>VWZZ01004965.1:174634-488199 GCA_013399095.1 Psophia crepitans | reverse complement strand
ACCGGAGGAAATTGTGGTGATAATGTTGAGAGTTAGACAGGTTTGGAGGAAGGTGAGGCAGGAACCTCTAACGCTGGTTGTAGCATCCAGCCGTACAATGCAGCACTTGTGGAGGGCGGGCTGGAGGGTGAGTGTCCTCTCTGTGCTGCTTCCATCCGGTGCAGCTAAGCCCTGAGCTGGTCTTCTAACAGTGAGACCCTCTCTGGAGATGGAAAGGATGGATGGTTCTCTGGGTAGACTAGTACTGGATTTGGATGGGAATTTGTTGTGCTGCTAAGCTTTTGACCTTTCACTGCAACGCATACTTGGGAGGCATATTGTATAGGTATAGCTGGTATAAAGATTTTGGGGAGAAAGCTGCGATAGATATCTCTGTGCTCACAGTATTACAAAAGAAGTGTTAGCAACTCCATTTTTATCAAAAGTATCCTGAGCCATAGGGCTGCAGTAGTTTTTCTTAGGCTTTAGTGCAATTGTAACAAAGCTATGTTTAGCTGAGTGGATTTTAAATGATAGGTCTTTACTGTGTTCCATGTTTCCAGGCATTGGGAGGTTCAGTAATGCCATGGATATGATTTGAATTAGCGTCTTGCCCAGTAGAAAGTATAGCAAATCCAAACGGAAGGGAAAAGATGAGGCTCTACTTTTAAGGGCTACAAAAAAAAAAATTGAGTAACAAAGATTTTGTGCTGCTTGAATTGGAGTGTCCAGCATGGAGTTGTCTGTTTGACACATACAGCAGCCAAAAATGTCAGAGGTAGCCTAATCTCTTGTGTTGGCTCTAATACCCAAATGCAGCCACTGTGGGTGCAGATGAATGCCGGGAAGGTTAACAGCATCAGGCTTTAAAGGGATTTAAAACCAGGTAAGATTTTTGCTCCATCCAGAAAGATTGGCCATAGGAATGGAGATGACCTCATCAATCCTGCCTGTTAACTGCCGTTTTATAGTCTAGCTCAGTATTTTAATGGTGTGTATATTGCTGCTTATTGAACTGGCTCCCTTGAATATGTTTATTGAGAACTCCAATGGGCTCACTTCATACTAGTCACCTAAATATTACAGTCTTAAATAGTGCAGCGTAAGCCCAGCCGATGAAGCTTGTATGATACCAACCAATACCTTTGTCCTCTTTCAGAGTAGAGGCACACATAGAATTGAAAGGCTCTCGTACAGCACTTGACCTGTGTCAGTGGTAAATCCAGAGTATTGAGGGAGCTGTGGAAGCAGCTGGGAAAAGACTGTTGTTGCCTGCTCAGCATCTTCTGCCTGGCCACAGAAGTCATCTCTGAGCCCTTTTCCACCACTTTCCTGCCACCGTGTTGCAGTGTTACTGCCTTTTGTTTTCTGAGCTCCTGGGGAGAGAGGTGGGTGGGCAGGGGTGCCCAGGGACCTGCCTCTTGGGTGGGAAGCAACTCGCTGTACCAAGCGACTCGCGCAAGGTCATGTGGGGAATTGGTGGCAGAGCTCACAAATACGTCAGTCTTGGCCTTAAACACAAGATCACTTTCCCTGTTCTGTTCCTTAATTCTCCGCAAAGGAGCGTGAAGCTACTTCTTGTGCTTTCGATGCAGCTATGAGGTTATTTGTGAGGCCTCCTGTGGTGTGCGAGTGCCTGCTTTGAGAAGGAGGCACTTGCATTGCTTTCAAAGAAATCAAGATCCAGAGATTAAAAAAAGTGATAGTAGCACCCACAGTTTCTGTGTTTACACAATGTTTCTGGAGGAGTGAAGTACAGTACAGTTATGGAAATCGATGTACTTGGCTTGCAATAAACATGATGCAGTGTGGTAATCTGCAAAATATATGTGCTTCTGCCATGCCATGCAGTGGCAGACTGATCTGATAGTGGTTAATGTGCAATTGGGAAAATCCCATTGATGAAAGAAATGAAATTAACTCTGTTTCAGTCCCTTTGCTGCTGCCATGGACATAGCCAGCCAGAATGGAGACAGTATGCTGCAGGGAGCTTGTATGGTGCTTTTTTTTTATGCTTTCCTTGTATGGAAGTGGAAAAGAGATTGTGGGGTGTTATCTGAGGTGGGGTTTTTTGAATTTTTTTGTTGTTTGGGTTTTTTCCCTGTTTTTAATGCGACTTGACCAGAAGCCACCGATGCGAAGGGCTCCAGGGCAGAGGATCACGCCGGGGGACCCCTGCCAAAGCGGCAAGATTGTGGCTAGACTGCAAAGGCAAAAGCACGGCGGGAGAGAGGGTCCCCCAGCCACCCCCAAGGCTGGGAAGAGGGAGCTGCTGATGACCCGCACGAGCGGCAGCCGTGTAGCTGTGGCACTGCAGCACATGGTCTAGTAGACATGGTGGTGTTGGGTTGATGGTTGGACTCGAGGATCCTAGAGGTCTTTCCCAGCCCTAAAGATTCTATGATTCTGTGATTCACCATGAAGAGTATGGTGTTCTTTCTTCCCAGTATCAGATGCATTCCCTGCATCAGTCCCTTGCAGTAATGGCTGCAAGAATTCTCTATCCTTATGAGGTACAGGCTTCACCACTGTAGTAATAAACTACCTGCCTGCTTTTTGTGTGCACACTGCTGTTGTCTGCTGGATGGAAAGAGAAGTAGAGACTGTGCCAGAGTCCTGCTGGTGCTAGTAATTTCCGAGAGTCAAAATAATCGTGGAGTAGGGAGATCTGATGATCTGTGGCTTTCGCTGGAAGAGGAGAGGGGTCTTGCAACTGTACGCCTGGCTGGAGCTATGGTTGCCAGGGAGATGTGTGAGAGGGGAGGAATTAAAAAAAAAAAAAAAGGCTTTCCTGTTACTGATTGCAAAAATCTACTTGTAAATTAACTGGTGGCCTGGGTTTGGGGGAAGCAGGTGTTTAGAGTTGAAGGAAGGGGACTGTGACTCGAAGAAACACCTCTGTTAGTGTGTTTATAGAATGGAATACTCAGCAGCTTCACAAGCAGTGGTCCTTACATGTCTAGAGAGGTGTAAACATACAGTTGTAGGCAGCCCTTGCCTGGAAGAGTGTGCAATCCGAAGTGTCAACAAATACTGGATATAATTCTTGAGGGCTGGACGATTGGGAAGGTAGGTGGAGGCCACAATGCAGAGGGACTTTCAGCTGCCAGTCTGCTGCTTAAGGCAGGTTTGTCTAAGGACAATACATGAGAAGGGCAGTACAGTGCCACCAAAGACCAGCTTTATACTTGCACGTACATCAGAGTGGCCTTGGTGAGAGTGCTGTTGCACAGGACTCATAGGCTGGAGCTGCAGCCAGGTTCTCACAGAAGCCTGGTACCTCAACCCTCACTGGCGTCTTCCTTAGGAACTCTTGGTGACCTCAGCAGGCAGCTCTTTCCATCTGTAACCAGAACGGAATTAGCATCATCCTATACCCTGCTGGCAATTATTTTTCCTTCCCTCCACATAAGGATGAATTGCTGCTCCTGCTTCATTATTAGCCCTGTAAGAGAAGCCACTGGGCAGAAGCAGTCTGTGCCCAAAGATATTTTGCTGGAAGCGCGGGAAACGTAGGAGGCAGAGCCAGATGCAAAAAGACTTGCCCAAGGTCATGCAGCAGGTTGCTAGCAGAGCTAAGGGCAGATTCTAGGTCGTCTTACTCCTGTGTGTTACTGCCTGCTAAACAGCGGCACAGAAATGCCGTGCTGTTGCTTCCGAGAGATGTTTTAGAGATGCTTCTCTCTGCGGATGAGGTCTGAGCTGTATCTGTGCTAGCGGATGTGAAGGCATTTTACAGTACTTACACTGAAACAGAACAATTTCTCAATCCATTTATCAAAATGTCTGCAGTTCCCATTTCAAGGCAGATAAAACAACAATGAATATCAAATAAAGGTTTCTTTCAGAACATTTTAAAACAAAAGAAAGGGAAGATTGGTTCTTTTGGCCTCTGGCTTGCACTAGCTCTCCGGAATGTTAAGTCTGGTCTGTCCTAATGAAATGGCTTTATTTGGGTTTCATCCACCTGCCTTAGTGCCACCGTCATTGCTTTCAGTGTAAAGAATTCAGCTGCTTCTCCGCTGCCAGTTCAGTGAGACACAGACCTACGGGCTGTTTCACCAAGCCGCGGTCGCAGCCTGGTGATCCCGACCCCGTCAGTGCCTGGAGCCAGTTGTACTAGAAGGTGCAAGAGGTGCTGAAATAGCCAAGATGAGTTAATCACAGCTAGAGAATTAACCGCAACTGGGGATTTTCTGGTTCAGTGCCCTCCTGTTATTTGCACACTCTCTCTCTTGGCTTGCAGAAGTCATTAGAGCCAAGTTCTTGCTCTTTTCCATGGCTGTGGTGCTTACAAATCCTTGAGGGTGTGAGCCTTCGTCATTCTGTTCCACTTCCCCATCTGTAAAATGGGGATAAGTAGAATTTGCAAAATCCTACAATGATTTACAGATTTATTCTGCAGAGAGATCTTAGGATGTTTGTGAAAAGCTTTCAGCAGATACAAATTGCACTAGGTTGATTAGCTACACGAGTTTTATGCTCTTGGTTCTCTCCCTTGATTGCATGAAGTGAATTCAACCATTTCATGTACAATTTGGGATTAATTGTGAGTGACATTGAGGTGAAAGTTGTCTGTCTGCTACAGAACTTCAAGAAGTATTTGTGGCAAAAAAAACCCCTTAGAAATATCATCAAATGCAGTTTCTGTTCCAGCGAGTATTTGCACGGGTTGTTCAGCTCCTGCAATTTATGCTCTATCACTTGCATCGGTTTTAGATATTTATATCCTCATTTGTGCCTTTTATCAAAGACTGCAGCGCAGCTTTTGAAAGCATAGCATACCCCAGTATGGATGGGAAGGTAGGAGACTTGTAGCAGACCAAGAATTTGCCAGAAGCATCAGGGAATTGGATGCTGGTGTTTAGCAAAAGCGGGGTACTGGCAGAACGGAGGGTCTGGACCTTCAGATTCTAACCTGCCACAGGCTCTTTGGCTTTGGAGCGTTCACTTAAATTGCGTGAGCTTCAGCTTCTCATCCACAGAGTGGGAAAGTAGTACTGTCTAATGTATGACGAAGATGACTCTGTCAAGGGTGGCAGAGATCAAATAGAGAACTTGTTTCCTAATTATGGTGCCTGTTAGTTATCAGCAGTTCAGCAATTATTTTTTTTAGTTAAACTAGTGAAAGCAGAATTTGAATTTATTATTTTTTTTTTTGTTAATAGCATCAGTGTCATTGGTTTTGGAGCCCAAGGCCTGAGGTGGAGCTTCTTGCCTGAAAGAGCAGGATGAGTGCATCTCCTTAATGTCCAGCTTGGCTTTTTGTTCATGGAAAGTTTGCTGCAGAACTTTACAGTGGGGAGTGTAGTGCGGGTGTGTAAGGGCTTACACCTTGTTAGTGCTCTCCCCTTACTCTGTTACCTCTGCGCGTGTGTTCCCGAACACCTGAGGTGTAGTCACCTGGAAGGAGGACTCCATCACCATTCTCCCAGCTGAAGTGAGCAGCTGGTAGTTTAAGCATCTTGCAGAAAAGCTGGTTGTGCAGTTTGAAAACGTAAGGATGGACTGGGTCTCATTCTGTTCCCCAGTCCTGCCTCCTTCACGTTATCCTCAGCGGGATCCTTCCCTCTTATGGCTGCAGGACAGAGGAGGATCTGGTCCTTTGTAAGACAGACATTGGTGAGCAGTTAAAGCCAAGTTGGAGCACAGAAAATGGAAGCTCATTTCTTCTGTAACAAAGGCACAATTCAACGTTCATTTCCCATTTGATACATTGAATAATAATATCAAGAAAAATATATTTCCTCCCAGAAAGGAAATCTCCTCCTTCAGAAGGATAATGAAGCCTGGTTCTTTTCCAAAGCCGATGCCATTTTTAAAGATGCTACTTGCATTGTGCAGCATATTGTTTATATCCCTCTATTGTTGTTTTGTCTCCATTAGGGAAAGGTTAGGCACTGATTGTGGACACTGGACATCTGTCAGCAGCTATCCTGGGATGCTTTCATTAGAGTTAAGCACCACTTGGAAAAGGACTTAGTCTGTTAATATTAAACCAATGTCCACCTTTTGAAATAATAAGCATTTGAAGGATAGGGGTTTTGTCCCCAGCAGTGTTGGGGTGTGATTTCTAACGTTGTGTTTAAGTCCACCTCTGAAGGCAGCAGTCCTGGAATGATCAAAGAGGGACGATGTCACTCACACACTGACCCCTCCTTGGGGTTGTTCCCTTTCCTGTGGGCTCCAACTCCCTTTCTACAGGCTGTGCTGCCCTGTTGGGCAAACCACGTAGCTCCTCAAAGCATGGCAATACAGCTGGATTGGACTTTCTGTACTTCGATAGGGCATTTTAGTGAAAATACCTTTAAAAAAGACCTGTTGGGTGCTCTTGTGCTGAGGGAACAATGTGTGGAATGGTCTCCACTGCACACAGCATCTTGCTTAAGGCCCAGAGCTAAAGCACAGGGTGGCTTTTTGAGTGAAGTTCTTGGGTCCTGATCATGAAGATCATCTTGTCCCTTGACATGGGTGTCTCATACACCAAGGGATCTTCTTCCAGTAGCACATACAGTGCTGCTTTCCTCACCTTGACAAGGTTTAAGATCTAAGACAACCCTGCAAGGCCCATACTGTTACCATCTCTTCATCAACACCTGAATCGGTTCAAACTGAAAGAAGCCGTCTTAGGGAGAGCGAGTTCAGTCCACTGGATTTAAAGTGCTCCAGAAAATAATGTTTTATGGGAGAGTCTGTCATTTGTTCTTATGAAGTGCTGTGACAGTCTTAAATTAGAGAACAAATGATGGACTTTTTTGCCTTGGACTCTTAACACCGAGGGCTATTGGAGGGAGGTTTTTTCCCTCCTTTTCCATGAGTGCGGTTAGCAAATGAGATTTTTTACAAAAATACCCAATTTGAACCTACAAGTCGATTCAATTCACCCCTTGTTAACTCTTTGATTGAGAGCTATGTAGATTGAAGAAGAAAGGTATTGATCTGCTTTTGGGATTGAAAACTAAGATTAAATAGAATACGTCTAAGGGTGAAAATGAGGTTTTAAATAAATGGAGGAGGTGAAAGAAAAATAAAATAGTACAATATAATTTTAACGGAAATAAGTTCTGAGTTTCTTTGTCAGTTATACATGGATGGAGGTCACAGGATATGGAAATGATTTGGACTTTGCATACGAGTAGATCGATCCACTGCAGGTAGTTGCAAGTCGTGGCAGATTGGTACCTAGCATGAGAATTTTTCTGAATTGGAGCAACAGGATAAAAATAAGTCGGGTTTTGTAATGTCTGAGCATCCCTCAGCTGCCAAGATGATGTTTGGGCAGAGGGACATTTATCGTTAGGATGGAGCTGATAGCTTTCAGTGAAGAATTTAGTCTTTGTTGTATATGTGAAATTAATGTGGAAAGGGACTGAAAATTTCAATATAATTGAAATGTTATCTGTAGGAAAAGTGAAATGTTAGAAACCTTTTGTAGTTAGTTATTGCTTAGGGCATGTCGTGGTTTTTGGTGTGGTGTGGGGTTGTTTTTTGTTGTTGTGGTGTTAGTTTTTTTTTATTGTCCCATTGAGTGAAGTGAATTGTAGGCTTTTCTGTGTAGGCTTTTCTTTTTCAACTTCGGGTGACTTTCATTCATTGCTCAAGGTGACAAGTGGGCAATAGGCAATAAATATCAAGTGCAGCAACACTTGAAGTGAATGTGAAAGTGCTGTTAATGGAATCAAGTAAAAATTGGATTTATATCCCAACAAAAATTCCCAGGAGAAATTGCCTTCTGTTTGCTTTTTTTTTTTTTGGTAATTCAAATATGATAATACAAGTGCAAGCTGTTACAATATAAATGCCTGGCAGAGTGTTTTGTTCGAAGATCTCAAAGCACCCGTAAATGCACGGTACATTTCTCTATAGAGAGCATGGGGAAATGAGAATCGTGGTGGAAGAGCAAAGAGCTTTTAAGAAGTGAGGTTGTATTTGAAGTCAGTTCTTCTGTGTCCTCTTCTACAGAACTTCTCTGTCTCTTTGCTGTTCGGAGCCCTAGGTGCTAGAAAGAGATGGTGCCCCCCCCCGCAACTACTGAGGGTATATAGAGTTTTGTGTAACTTCTGTGCTTTCCATGTAGTTATAAATGCATGAAATAACCAGATTACTCTATTGATGTTTACAGATAGAAGCTAGAAACTGAAACATGGTGAGGAGGGGAAAAAACTACTTGCAACTTCTCTGAGCTTAGGGCAGACTTATTTCTAAAGAAGAATCTATATCCACTGTATTATTCTCTTTAAACTGTTAGTTCTCCATCAGTGTCATGATGAAATTGTTAATATTGTGAGAATTTCAAGGACTGAGGGCTTCAAAATTATTAGCGAGATGAGATTTGTAACCAGGTCAAAGAGCTCTCCTGGGGCAAGTTCCATTCTTGCTGGCCTTGAGGGAGCATTGAACTTCATAGATGGACACACGGCTCCATAACTAATAATGGCAAATGAAATTGCAGCTACTTTTAAGTCTTTTCTTGATGACATGGATTTTGGTAACAGGGGGAAGAGACTAATAATGAAAATTTATCATGAGGAAATCTTTAAATTAGGCCTTCACTGTGATTTGTGAGATGGATTTCACCTTGAACCTTATTTCACCTTTCTTACATTTTTTTGAGATAAAGGAGTCCTAACACCTGAGATGAAAATGAGTTTGTGTTTGAGCACAACAGATAAACCATTTAAATGCAAATATTCTTTTACTGGAAAATAATTGAAATACAAATTGAAAAATTTATTTTGCAGATAATAATTAGCACCTTATAAATGAGACTGAGTAAAAATGTTGCTTGTGAGTGGAGTCCGTTTGCGTGGAGGGGTTTGTACGAATGTTTTCCATCGAATTGGTTTCTCTTTTCTGAGTTTTCATTTCAATTTTGAGTTGAGATGAACCGCCGGGTGAAGTGCCGAACTTGTGGGAAACATAAAATCTGAGATTCACAAAATTCACGTATTGGGGATCAAAGTCGTAGCAGAAACCCACACCTGCCCTGTGTCATTTTTATGGATGTCTGGACTGGTGGGGAAACATTAAATCTACACTGTGTTCATTTTACAGATGCAGAGAGAAAATAGTAAAATTTTAAGAAGCGTTTGAATCATCCTGAACATTTTCATTGAGTCTTGGACTCCCGGGGCAAGATTTGCAAGGATGTTTAGATGCCTAAATAAGTGTATACTTGCCCAGTGGGGTTTTATAAGAGGATATGTTACTGCAGAACTCGGGTGTATTTGTAAAAGCTCCAAGGCATCTGTCTGCAGTTCTTGGGCTATAAAAAAAAAATAAAAATGTTTGGAAGTCTGGTCTGTTTAAGTTCCTTGTGAAAAGGGACTTGTGGTCCTTAGGTGAATTTGTTTTGGTTTTGTGGAATCTTGAACAAAGGAGTCACCTAACCTCTTTGACACCTTGCAGTGAGTCCAAGGTCAACTGGATACCTGGAAAGCTCCGGGTTTAAGGCCTTAACAATGTGTTAAACCGTGTTTTTTTTTAGGCTGAGTCTCAGTTTCAGATAAGAAGTGCGCAAGCTTGCATGGTGTGCTGCCAAGCCATTCTCCTGTTACCAGAGGAGGACACAGCGTTTCCCTGGCTCACTTTGGAATCTGATGTGGAAACACCCCGAAGGAGACTGACAGTGGGGTTCAATTAAAGGATATTGGGGCAACTGAAAAGCCATGAAGGGAAGTCACAGGAAAACCCAGCAAGGTTGTTACTCACACTGGAGACAGCATGGGAAGAATATGCATTAATTGGTTAATGCTTGTGAAGTGCTTTGAAGATGGAAATAGCTATAGAAGTGCTTGGTATTATTATTATGCTGACAATGGCTATGTAGAAGAGTCGTGGTGCTAAGGGAGCAGTCAAAATTGATTAAGAGACAATTTTGAAAGAGAAAGTTTTGAAGGGAGAAAATTGCATCCCTTGAGAAGAGGCTGTTCTGGCTGAATATGTGGATAACTGTGTTACTACTTTGAGCTGATAACCCGGTTGTCTAGGCTTGTTTGGGGTGTGAATGTTGTGCAAGTCTTTTTGTTTCAAACCTAACTTGTGAAATCTAGTTCCACCAAGAGCAATCAGAAAACCCTGGAGTTTCTGGAGTACAAATCACAAACTTTGCTATATCTGTAGGCATCTCCAGTGGATTTTCCAGCAGAGAAAAGAGTTGATATAACTTCTTATAAGGCATTGAGGAACCTTCATTGGAACAACTGAGTGGCCTTTCCCTTTGCACAGAAGCAGTTCCAACTGAAATGGGTTGAGGTTGGCAGGGGCACGATCAGAGGAATGGAGGGAGGATGTGTCTTAGAATGAAAGCGTGGGGTTTATTCAGCCTGGCAAACAGGGTTGTGAGGGTCCCTAGTTATTCTCTGTAAATACATCAAGGCCAGGTGAAAACAAAACAGGGAGGAGGACTGTTTGAACTAACAGAAAACGTTGGTATGAAAACAAATGGGTGTAAACTGGCCATGAATTAATTTTAGCTTGGAAATCAGAATAATGTTTATAAACATCAAAGCAGTGAGGCTGTAATGCAAATCTTCTAGTGCGAAGTACAGGACAGAAAAGCTAACATTTATAAATGGGATTATGTGGTGCCATTGCCAAGCCTGGGAGGAGACAGTCTGTCATAGCCAGAAGTTCTTTAGCTTTAACTTTCTGTCAGTGTGCGTGTATACGTGCACAGGAACACACATCCATGGATACGCTTTGCAGGCCGATTTGTAGTCGCTTGCCATATCTCTGCGTTTTCCTAACATGACTATAATAGTGAATGCAATTATGGAAAACAAACTCAAGAGACTTGAACTGGCAAAGAACACTCAAAACTGTATTTGCTGGAGACGTGGAGCACGGGCCCAGCTGTCGATCAGGGTGTTTCGGGCACAGCAAACTTAGAAGCTGGACTTGTGAACATCTGCCTCCAGTTGTTGTTTTTGCATCTTGTCCAACCTGTCTGAACCAGTCACGCTGTAATGCTCGCCTGAGTCTCGTGTGTGCTCTCTGTCAGACGGCAAGCAGAGTGAGACCATCCTTTCTTACTAAGATTTTTGCACGTCCTCTGTTTCATGAAATCCCATTTGGTGTGAAAAACTTTGAACTGCAAACACTGGTATTAGTGATCACAACAGACATTGCTTTAAGTTTCTGTCAGAGAATATCAGTATTAAAACATGTTCTTAATGTACCCAGTAAATCCGTCTGGCACAGAGCAGGAGCAGATCCGTGTGCTAGCAATGCAGCTCCTGGTAGACTGGAGCAGGAGTTGCCCCAGGTCAGTCAGTGGCACGGCGAGGGAGCTGTTAGCCGGTCAAGTGTTCAGCTGTGCCCTAAGGACAGGATCATGTGTCTTTGCATTCCTTGAATATAACTTTACTCGTGTCTTGGTGTTTTTGCAGCCTGTCTCTGAGGTATGTTGGCATCAGTACCGCCCTGAAACGGGAGTAGTAGACATTTGTGTTTGACTTACTGAATAGCATTGGCAGTGGTGATATGCTCAGTGACTTCTGCGTTTATCCCAGCAATTCGTAAGAAGTGAGTCTGGGGTCTTGTCTTCTCGCAGATCTGGGGGGGTTGCGGGTGGTTGTCAGAGGGTTGCATCCCTAATGACTGGAGAGCAGAGTCACCTCAAGGTGACTTAGAGCAGTGCAAGCCAAGTGAGTGTGGCACTGCCAGTTGTTTGGTTTTGCATTGCTGTAGATGACTGGTCCAGGGAGCACAGTAGTTCTGTAGGCCCTTTTAGACCTCTTCTGCCTGGCAGGGCTTGGTGGCTGGGGAGGAGCAGGTTAGAGGCACTGTCTGTGGGCGCTTTTGCTTCCATGTGCTGAAGGGCAGAGGTACTGCCTGGTGATGCCATGAATGTCCCTCTTCCTAGCACAGAAACTTTCTTCTCCTCGTTCCAGCAGGTGTTGCAAGGATAAACTGTATATTTAAGTGGATCTGGCTAATGTCCTCTGAAATATTCTGGTTAAGATCTGTTGCAGGTAAGTGGTGAGCAGCCTGTCAAAGGCAGACCCCACTACTAACTGATTATTTCTACAGATGCTTGCTGATTTAACTGCTTTTTGTATTAATGGCTCATCGTGGCTTGAACCTTTACTCCGAGTCTTCAGTTATTGCTGTTTAAACAGCATCCCATACTTCTGGTTCTGGAGGTGGCTCGTACTGTGTTATCTAGATAAAAGACTTAATTCCAAGCAGATGGATGAGAGTGTCTCTGTTCCTGTGTCTAGTGCTAGAGGGAAGAGGCCACATCCTGTGTCCTGGAGATGTGTGGAAACACCTGCAGCCTCTGGCTTTGCTTAAAACATTACTGTTGGGCTCATCATCTTGGAGCCCTGTTGCTAAGAGGCCCTAGGCCAAAATTCAGGTTCAAATTGTGTGCGTAAGGCTCATTGTGAAGAACAGTCACATCTGCTTGCTTCAGTCTGGGGATGTCCCTTCTCTTCTCCTATGTCCCTGCTGCCTCTTCCAGACCTCTTTCCTTGGCTTCCCGCAATGCCCAGTATTCAGCAGAAAGCCCCAGACAATCGCTGCTGCAGAACACCAAAGGCATGAGCGTTGCGCAGGGAAGGAAGGAAATGAACTGTGACGTCTAGTGAAGCCACAGGATAGAAAGCTAGTTTGTCTGCAGTATGGCCCAACTCTATTAACTAGTTGTTTAGCATTCCAAGAGAATTCGGTGAGTATATAAAATCGAGGTGGGTGTTTTCTCCCCTTTCCTCTTCTGTTCCGGCTGCCCTGTGATGAAGCCGCAGTTGAGCTGCTGCATGTGTGCCTTTGCCTAGCAACTCTGCCTGGCAACGTCACGGCATCGCAGCGAACCCGGCGTTGGGGCTGGAGCCGCTGGCTGTCAGGGAGCTGGTTAGAATGGTAATTTGTGATGAAAGATACTACAGCTTCTTTTTCTGAGGCTTGCAAAGCCTCGTTCTTAATTTCTTGACCTTCAGGCTTCCTTGAATGCCTACAGACAGCTTTCTGCCACTGCCCTGCAAAAATCAGGCGAGCTGAGAGTTGCCTGGTAGCTAAACCTTTATACGTGGTGTGTGGGGCTTTGGAACCTTTTTCTTTAGTCTTTCGGCCAAGTTGCATTGCCTTGCGCTTGGGCTGGGGTAAACTACATGCATGTGAATAATTCCTGTGACACAGCCAATGCGCCATAATTTCAACTGGATCTGAAGCTGCTGTGTATGGCACCCTTCTGCAGTAACAGAGGGGTGAGACTGAAAATGTGTAACATCCGCCCTAGGAAGTGGGTCCTCTTCTCTTAGAAGCAACTCTGGGGGAGAAACCTGGGAGTATGTTTAAAGCATAGCCAGCTGGGGCTGCTTTTTTTTTTATAAAGTGTTTAAAGCTCTTGTCTCTTTCTAGGGTATTCAGCTTGGAGGCTTTTTGTTTGATTGGGGTTTTCAGAATCTTAATGGAAGAGCTGTTTGAGCCAAGGTTCCCTACAGCCCCATTAAGATAAATCACGGTAACTTGTGAAGTGCCATGAAGACTGAATGTCCTTCATTCTAACGTGAACAAAGGATGTGAAATGAAGTTGTGCTGGTCACTTTTCTCATAGGAGAGAAGTACATGTGGCTAGAACAGGGTGCAGCAGAGAACCAGAGCAGCACAAGTTGAACTAGTTGGCTGGCCAGCCTCAGTGAGTGTTGGGCTCTGTAGCAGACGTGTGCATCTTGAACACAGCTTAGAGACAGATCGAGTCTCTCCCTTGCTGACGGCTCTGAGTGTGCCTGTGTGTCAGGGTCCTGCCTGCTCCCTCACAAGGTGGGTTCTTCCTCTTGTGACCTGTGAAGAAGGTTGCTAGGGGTTTTATGCTTGTCTGAGATAGGGTGGTCGGTTCATGTTGAAGAATGCTGGTGGGAGGGACAGAAGATGCTGAAGGGGGGGATATGAGGGAGTGGCCACATGATGCTCAGCTGGGACTGAACCATGACAAGCTGTTAGCAGCGTGGTGTATGCAGCTGCACCAGGGATGGTGTTCTGGAGACCACTGCCAGGTGGGGACTTCCCTGCTGCCAGCAAAGCTTGCCCCATTGTGGGCTCATAACTTGTTGCAGCTCTGAATTGTATGGCTTGCTGATAGTGTCTGACTGATTCCAATGACACTTTGGTCATAGTAGCCTAGCGTGATATACTAGATGAGCTTTAAGGTCCCTTCCAACCCAACCGTTCTATAAGTGACAGGCTAGGCTCTTTAGTCTGGCTCTACGTGTGCTTCACATCCTCCGATATCCACTGTGATGAGTGTCTACGTGAAAGGCTTGTATGCAAGTGGAGCTCAGCAGTTGAGCTTGGTGTGTGGCATGAGATAAGTGCAGCTCCTTTTCCAAGGGCTTCTTTTCAGATTTGAGGAAGTGAAAGATATCCTAGCTCCCCAGAGGATTAGCGGGGAATATCACCGTCCTTTTGCAGAGAAAGCACAGCCTGGAGGTGTGGGGGGTGCGAGGTGTTCCGGGTTCTGTTTGTGCACACTACTAACAGCATGTGCTTCCTGTAGCCATGCCACTGCCTTTGGATTTACATGATGGTTATTGTATGGAGGGGGAAGAAACATAGATCTTAAATTTGCATGAGGAATCTTACTCTTGAGTCCTTTACTCTGGTTTCGGGCAAGTACAGAGGGATGCCAGTGTAGCAAATTTTCATGAGTAACTATGCAGCTAGAGCTCAGCCCTGCTTAAAGCAGGGTGAGCTGTGGGATGTTTGGCCTTGCCGACGAGATTCCGAATGCTTTGGTCATTGTTAAAAGGTTCAAGGTTTTCATTCTTTCTGCGTACGTTCCTTGCATCAACAAACTCTGCTTGCTTGGCCAAACACGGTCTCTGTTGGTCAGTGGAGCATGGAAGCAATCCCTTCATTTGTGATAGGCAGAGCCCCTTTCACTGCGCGTTTGAGGCACGTGTGTTTTTGGGAGCCCTCCAGGTGAAGCAGTTGGTTTGTTCTTTGTCACCATTATTTCAAGGAAGATAGTGAAAACAGATTTGGTGAAAAGATACTGAGAACATGCTGTGTCATAGACTAATTATTAATTTAATAATTTAAATTCCTCATCAATATTGGCCAAGCTAAGTTTTCTGTTATGCATGGCTGAAATGCTCTATGATGTTGCACCCACTGCTGTCCATGAATGAAGAGGTATGCACGCCTGTGTCTCTCCAACTAGCTGACTTGAGTTGCTGCAATATTTAAGATCAGTCGTGTGAATAGTCAGGAAAATATACACTCATTAATGTGTCTCGATGAACACAGACTTCTCTAATATTTACTTTGGTACTGCTTAAATTCAGAAGCATGTGTTAGAAGAGATTTTCTAGATGCTTATTAGAATAACTCCAGAGTAATTTTTAATATATTTTATTCTTAATCTTTAAACCCTCCTGCCTCCCCTTAACAGCCAAACAGGAGAGAATCCATCTCCCTTTCCTCTCAGTACAAATCTTAGCTGCTAAATGCTTGTCCTGTTTTCTAGCTTGCTTTGATTCTGTGTGGACTGGAAGCTTTACAGATGGTAAAGTGGTACATAAATCTACAGGGGTGATTGAGAAAGATACGGCATGCACCTGGGCAAAGCCAGCATGATACTGTCAAGTCTCTTTGATAACCCCACAGGAGTACGTGTTGTGGTATTCCCTGCAGAACAGCTCAAGTTCTTGCCAGCTACACAACAAGGAGTGTGATTTTTTGGGTCTCCTTCTGACAGCGATCTTGTTTGTTTACTGTTGTGCGTTTTTTTTAATACGTAATTCCAAAAAAATCTAGTGTGGGTCTTGAAGGCTAAAGTCCATCCCTTGTATTTCCAGGTCATTCCAGGGTAGGGATGGAGCAGGGTGGCAGGGGACAGCCTGTGCCAGGTCAACGTGCCATGCAACCCACCCTCTCTCCCTCTGTTAAGAACGGAGGACTTCAGCCCCAGGGGAAAATCTGGCAGCTGCTGTTATGACCAGTGTCCTCACTTAGGCAATTTCTAGCTTAACCAAATGAGGCATTACTTTGCAGCAGCTGAAGTCTCTGGCCTCTCAGCATGTCAGGGGAGTGCAGTGCAGCTGTAAGACAGGACATATGTGCAGTGTCATGTTCTTGTGATTTCAAGTTTTGTCCTGCAGTGGCTTTTGATGTTACCTGAAATTGGATGTTTTCCTTCTTCTCAACAGCATGTCAGAACTTCTTTGACCTTGCTGTTGGAAGTTATGCCCTTTCAAGGTTCAATCATGAAATATAAAACTGAAGTATAACAAAAGAGAAAAGTTGTTTTTCAAAGAAGAAGGTTAGCTTGGCGCAGAGGAGGGAACGTGCCGATGTGGGGACAGCTGGCCTCAGCCGCAGGGATGAGGCAGCGTTCAGCTCGGGCTTAGCTGTAATGCCCCGTCCAGTTTCTGACTGTCCACTTCAGGACAGGTATGGAACAACTGGGGAGGGTCCAGAACCTCACTGCGGGGTTGGAAACATCATTGAACAAGGAAGAATTGAACAGGTTGGGTTCATTTATTCTACAATAGTACTTTCCAGCACTTCTGGATCTGTTGACCTCAGTATTTCCAGTGTTGGGTGCCTTTATTTCTGTGTAGGTGCTGATTGCCTTTCTCAAGAACTTCAAAGAATAGACATGAGGCTGTTTTATTTTCTTGCCTTTCACAGATGCCCCCAGGTGTTCTGAGCTGCAGGTTGAAAACCACCTGTCTCAGTAGGAGATGGAGATGGCTCAGGAGAATAAGCTGTTCTTTCTCCTACCAGTGTAGGTAGGAGAAAATGCTGTGATCTGAAGTACTAACAGGATGAGTCTGGGCCAGACATTAAGGAAATGGGGGGCTGCGGTGCTTTTGTCCAGGTTCTTGCAATCTGAAGAATGTCATTGTCCTTTCCAAGATATGGTGGAGGTATTACATGATCAGAGCAGCACGGCAGCGTGTGAGGGTGGTGCAGTGACAGTTGGAAGTTCCAGACTTCCCTTCCCTCTTCTGAGCAAGTACTTGTAGTTTCCAACTGTAGGTGGTTTGGTTTGAGCTTTTGCTGGGGAATTCCAAGGTCAACTACGTGACTAGAAATCCAAAACACGGAGGAAGCTCGCATGGTTTTCCAAGACAAATTTTTTTTGGTGGGAGGAAGGAAGGCACATGTGGGAAGAAGTAAATCCATCATTGCAGCATCTTCACTCCATCATCATCACTTTTCTGTTCCTCTCTTCTTTCCACTTGGGAAGCTCTTAGACTTGAATTGTTATGCTAACGTTGGAACAATGCCTAAATGTAACAGATCTCTGCAATAACAGTAAAAGCCTGGGCAGCACTAAAAGGGACAGAAAGTGATGACAGAGTGGGAGTGAAAGACTGTTGGAATGGAAGGGAAATAATGTCTCTCTCCAGAGAACTGGAGGTGGCTAAGTTGGTTTCAGGAGTGATATGTTTGATTTGTGGTATCACAGTATCGTGCCATCCTGCTGAAAACTCACATACTGCTTTTGATTTGAGGTGGATGTTATAATTCTTTCTGGCCTTGGCAGTAGTGGCATGAGCTGGATTCAGATAAAACGCATGTTCTTTGCCCTCGCATTCTTCAGTTTATCACTCCGTGTGTTCACAGAGAAAAAGGCACTGGCTATCCGAGATGTAAATCATCCTCTTGATGATGTGCTTGGATCCACTGGCTTTTGATTAAAAGTTATAGTTAATGGAATGTGTCTGCATTATTTATTACCCAGAAGGCTTTGATATAAGACTGTAGGTGAAGTTAAAGCTATGAAAAGGTGAATACTTAGGGAAACAAGGCTTAGATTTATGAAGTGCGAAGGTACTTTCCCTGTTTGTTCACTTAAATTGTGTGAACAGGAGAGTCACAGCTAGGCTATGGGTAAACTACTTACTGCTTGTGATTGTCTGTAATTTATAATACTACTATGTAAGGAAGCATAATTAGCTGCTGATAAATGATTCAAAACAGTAAACATTAGGGAAATGAATCTTTTTCCTATTTAGATGGCAGATCAGTCTTTAAAAAAGAGAAAGAGTTCCTGAAGATGAACTGCTGAATACAAGGGGTGAGTTTTCAGTATGTTCTTTCCGGACAGAAGGTTGTGAACAGCCCTGCGTGGAGCCGCTGGCTGCAGGCATTTCACAACCTGCTCCTGATAGCCCAGTTCTGATGGCTCTTCTGAGCAGGGTTTGTGGGTCCGCAACAAGGAGCGCTCAGCGGGGACCCCGGGCGCTGATCCTGTGCAGTGGCACATACCCAGCTGTGCGAGAAGCTGAAGGAGTCCTGTGTGGTTTCACGTGTGTCATCCCACAGCGGAAGCTGGGGCACTTCTGCACTGAATTTGGCAGTTCTCTGTCTCCATCCTTGAGCTCTACCCTGTGCATCACCACCTCCGGATGCACTCTCAGGGGGTGCTGAAAACCAATGTCAGCATTTGGGTGCTGTTTCTGAGCTGGGTCTGGTTTCTTGAAGAACTTCATGCGATGCGGCGGATGACTGAACAGTAATGTAGATAGAAAAAATTGAGAAGTTACTGATGTATGAGCAGGATTTCACCCTGGTATTTTAGTCTAGGATGGAAGGTGTTTGTGTGTCTGCAGGATGTGAGTTTCTGTTTTCTTGGGGAAAGGATTTTTGTATTCATCCGTTTCACTGAATAGGCTAGAACAACACAAAATAGAAACATTTGTGCCTAAGTAGCAATAACTAAAGAAAATGACAATACCAAAGCCTATTGCATTAAGCAGAAGACAGCCATGTATCACCAAGAGATGATACTGCTGAGAGCAACTCGCTGTATATGATTTGATATTTGTTCCTTTTGAATTGTGCGGTGACCATACATCAGTGTTTGCTAAATTAGGTTTCTTTTCTGCTGAGAAACAAAGTACATCAACTTATATTTTAGAAAGCACTTCAGAAATAAATTAAATTTTGTTTCCCCCTCTCTGAAGTATTGCTTCCTTAGGTATTAATATGGTGTAAATCAACATAGTTAAAACACTTCCTTGATTTACACCACCATGGATCTAGCCTGGTAAGTTTAAGGAATTGGAAGTAGGTGGAAGATGATGTTTTGTACCCGTTTGCTTTGCGCTTGTAATGTCAGACAACGCCTTTGTTTATTATTCAGCTTCTGACAGCTTGGTGAAGATTTGTAGTGACAGAATTTGAATGTACGAGTTTGTCTGAATCTATAGAGCTGCTGAAATTCTGTGTCAAGTGATGAAACGCAGTCCCAGGCAGGGGCTCGAAGGGTACAGCCGCCGAGGCAGCGCGCTCCTGTAAGTGTTGTGTGTTTGAAGGAAATAATAAAATTCTGTTGCTGTGAATGTGCTTGAATGATTGAGTCTCCTCTTTGGTAAACGTAAATTAGTTTGTCCTGATGAACGTGCAGTGGCCATCGTGACTGCCAGTCACGAGGATGGAGGACGTGCGAGCCAGTTGTGTGCTACCCACGTAGTTGTGAGAGGTGAACTGGTTCTGCTCCAGAGCTCAAGTAGCCACGTTGCATTCGAGGCTGTGCAAGGCAGGAGTGCTGACACGCACGCAGTCCCACGCTCATGTCTCTAAACAACTTCAGATATACAGTGTAAATAAACCTCCCACTAGCTTTTATCTCAGTTGTGTAGCTTGTACTGTCAAATTAAGTCTTGGGTTTGGAGTACAAAATTCTTCCTACCTCTTCGTGGCAAGAGGCTGGTCGATACCCGGGATGAAGCTTGGAGGGGTTTGCACCTTTCCTGCTCAAGCAAGAGGCAGCTGCGTTCAGCTGATCTTTATTTTTTGGTTAAGTGTCCAGTCGTGTTAAGTTTCATGGCGTGTGGATTCACTGTGTATTATGAAATGCCGCAGGCAGCCTGTGTTTGTGTTAGAAATGCAGCTCTTCTATGAGCATATTGCAAAGTAAATATTTCATCGCTGTCCTCGGACATATGGGCCAGAAGTGAAGCTGATCAGTCTGTTTACAGCGTTCAAGCAATGTGAGTTGCACAAAACAAGGATTGTAAGCTGAGACAGGTAAAGCTGACTTTGAAGCTCTCTCATTGAGGAAATGGTTGTGGATAACACCTGGATAAAGGTGTTTTTCTGTAAAACCCCAAGTTGTGGGCCCCACCCCCCAAGTGCAGGTTTCCTTGAGTTGTGGCATTTTTTCTTCCCCCTTCGACTGGGATCCCTGTGGAGAAAGGCTGTGTCCATTGAGCAGCGCCAAGTATGATGATGTCTTTGTCCTTGTCTGGAAACTTTGAAGTGCTACTGAGATAGAATTACACTGATGCATTCATTAAAAAGATATACTCTCATAATAAACCACTTTCCAGAATTGAAAATAGCAGGTTGCATTGGCAGGGTGCAAGTTAGCTCCGTTCTCAGATTGGTCATCTCTGTCATAGAACAGGACACGTGCCCACAAGTGCATACCCACTGGTGGGTTCCTGTTGACGTTACGCCTTCAGAAGGTGGGAGCCCATGAATAATAGTATTAGAAGCTGGAATGTCTACATGAGTATTGTCTTTTCGTACCTTTCTACTTGTTCGTGCTCCTGGGCCAAAGGGATAGAGAGAATTGTTTTTGCAAGTCTTCAGAGGAGAAATGGAGTGTTTCTTTGTTATGTACTTCAGATTTCAGATAAGGTTTTGTCAGTCAAGCCTGAGCTGAACTAACTCAAACCTGAAAGCGAATTACAGCATATGCATAAATTCTCTTGGGCTTCCTGGATCTCTTTCCCGTGCCTGCTGACTTTCTCCAGCAGTGTCCAATATAAATTAAGTTCCCTACTATTACAGTTGATGAAGAATATATTGCTTTCCAGTTTGCCAGGTTTGTGGAAAACTAATTTTTGTTTGCAGTAAGCGATTTTAGTTTAGCTGTGTGCAAAGCACACCTTGGTGAAAATCAAACGCACAAATACTTCAGCTGATTGATTTGATACGTCCTAAAACTGTGTCCTAGGTTTCTGCTATTTATTTGGTTTTCTTCAGCTGGGTTTAGATGATGTATGTTTTTCTGGCCTTTGTTCTTAATTGCTAATTATGTGAGGACAGCATGAAGGTATATTGATCTTAAAGCTTGTTGCCTTTCATATGACCTTGGAAGTGTTTGGAAGGAACACAGTGTGTCTCTGACCTTGAATTTCTCTTCCGAACTTCATGTAGCATCAGTAGCTTCTATACTATCAGGAAACTGAGAGATACAGCCTCTTTAATTTCCCAATTTCCTTAAATTGTTCTGATGACATTTACTTATGATTAAAATAAAAAATGTGCAGTGGAGACAGATTGAATATCCCCACGTTGCCTATTGAGTGTCGGTCTGGTTGAAGAAAAGAGGATGTGATTGAATTTGAGAGATCTGAAGCTTACGGATCTTTGGCTGTCTCCAAGTTACTAAACCAAACCAGGCCTAATTTTACCACTCCGTGATAATGGTAACATTCCCGGTCCCGTGCAGCTTTCTGGCACCAAGTTAATGCATCCTTTCAGTGAACGCTAGAGACAAATGGAACTGGAGGAGGGAGGTAAATTCACACTTGTATGTACTATACATTGAGAGAATGCTCTGAGAGAGGCAGGTGCCAGGTGCTGTAGAAATCTAAAATACATTTGCTCGCCCTGATTCAGGAGTTATGTGCCCAGCTCAGCTTTGGTGCCCTGTGGCTTATGGGGCTGTCCGAACCATCGTTGACAAAATGAACACGATACAGAAAGATTCCCTGGGTAGTAAATATGACTGACCATTTTAGATTCATAAAGGTGTGAACTTCATCTTGCAGAGAGAAGTTCCATTAAGCGTTTTTGCACCAAAGTAGGTCAATCTAATTATAATTGGCTTTAATGAGCACTACTCTGTAGTTCTTTACCTGTAGCTGGTTGGCACTCAGAAGTGCAAATGCCATTGCTGCCTTTGAAAAAAGCAATAAGAAATCAAAGAAGTAATCTCTAATCTAATTCATTTCAACTTGAAAGCCTTGGTTAGCTACATAAGCAGGGGTAAACAATCCAGCCTCAGTGAGAAAAGCCAGAGCAAACGCAGGCAGCAGGGATCAGCCGCTCTGATACTGGCTGTAGGATGAAGGTGAAATTCAGACCCCTTGCAAACTGTCTGGAATTCAGCTTTGGTGTGGAGGAGTTATTCTGTTAAACCAGTTGGAGTTATACCAGTTTGGGGTGATGGTTTTGTTTTTTTTTTTTGGGTGCCTCAGAAGACATTTGGGTAAAGTGGCAGTGAGGCCAGAGGAAAACACTAAGGAGAATTTGTCATTTAGGCTGTTCCCAGCACATTTATGTACCCGTGTCCCCAGAGAGAAGAAAATCTCATATATCCAGAAATTGTACATCGTGTGAGTTGATCTCTATCTTTGGGATGGAGTGTTCGCAGGTACTGCTTTGGGGAAAGAAAAATGGATTTGAGGGAGGTGTTAACTATTTAGCTGGTGTGTACAGGACTGGGCTTTTCTTCTTGGAAGGTGTAGCTCTACAGCAGCTCCTCAGGAATACTGATTGGAAGACATTTGCTATGTGTTGAGCCTGCTTGAGGAGCTGAAAGCTTTCAGGGCTGGGTGAGAGAAAACAGCAGCCTGAGGAGGCTGGGTCTGGCCAACAATTTTTTTCCCTCTCAGGTCTAACAGGGTGTGTAGTGTTACTGGTGATGGCAGCTCTGGGCCGCAGTCCGTATTGCTTCGCAGTGGTACAGCTGCTGGTTTGGGGCACACAGACCAAATGGGAACGTGCCTTTTCCATACGGCAGTCTGCATGGAAAGGCCCTGTATAAAAACCGCTGGCTCCTCTCCCTGCTAGGAGGTGGTTTCGGGCTGGTGAGCAATGCTTACCTGAAAGAACGTGGGTGGGGAAGGAAGCAGTTGCAAAGATTTGAAGTTCTTGGGGTTTTTATTCCCAATAACTGTTCGAGAAGGGTGTGTTTGTTCAAGCCTTTGAACTGTGTCCTTCTCTTTCTGGAGTCAGGACAACTTTAATTTGTGATCTTTTGTCATTGAGTTTTCATGTAGGCTTGTCCAGACAGACTACTCACTTGATGACTCAGTTCCTCATTATAGATTGTCTGTTACAGTTTTTGGCCTTTCAAGGTGAGGGGTGGTCTGTCTCTGCACGGGTGAGCCCTGATCTGTCTCCTACTCAAGCATAACTACGGGTAAAAGAGACGGTCAGCTCTGGCGTTGTCATGCTGCTGGTTTTGTGGCCTCTGAACCCCTCTTGCTTGAAGTGCCCGGCATGGCCAGGCACTCTTGAACCGTGTTAAATCCCTAAATGCGCAGTATTTGGTGAAGAGTAGATTGGACTCTGTCGTGGGCTGTGAAAGGGTGTCTCAGTGTCTGTTCCCAGTTACAGCCAGCAGCTGCTGTACTCCAGCTGTTGTTAGCACATTATGGTAACAGCTAGAGGGAGCAGCGCTCAAGAGATGGGTATCTGGGGGCCAGGTTCCTGCAGGGAGGACAGAGATGCATCTTTAGATTTTACCTTTATCTGTTCCCTGGGACCATGAACTGAGAACAAATGCGGTGGAAACAATCCTGTATGATCTGTTCTGATGGCGAAGATATGAAATGTGTATCCTCCACCATTTGACTTGTACTTTTGTCTTTTTTCTCTTGCCAGCCCAGAACTGCAGTCACATTTTGCAAGGCCCAAACGGGACAATACAGAGTCCAGGCTTTCCGTATGGATACCCAAATTATGCAAACTGCACGTGGACAATCACTGCCGAGGAGCAGAACAGGATACAGCTTGTTTTCCAGTCCTTCGCGTTAGAGGAAGATTTTGATGTATTGTCTATCTACGATGGACTGCCTCAGCAGGGGAATCTGAGAACAAGGTACATTGCTCATAACAGTGATGTTTATAAACATGTTCCCATTTCTGCCACTGGGATTAAATCTAGGTTGGAGGTTTATGCTGCGATAAACTGGGAGTGCTTCGTCATGGGCAGTTCTTGTAGTTGTTTTGATTTCTTCCCTCTGATAAGGTTTGAAATGTTTCTCTGAATGCCTGACAGTAATGATTTATCAAGAGTCGTTCTAGACATCCAGAGAAGTTAATTAGAAAATGGAGCAAGAGGAAAGCAGAGCTAATGTGCAGAGGAGCTTCCCTCAATCCAAAAGAGATTCTCTGAGTGGGAGGATGGATAATGGGTTTCAATTTATAGCTCTGCCAAATGCTTTGTGGGTGCATTTGGGTAATTCCCTAACCTGGACTCTGTTCACCAGCTGGACAGGGGTGATACTCTCTCATATCTGGCTAAACTGTTGGATCTTTACTTGATAAATCCTTACCCCAACACAGTTTAGTATGAAGACTCTCCGCGGGTTCTTATCTGTGAGACTCACAGGTGCCATTCTGGTATTACTAGAAAGTTAAATGAGAGGCTGATTTTGAAAGAAAATAATATATTGCTGTGTTAGGCAATGTTATATGACATGTCAGACTTGTACATTTGAAGGAGTCGTGATCTCAGACCTTCAGATCTGAGGCATAGATGAAATCAGCTTGGTGACTTGTGACATCACTGCTGTTGTGTCTGATTGCAGCTGAAGTCTGACAGTAATATATTCAAAAAGTAATAGAAGCAGTGGCAGCATCCAGTATTAGAAACCCCAGTAAAGAATGCTGTAGTTGTGGACAGTCCTGGAAATTAATTTTCCTTCACACCACTTCAGGACAGATCCTTTGACCTCAGTGTCTTACCTAACCCACCTGGAAAAGCTGAGTTAAAGAAACACTAGTGAAAATCAGCTCTTTATGTAGATGATTTCAGTTATGCAAATAAACCATATCTTCATCTTGCAACTGTGCTTGAGAATCATCTTAATTATGGGACCTCATCATTTAATCAGAAGGTATCATAGTGCTTTGCGTTGGGTATTGCGCAAAGGACACCTATATCTGGTATAAAATTCTACTTGGGAAACTTTGTATGGTGAGTAGTCAGTGCTGCTCTTGCCTTCAGAAGCCCCCTGGCAAATGCTTCCGTTTGCCCTCTAGATGTCACTGGGAGGTTCTGCTGAAGAAGCAAAATCCATTAATGAAATGAATTCAGAAGTAGGGCCATGGCGGGGTAAATTGGAAAGACACTGTAGACAAGTGGCATCCAGGTATTGCTCTGAGCTACTCGTAAGGATGATATGATTGTAGATAGAAGTAACATCAAGGGCATCTTCCTGCAGTTGACCCCTACAGCAAAACTCTGAGATGCAGTTTGGATACTGTCCTGGTAATTTGTAGCCTTGCATTTTGGGGGAAGGTGAGGAGACGAATAAGGTCCTCCCTCTGCATCGATGGTGAACTTCATGCACAGCTTGGGGAGATATGTTTAAGTTGTGGGATGAAACCAGGAGCATGAAGCAATGTGGGAACATTTCATCTCCAATGAGGAGATGAGGTCTTCAGGAAATGGAGTGAATTTGGTACAATGGAGGAAAGTGAATTAAATGGAGAAAAAAAGGTATTGGGGAGGCTTTCAGAGGTCTGAAAGCTCTTACAGAGGAATCACACCAGTAAATGAGATATGGACTCTTGCATAATGGATGCTTGTGTTCTTCCTCTGGACGTTTCTAGATTAGTGACTTCACAACCTGGAACTTTACTCCTCTGTGCTGTTTGGTGTCTCACTTCTTCAGCTGATTTTTTTTTTGTGTACATCAATCTCACCTCATTAAACTCGTAGCTGTTGCCCAAGATTGGTCTTTTTTTCTTCCTTTTTTTCCCACTGTGGCTATCAATTTTGGTTTTTTTCAGACTGCTTTCCAAATGTACTCAATTCATCATTGAAGTGCAACACTGGAAGATGGATGACCATGCGTCATTCATCAAAGCTCACGCTACCAGGAGGCGGGCCAAAATAAGCTCTAAGCAAGTGTAAAAGAAGGGGGGGGAAGCATGCTTCTGTAGAGAAGGTGGTAACTGTTTTGTTCAGTGTGTTTAGGACTGATCAACAGAACAGTTAACGGAGAGGAACTGTATCTCTCTGCTTCTCCCACTCTTGAGCTTATATAGTTGAGCATCACTGATGTATTTCAGTAGGCCATGCCTACTTGGCTGGAGAAGAGAATGATCTTGGTGTTGGTGGCACTTTCTTGTGCTGAGGTTTGCAGAATAGTTAGTTGTCTCAATATCCTGCTGTTCTATTTCAGCCATATATTCCCAAGAGCTTCCTTGGTCTGATGTCAGTGTCATGTCTGTGTGCCTTTCTGGGAAAGGGTTAATAACTGTGTTCATCGCGTGCTGGCAAACATACTGTTGTCTTGCAATTTAATGTGGTGTGAAAGTTCCCTAATGGAATAAGAGCAGACTTAATCCAATGAGACATTTGCTAATAAACTGCTTTACTGTATATTAGGGAATTTGCGTTGTGTGTTTGTGATGAGTATGTGAATATTAAATGTGTTTCAGTGTCTTAATTTAGATATCCAGGGCTGTTGTCATCTTTCAGTGCCATGACTTGCTTTCTTTGCTAAAATCAGAGCTTGTTTCTGAGTTCTTGCTCCTTCAGCTTCTCTTAAATAATTTGTTTTCCCAAACCATACACTGGCTTTCAGCAGGGACCGCTGTCACAGAATCATCTTTGAAACCTGGGAACAGCGATGGCTGCAGATTTGTCTCTCCCGTGACTTGAGGAGGAGAGCCGTGTGTTTTCATGAGTTTCAGATGAGATTTGTAACTTCCCTTCGGTGCTTCTATGTCGCTTTCCCTCCTCTTAAGCAGTGCTTGTGCTCGTTAAATCAGACCAAACTCTCCCAAACGCTCATTCTTTAAAGTTCCCAACTATTCTGAACTGCCAGTAGGATCAGGAATCCTTCTGATCTGAAAACTGCAGTGACTCAAGAAGAGTCTTTTTGCAAGTTCCCATTGTGCGTGGCTGATTGTGTCATTGTTAAGAGGATGCTCCAATCAGGTTACCTTCCTGATTGGGTTCCCACCGTGCTGGGTTTAGAAGCTCAGCAGAGACCTGACTAAAATTTGAATATTTGGAGTTATTTATGGATCTAAGATTGCTATGGGATTTGGGAGACTCTTGGCACCTTTTTGTGTCAGACTGTTGTTACGTGACATAACCAGACAGTAGTTAACAAGAAAGCCACATGACATCGTCAAGCTTTTTCATCTGCTGCTGATAATTTGCAGGACGTTTTTAACGTGAGAATCTTAAATTAGTTGCTAATTTCCTTATTTGAAGTTTCACACTTGCACTCAGATCCGAGGAAAATATATTTATGATATATCTGGTCAGTCTGTCATTTTGAATACCTAATTCTGTTTCCTGGAGGGAGCCACTGAATTTACATTCAGAATAGGACTGGTCAACTTAGAAAATCAGATTTTTTTTTAATTTTTTTTTTTCTTTCCAAAGATATTTAAAATTACTTTGGAAAGCCCAAGGAACAGAATATGCCATCTTTTTTACCAGGGGGACTGCTTGTTTATGTGCATGCTGGACAGTGCTGGGGTAACTTTGATGGTCTTGCAACCCGTGGGCTCTCCTTCCCGTGTGACGTGGGTAAGGTAATCGCATTGTCTTCTGGCCTGCCTTTCCCGTTCAAAGGAGATGTTTCAATGACAGTGAACTTATTTGGCTACAAAAATGTTTGTTTGAGCCAGCGTATCAAGAAAAATAAATCTTTATTATAGCCAGAACCTCAGTAGTGCAGTTTGCGTTTCCCCAGGAGTTACTAGGAGGGGTGTATTTACACAGCTCTGAGGAGCTGTCCCGTTCTGATGTGAGTGGAGTGCGTAGGGTTAGAGAGAATGTTTGCAAGTCGTTACTGTAATAGCTTCATATTTAAAGCAAAGAAGAAATCTAGTCTGCCTTCAGCTCGCTGGCACTGCGAATAACATCTAGCTCAGGCCTCAGCGTTACGTTCAGTGTCTTCTGTTAAAGTTGCTGTTGCTCGTTAGAGATACTCATCCTTCTTCCCTGACAAATGACTGGAGAGTTAAGAGGAGGATTGCCGTCAGGATGCTGGGCATGCAGTTCCAAACCATATTTAATTGACCAAAAGATTAAGTATTTTGTTTGAACTTAAAATTATGTGATACTGGCGATAAGCGTTGAATTATCCACCAGGGTGACCTATTTACGGATACAACAGGAATACCTGTATCTTGCTTGTGTCTCCTTGATAACCTTTTAATTACTCCTTGAAAAATTGGACTGGGTGACTTGTACTTAATTACCAATCAGGAGAACAAAGCTTTTGGTCTTAAAAACAACGGAAGGGAGGAGGAGACAAAGGGAACCGGGAAGGAGAGAGTTGCCCCCACATGCCATACGCTCTCGCTTACAGAGGCGCAAACCTGGGTTGAAATAACATTCGAGGGCTCTGGCTTAGTGGTAGCGGATGTGTTGGGGTTCAATACTGTTGAGGAAATTGCTGGAGAAACAGCATTTGCCATCTGTTAACACACAGAACTTAGATTAGGATTTTGTATTGTCACCTTTGGTCCTGTCACACGTTCCTTTGTAGCTGCCTCATATCTTCAAGGTGGCTGCAGTTCTTTTCACTAAGGGTAAAGATAAATAAAACGGAGGGCCAGCTAAATCTTTTGTCATCTTTAGTGAACTTCAGAATCCTGTCTCCCTTTTCCCTTTAGCAGAGTCTTTGTCACTTCACATTAACTCCATGGGAGAAAAAAAAAACCACACACAACAAAAAACCCACTTAAATTTATGTTCTCTGCTTTGTAGAATAATTTTTTTTTTTTTCCTGAGAAGATACTCGTTTGAGCTGCTCTAGCAGCGTGAGGGCTTTTGCCAGTGGCCCTGTCGTTTTGTTCTGAGGAAGTGCTGAATATTTAAACTTTGTCTGTGAGATAATTGATGGAACTAGATCTGAAAGTCCAGGAAAGCTAATGGAGTTAATGCAACTGCATCTAGGGCTGTTCGGTTTTGAGAGGCTGCATGCGATTTTCCCGTATTTCTGAGGAGAGCGTGCATCAGGATGAGTGATAAAAGCTGATGATTAAATCGGGGTAGGAGCTTTTTCCCTGCTGCCACGCTGAACACAGCGGGCTTGGGGGGAGGCCTGGCTCTGTCCGCAGCCTGTGGAGCGGATGGAGGGGTGAGGTGGTTGGGTGGTTTTGGTCCTGGTTTAAGGCTTAAATCATGATGTTGCTTGTCCTGTACGAACGCGTGTCTGTGGCAGGGCCTGCCGTTGCCTTGTGGCCAGTACCGTACCTGGTAAGGTAGGATCTTGTTCAAAACTGGAACCTTTTAGTACTCCATGAGTAACTGGGAAGGTGGTTTCCTGGCTGGTGGTCGTTCTGCATTTTCTCTGTTGGACTACAGGTTGTTTTTTTCCAGGTATGGCTGTCCCTGCTGTGCGCAGTACGGGGGATGTCTATGGTTGGGCCTTAAGGTGTTGCTGTTACTCAAATTTTGTTATCAAAATTGTTTTTGTTTTCCCCCTAAACTGCTGATTAACCATGTTTGCGGGTAAAATCTACTAGCAAATCTTGACAATGTCTCTTGCTTCGTAGTAAGGTATGCTGAGTGTGTTAAGTGTAGAAAGCTTTTCTGTACCTGGATGACATCTAGTAGGTTTTAATTAAGACTTTGCACTGAAATGATCTGCTTTGGATGGATCTGTGAGCATCGAATGTTGTTAGTAACTGATGTAGGCGTTAAACAGCTGAATTTTAGTGGTATGTGGGAATTCTGGGAGGGGCTCATGGTGTCCTTAATCTTTCATGCCCAAGTTGATGCAAGTCATGAAAGCCTCCTGTTCTTTGACGGGCGGGAGGGAAGGGGATGTGCTGGTGGAGCGCCCTGCTGTAGTGTTCCAGGTCTGTTAAAGCTGGTGGTGAGATCTCCAGTCGCTCTCATGGGCTTGCTCCTTTTCCTTCTCACAGACAGCTGATGATAAAGACCATAGCTGCTGGTGCTCTACTAATAAATGTTTGATACAGAGACAGTTTATCATCTTTTTATGCATGTATCTGATGTTTAAAATGATAGTCACAGACATTTTTAGTCCTCTTGAGTTTATTTTAGACACAACTGCTTTGATTCTTTTAGCAGGAGTGGCAGTTTATGAGACCAGTGAGTGAGCTTTTGGGCTCAGAGCAAGTGAGATTAGGGTTTTTTTTAGCAGTGGAGAGAGAGAAATTGAACCCATAGCCCTTGCATGGTGCTTCTCATTTTCTCAGTGCTCTGAGACGGAGCAGGTCCGACGGTATTGCCATAGAGGGGAGAAAACAGTGCGGGAAAGTTCAGTGGGCTGCCCGGGGCAGCACCGTGCGTTATTAGCTGTTAGCTTTTAGTTACTGAACTCGGGTTGCCCACCTGCTGCGTTACTGCAGAACTGCATGGTGAGCGGGTGACCACAGCCTGATCCTGCTTGCGTAGGAACCTGTACAGAAGGTCTCTTGACTTTATAGTACAATCAGGTCTTCAAAAATAATTTCACTTCTAACCAATAGCCATTGACATCGGTTAGCATCAAGACGGCCACTTTCTTCGCTGATAATTAGTGTCGGCCTCCCATGAAGAGGCTGCTGTGAGTGGTGCAGACAGCAAGGTGCAGAGGTGGTGCCGAGCGTGGAGCTGTGCTGGAGATCCCTGCGAGGACAGAAGTCACGTCTACGTCTTGGTCCTGTTCTGAGCCCAGCAGCTGCTTTGCTCGGTGGCATTGGACACCCTAATTATCTCGGTTTTCCCATCTGTAAGATGACATAATGTTTTATTTTTGCAAGTTAAATTTGTAAAACGCTTAAAAGGCCCCAGTCGGCGTGTCTGCGTGCTAGGGTGGGACAGAGAATCAGAGTACGAACAGATGAAGTTCACAGCTGTGCCTTTTAATCCATTTTCCTGAAGGGAGGAAAAATGTATGCACTTCCATGTTACCTCTTGAATGCAGTGAATCTTTAGGTCAAGAAGTTTTTGTGTCTATAAGGTCTGACCTTGAGAGTTTCTCAGGCAAAGCACCTCTTTAGACAGCGTATATTTCCCTTTTATCAAAATTAATGAAAGCCTACAGGAGATGATACAGTCTTACTAGATCGTTGAAGATACAATGGGTTTGTGGAGTGCTATTACTTGCAGTCTCAAATAGAAAATTGACAAATCTTCAGTGCCCATTGACTCCAATTCATTCCGCTCCTGTTGGGCGGCAGAGGGTGGCCCGGCTCCTTTTAGACGATTCAGAATTGGATTTTGGTGCGCTGCGAGAGCAACTGCTGACATCTGGTCCTTTTTCTTAATAAAGAACGTAATTGTCTGTTTGCGATTTCGGAGCTGTTTGGAAAACATAAAGGCTTCTGCTGTACAAAGATGCAGTAATTGTCTTTACATCTTTAGGGATTTTTATAATATTTGGGCTTACAGCTGATTAGAGCTGCTATAGTGGAATAAAAGGTTTAGGAAGAAGAGAAATATTTTCAGTTGTAATTGATCCGTGTGTAAACTGAAGTGTGAAATGCTGCTGTTCTAGCATTTTTATATAGTATTTTTTTAGCTATTGAAATCGGGCACTTTAGCCAGGTGCATGGCAAGTCATCCTCTCTCTGAAGTTCTTCCCAGTTTATGTACGTGTGTCAGAGGAGGAGTGTGGAAACCGAAAGGAGTGACTGGCTCCAGAGCGAGCAGTAGCCCTGCCGCTGGGTTGGGACCCAGGGCTTTTCACCTCGGGTGTGTTACTGGGCCCTCTTGCTAAACGTCAGCGGTTGGCAACATTTTTATCCCACTTCTGCTCAGTATTCAGCAATGTTTTTACCCCATTTCTGCTCAGTATTCAGCATTCAGACAAGGTGCAAGTGAATGGAGAATTAGATATGACAAGAATCAATATTACAGTCTTTTTGGATTAATCTTCATTGGCAGGAACAATGGGATTTGTTTCATTTTTTTCATCATACAACACATCTTCTAAAAATCAAATTTCTTATTAACCTACTTTTTTGAACTGCGCTGGCTACAGGGAGAACTTACATTGTTTATTTGTTCCATTTGGGTGCTTCTTTTTAACTCTTAGCATTATGGAAAATAAATTTCTACTGTTCCCTGCTCATCTGTTGCCGTTGAATTTTGGTCCCAGGGCCGTGTGAGCAGCACAGCGCTCGCCTGATGCTGCGGCTTAATATTCACTTGGGGGAAGTAAAGATTCTCCCAAGGCTGATGGCTAAAGTCTAGTTCAGATCCTGATTTTGTATGCATAAAGAGTAAAAGGGATGCGCAGACTTGGCAGATGAGACCTGGATTCGCTCCGCATGTCGGTTTTGGCTCTTTGCTCAAGATCTAGAGCAAACGGGGGGAACAGGGGTGCATGTGTAGTAAGCACATATATTAACAAAGCCGTAACTGAAGCTTCTGCTGGATTGTGTCACCTATGACAGTATATGAAACTACTGGTAGTTCATAGCTGATCTTCAGTCCCACGTTACGTGTTTGCCATAAACCGAATGCCTTTCATCTGGGAATCTCCGCATGACGTCATCGAAGCCTCTAAGCATCCCTGCAAGGCTGGTGGGTGGTCAGGATTGTACCTGCGGGGACGGGGTACGGAGGGAGCTCCAGGTTCAGAGGATTGCCTGGAACCTTTCAGCAGGCTAGTGGCGTACTTGAGAGCGTAGCGGAGGAGTTGTGACTTCCAGCGCTGTGGTTTCAAAAGCTGTCACCCAGGTGAACAAGCTCGAACGAGTTAAAGTGATTATTTCTGTTCAGAATGGTGCTGGCCTGAGAACTTTTGTATTTTCTCTGCCTTTCTTGCACTTAAAGCTGTTTTGAACGTTCATTTCTGTTCCCATTTAAAGGTCTCGAGGCTGTAGGACACTGTTTGTGCACAGCACGCAGCAGCAGAGTTAAAGTTACTGAAGGGCTGGTGCAAACATTGGGGTGTTCGCCACACCTCCAGCAGGGTAATGCTTTCCTGTCGTTCACCGGTTGCGTTGCATTTAGCAATAAGCCTCGTGTGATTTGCAGGGGATTCCAAGAACTTTTCCCATTTACTAGATTTTGCACCCCTGATTTTTTATTTTTTTTAAAGAAAACTAGAAATAACCTGAAACTGCCAAGTTTTGAATTGACACTGCTGAGTCTTACTTGGTTTATATCCAAACTTGTCTTTGCTTACTCAGAATACCAGCTGAGATTTGCCAAGAGGTTACTAAAATGTGGTGAACCTTTCCGTGAATCCGTGTTTCTTTTTTCGGTTTGTAATGAGATAGAGAATATAGATGCCAAAGTTTGTCAGAGAACTGTGTGTTTCTCACTGGTACCTGAGACAGTGCAGGAAAAATGAGCGTGGAAGGGATGTGATAAAAATAATAAAATAAATCCAAGCTGTCCATCTTCCAACACTATTGCATTCCATTGAAAAATAAAGTTTGTTGGAATTTGGTGCTTTGTACCTTTCCCAGGTTGAGCCATGAAGGCCTCATCTGAGGTGGCTGCGCAGGCTTTAGGCTCTATAAATAACACTTCGCTAGTGGGAATCGACCCAAACCCCATTTTAAACAAGTAAAGAAATCCATCCAGGCTGGAATTTGAGCACTGTGCCTGTCCCTAGAGGCTGTGTTAGCTGGCGAAGCCTTTGTCAGAGGTAAGCAAGGGAGCCTTGTGGCTGAATGAATTCTGTTTGGCTTGGAGAAGGGAAGAAAGTGCTGTGATTCCCAGGTCATGGTGGCACATGGGGCTGGGGTGTATGATGTTGGACTGGGAACTGTTTGTAAAGTGGAGGGGAAAAAAAAAAAAAAGTAGGTGTAGTATGTGTCATTGTGAGTGAGTCTAAGGGACAGAGAAAGCTTTTTTCCCCTAATGCTTCTTACTACCTTGATAAGAAAAATATATAGTAATTTATGTCAGAGCCAATGGATTATGTTATTTTAGAAGTAACTTAATTATCAACCAGCTGGGGGGGGTGTGTGTGGAAAGGAGTATGGAATAAAGTGGGACACATGGCATTGGTTGGCAGCAAAGTACCTTGGAGTTGCTTGGTGAAATACAACCAGAGAACGTACAAGGAGTTACTGCTGCTTGCAACATGCCTCTGAAGATATTTGTTCAGGATCTGTTTGTAGCTTGACTCCAAAAATAAAAGCAGCTTGGGTTTGAACATAAATCATTCCAACAAGCTGAGTAAATCCATATGTGAACTGATCCTGTTTTCCTTATGTCATCACAGTATCCTTTAAAGCTGGCTGAAAGTTTTTTTTGGTCCAGAGCATCATTTCAGCCTTACAAGGATCAAAACTAAAGGACAATGGTCTAAGTAACACCAGCGAGTTCTGCCTTGCAAACAGAACTGGCTTTGAAGTGTCCACAGCGTACATGAGCTGGGAGTGCTCTCAGATTATGCTCTGCCTGTTTTATTGATGATTAATGGGAACATTTATGGTACCAGTTATTCTGTCAATATAGTTAAAACAAAAATCAAGCTAAGATCTCATTGTAATTGCTTGTTTCTGTAATAAAGTATTAGAGAGGAAGGGAGAAAAAACTAACAACCACTGGGGAAAAAACTCTTAACCTGGACAAGCCTGAGGAGGTGCTGGCAGAGTCTGGCTGAAAATAGAAGGGGTTCTGTGTGTGAGGTGGCTGCGGCACAGCTGCAGGGGATAAGCCAGACAGAGGAGTACTGGGTGACGGGGAGTGGGAGCTGGTTCCTGGCTGGACAGCACGAGTGGTGGCATGGAAAGCCCTCCTGGAGACAGGGCTACTGCTGGATCTTGCAGACAATATGTGGGAAACCAAGACCTGCCAGCCTCGGTTTTACTGCATGTAGTGAAGTCCTTGTGCCCAGGGCATCTGCACTTTGCTTTGTTGCCAGCTTTGTAAAGTAGTGTTCGAAATGCATGGTGGTTCTCTTGGGATTTGGCTCATGATTTGGAGGAGACATTAACTTCTTCAGAATGAAAGATGCTTTCTGAAACTAAGATATTAATAGGGATGACAAGAGTTGTCATCTGTGTCGTGTCTGCTCCCCCTTCACCCCGACTACTTTACCCTACACCCACCAGCAACTGTGTGTTCAAAGAACAAAAAATCTGCTTTGTGATGAGATCCGAGATGGGATGGATTGCTGTGGGTGAATTCCCTCATCTCTTGCCTTTATTCTTTTATTCTGACTTACGTTCCATGAAGCAGCCTTGAGGAGGACATCTGTGAGTGACCACTGTCTCTGCGTGTGGCTGTGTTTCCAGTTTCCCCCAAGACTTTAAACATACGTACGTATGTATTTCTCTGCAGCAGCTGGAGTACAATGCGTATACAGCCGTTCATCAAGACTGAGAAAGTTGTGAATGTTAATTACTGTCACTCATCTCATACCCATTTTTCAGAGGAAAGACTGAACATATATTGAGCCTCTCGCTGGAGCTAGCGAGTCCCTCACTTCTCCGTGCAGGAGCCAGCTGGGTAAGGCACAAAACTTGATTCAAAGTCAGTGGGAAGGCATTGGGATCTTTCTGCTGGTCCCTGTTGCTGATGGATTAGTTGAGTACTTCATGAGTACTCAGTGGGCTTCCCAAAGCCCACTCCAACGAGCAGCTCCAAGCTGTTGTTTTCTCAACGCAGTCCCTTACACCTGACTTAGCTTGAGTGTTGTCCTGGGGTAGAGCAGGGGTGCCAGAGTAGCACTTACGGAACCGTGTCATTTAAACTGTATATAACGAAGAGAGTGGTTCATTTGATGGGAAATTTTCTTTAATAGGTGCCTTTAAATTACATGCAGGAAAAAATCACCGAAGTATGGTGTAGTGTAATTTAATGCTGGGTTAAACGATGCAATCCAGTGCGTTTTCATTAGATGTTCTGAGACACTTCTCTAGCATTTATGCTTTAAAGGCTGTTGGATTGCCAGCTGCAATAACTATTTTGATTACAGCCTGAGCTGATGGTGGGCATCCTACCAGAAAAATAATGTGCTCTGTTTTAATTATGGCACCTGCACTCCAAAATGGGAGCCTGCGTCACAGTGTATGATACGGTTGTACTTGAGACAGTGGAACAGTATAATACGCAACAGATGGCAGGGAGAGCGTTTGCAAAGGGACTGCGATGTGGACCGTCCCTTTTTTAGGGCAGAAGTGGGTTGAACCCGCTGAGCAGAGCAGTCAGTGGCTCTTTGTCTGGTGCTCAACTCCTTTGGTAGATGGATGGCACAATTTCCCATCGGGGAAGGACTTTGTGGCACTAAGGAAGACTGTGATGTATCGCAGAGCCAAGTGGTTGGGCTCCGTGAGGAGTGGAGAGTAGCACGCGGTATGGCCCAGGCCTTGAGTCGCTGAGGGGCGTTGGTGCCTGTGGCACTACGGTGACCCCTGAGAGGTGGTGGTTACAGCAGCAGCTGGTTTTTACTGGGATCGGTTCTAGCCAAGCTGTTCTGTAAAGCAGATTTTGCTGGTTTGCTGCAAATGGGGAGTCATGCCCCAGAAACATTTGGTGAATGTGGAAGGAATGTCGAAGGATGCAAACAGAGCGGAGGATTTCTGTGTTGATCTGTTTTGGTATATTGATTTTTTGCCATACTGTGAAGCAAGGGCAAACTTGTGAAGTGGTAGTTCTGGCATTGGTTTAGTTTGGTTCCTCACAGTAGGAGCAGAATTAAGCCAATGAAAAACACATTGAAAATCTCACACAATCAGTGTTGGCTCCGGGCGACGTAAGGGGATAATCACTCAAGAATCCATTTGGCCAGAGGTACAGAAGAAGTGGAAGATGATTATTTGTACTGTTATCACTGCCCTCACCTTCTTGTTATGGCCCTTAATAAAAAACAAGGAACAGAGTTTGCTGCTTTTCTTTCTCATTAGCATGTATATATTTTTTTTATTGCTACACTAAATAACAGTGATGTCAGAATTACTGTTTCATGCATGAGGCCATTGGGGAATGACTTCATATTCTGCCTGCCATCCTGTTCATCCCCATACTTTAAATTTGCCTGAGCTGCAGGTTTGGGGAGGAAGGCGTGAGGACAGTTTACCTGCCAGGTCAAAACAAGGCAGGGTGTCCTGCCAAGCTTGGCTCTTTCTCAGTCTTTGGAACAGGAGTGCTGAGGTTTTACAGGAGTGATTTGCACACTGGCCTTGTTAAATCATTGTTTCTTCAAGAGGATATTGTCTGTGCTCTCGCTAGGAGAAGATGAGCACATCAGAAGGAAAAAAATTCAATTGTGTGCATTGGTTGAAGGCTCAAGAGGAAGAATAACTTCTATTTTGACTGCAGCTGCTTCCAGTGAAGAACGGGAGGAATCTCATCTCCTTTCTAGTGCGGGTTTTCACTGCAGGAGGAGATATGGAAATTAGTGCCATAGAGGGTAGGAGTTGCTGCAGAAGATGTTTTTCTTATTGAAGCGGTATTTCCTGCTTCCTTCTGAATAAGTCTAGTTTTGCCTGTAATGGGGGCACTTTCCACCTGTTGGGGGCAGAAAGGCAGTTTGGTCCGAAGGGGAGGGCAGTGTTTGGCTACTGTTTGTGCTGTCAGGCAGCCCATCTTCCTCGGCTCGCCCCAGGGATGCTACACAGACACAAATGATCATCTGAAGCTAAGGGCCTGGAGAGATGGCTGGGTTTATTAGTTTTTGGAGGTTCAGGAAGCCCGGAGGTCCCCGTGAAGGTTGTCTCTTCAGTCAATGTGGAATCTGTAGGAAGGCTGGGAACAGACCCCTAGTTAATAGTTTCATGCCCAGGCCATCCCTTTCTTTTCAGGCCCCGTAACTAGAAAATACTCATATGTGCTTAACGGCAGCGTTGGTTTAGGCAACGCTTAATTCCCAGCAACTCCTGTGGGACACGGGCACCTGCTTACAGGTAAGCAGACATGTGAATGTGCCCTGAATTAAAGGCAACATCTGCAAAGGGGGGTCCTCCCAATACAGAGACTGTGCAGAGAATCCGTGATGCAAAAAGCTTAGTTCAGAGAGAACAGATCTATTTTTGGATATAAAAAGCACAGACTACCGTTAACGAATTCCTCGGTAATGACAAAACACTGTGGTGATTCGAGGAGGAGAAACTGCCAGGTTCTGCTGTCCGTTGTGTGTTCATTTCTGTGTGGTGGTTTGGTTTTTTTAATAAAAGCGGTCCATGTATTTTCTGGATTTTTTTGAGTGCATGAAGGTTTCAATAAGCCATTTTAATTAAACTGCAAAATAAATTACTAGGAATCTATGGCACTCTTCCTCAGTTCTATGCATGGTAAAACTATCTTGAATCCTTAAAATCCTGGAACCTTTTATTTTTAATAAACAGGAGCAATTGTTCTTACAGCTTGTATGGAGAATGGATTTTATGCTGAGAGCGGGTAAGTACTTCTCTGCTGACATTAAAACTTGACCGCCATCGTTGGCTGGCAACTGTGTGAACTTTGCCAATAACTGGAAATTTTGCTTTAATAAGGTTCTCGGGCAGAGCATGTCAGCTTTCATTAATCAGAGTTCAATCCGTTTGAAATAATATTTAGGTTCATTAAATTAGGGCCAGAGTAAGAACAGTGGGAAGTTCACTCACTGTCTGTGGAAGTTGCCAAGGGGCTGGTGGCAACTTTAAGGAGAAGATGCTTGGGCTGGAAATTGCAGGGAGGGGACGGTGGCCCCTGGCATTAAGGATCCGATTTTGGTGTATGGCTGCCTTTTTCATTCCATGTAATGTGAGCAGAGGAAATAACTCTGAATCAGATGTACTTGCAGGTATTTCTTAAGGGGTCAGAGTGCTTTGTATCACGAGTGATCTTTTACCCTCTCTGTAAGAATGACTAGCTGCTGTGTGAAAAGATGTGGGATAAACCTCGGAGTCTGTGTGTAAGAAGCTTTAAACTTGCTTACTGTAGCTTGTTTATCTCCTGCTGCTTGTGTCCTTGTGATCCAGCTTGAATGCTCTTGATCTTGAATGATAGCATGTGGCAGCGAGTTCCTTTGGTTACGTCAGATCTGGGTTTAGGACAGTTATCAGGCGGCGGGGGCTGCATCTGAAGTTCTGTCCTTGATAATGGCAGGCGAGGGTCTAATGCATGATTGCTTTAAACAAAAAAGTTCTTTATGTAAATCTGCTACATAAATCACCTCAGCCAAGTGTAAGGAGAAAGCTTCTAAGTTTTAAAACTGTAATTGTTTGTGAGAAACATGCATTAGCCGTTCTTGGGCTGTGTCAGTACCATGTCAGGGGTTTAGTGTTTGCTATCTAATAATGCCAGTTTAAAATCATTACCAATCAGATTTTTGTAATAAAATTAACAGTTGGTATTTAGCTCCACAGAAAGCGGGGGGGGGAGGGCAGGACCCCGGGGCTGCGGGGTTCTGCGGTGCTGCCCGCAGGCTGCTCGCTAGACTTGTTCCCTTTCGTACAGTTCTCTCTACTCCGACTTGTGGGCATGTGTCTATTCTAGACAGTTGCTACAACACATCTCCTGGATCATCTTGTGCAAATGACTTCATGTCTGTGGGCTTTGATTTCCTCAGTGAGTACAGAGGTGTTAACCCGCACGGTGTGCGGTACGCACTGGGTGTTAGGTACAGGATGAAAAGTGCCACCCTTGGATTGTTCTTGCAGGCACAGGGGGATGGGAGGAGGATTCCTAGAAACTTCAAACCTTATCCACGGTAAAACTGCAGAAGACAGCTTGGTGGACTTTAAGTAATTGGTAACATCAGTGTGTTGCCTGCTCTCTTATGCTATTTCAGCTTGTGTTCCATTTAATGTAGTTTGTATAATGCTGCTGACCCTTACCTGATGTTTTCACCCCGAGGTTCTCCATGTGTTACAGGTGTTACTGAAGAATGTGTTGGGCTCACTCGGCAACCTTAGACACTGCTCCCGTGTCATGGATGGGGAAAGTTATTCTGAAGGGCTCAGTGACTGCTGAGATCAGAGCTGGGGTTAGCAGCGTGCTGCAGAGCAGATGCTGTTAGTGAACAAGGCGTGAAGCAGACAAACTGGGTTAAAAGACAGTGAAGAAATACATTAGTAGTTATTCTGGTGAGCCAGAAGGCGTTAAAAGCCCAGGAGGAGTTTGCCCAGCATTTGCTGAACAGCTATTGAGTTCAAGCTGCCCCAGTCTGTGTTCTTTAGTGCTCCCCAGTGCAGGCTGTGGTGTGTTGGCCACAGTGGCAGCCGCCCCACTCTTTGATTTGCTAGCAGGTCACGGGCAGAAATGGTGAGCGTAACCTTCCTCTTGATTTCTTCCAGGTTAACGGGTTTCCAGCTGCCTGCTCCTATTGTGAGCACAGGAGTTGTGCTGTCCTTGTGGCTTGTGAGTGATTATGCGGTCAGTGCTCAAGGCTTCCAGGCAAACTATGAAGGTAAGTCTGCCCAGTTCAGTCCTTCTCCTGAATTGTATCCACGTTTGGCTTATGGTAGGATGTGAAACTAAGGTGCAGAGTTTGTACCAGGATATGTATGTATGCGGACACTTAATCCAAGACAGCAGTGCTTGTTTTTTGTATAATTCGATCCATTTTTTTCAGAATTGAAATTGCTGATTCCTTCCAAGTGTAACGTATTTTTGGTTCTCAGCATCTGTGCTCAAAACATCTTCCAAAGCTTACTCTAACAGTAAAGCCAGAATGACTGACAAGGAAGGGCAATGTGGGATTTGACAGTGGAATCCGCAGGGTTACAGCAAGCGCAGCGCCCACGTAGCCAACTTGTTTACAGCTGGGGCAGTGGGGAGTGCAGAGCGGCACGTAGGATGCTCAGCCACTAGCGCATTTTTCCTTTACATTCTCTTCGCTTATTTGTTATTTTTCTTCCCCTGCACCTTCCTCCCCAAGCATTTAAATTCCCCTCCTGTGTCCGTTGTCATAAATAACATGCAGTGTTCAGTGGTTGTGGAGGTAAAGGATTGTATGTGAAGGCTTGGTGGCTTCGGAAAATCTTGGCAGACACTGGAAGTCATCAGATACATGGAAGAACTGTTCCTAGCAGAAGCAGGTCACGATCGTAACGCAAGCTGGTACTGGCTGGGTAAATGACAAATTAACTAGGTTAACATTCGAGATACATTTATGTTGATTATGGAACCTAGAATGTTGTTCCTATCCCTGTCAATGTTTTTCTTTGGAGCCCTTAGAAGTTCTCAGCCTTAATGATAATGGCTGGTAATGAGTCCTGCTGGACAATTACCCAATACATTAAACCAAGCAGATGCCTTCGTTTACATGGTGTTGTAGTTTCTCAGCATTTTCTGCACTTGATGATTTCAGATTCAGGAGAATTGTATTTAAATACCTTCTAATTTCTGATTAAAACCTTTGCTCTGCCTTGAGGCAGCAGTGGGGCCAAGACGTTTTTATTAATTTTGTGATTAATAAAATCAATGTGATGGGTGTGTTAGCAGGTGTTGGGTATGTCTAGGCAACGCTGTTAAAGCTCTTCTTGATTAGAAACCACGCGCTGTTTGTTCAGAGGGTAAGTGCCCGCTGGGGATGCTGGGGTGTGTGGAGGCTGTCAGGACAGCAGATCCCGTTGTCCACTTGCAGAACCTCTGCCAGAACACGTGTCAGTCCTTGTGTCTAGCAGATGTGATGGTACATCACTCCCACATTGTGTGGTAGAGGACATGTAGCTGGTTTTGTGCTTTCTTGACATTTAGAGTTCATTTTTTGGCATTTAGTTCCTTGCACGCTTTGTGTGTGGGGGTTTTTTTGGGTGGTTTTTTTTTGTTGTGGGACTGGTGGTGTGTTTGGTTTTTTTTTTTAATTACCTTGATGCAGCATCTTGTACAAAGGCTTGTTCCAGGGCTGCCCTTTAGTCACATATATTTTAAATTATCTGAAGTTTATTTGACTGGTGATTAGGAGGCTTTAAAGCAGCTAACTGAGTACATCTTTGGGGGCGGTGTGTGGAATTCCTTAAAACCTATCCTGAGCCACTGAGTGATGCAGAGCCTGAGTGTAAAGGAAAGCTTCATTCAGAGAGGGAGAGGAGCTGACCTCACCGAGCCTGCCTCAAAACAAGCTAACGTGCTGTTTGGATTGTTCTTAACTAAGACTGAAGGAGGAGATAAGTGTGTTTTTGATTAAAGGGACACGCTGCTGCTGTAATGCTGGTTCAGCTCATTGGTAATCTACGACTCAGTGAATAGCCTGTGATTCGATAATTCATGTTTAAAGACAGAACAATGGATCAGAGTCCTTGCAGTAAATGGCTCCTTTATGATCTGCTATCAAAGCATGTTCATTATTCTCCTCCTCCCTTTAAGCAATCATTGGGAAATGCACCAGAAGAAACACAATTTAAATTGGAACAAAAGATCTCAAGAACTTTTTTAGAGGAGGACAGGAAGAAAGTACGTAGTTTAGAGGCATCGAAGTGGCACAAAAACATTGTGCTTACCCTGATCCTCTGGGAAATACAGCAATTGAGGTTGGCTTTATCCAAGTGAGCATCTTCCTAGCTTATCTAGTTAGTATGATGTCGGTGTGATAAGATCTTTTACAAGCAATTTCTTGAAAACACCACGGACATCTCTTGCTCATACTTGTGTATGTGTCTCATTCCTGGCTGTTTGAGGACACACGGTTCAGCTATGCATTTCCCTGCCTAGAGAGGGGAGAACTTGTGTGCAGCGCTGGCGGAATCTCTTAAATGCCATTTCCACCGTGAGAAGTTTAGAGATGCTCTGAAAACAGATAGGCAGAGGGAGTTTCTGAAGGTCTGCAGAGCTTTTTTTCAAGCCCCAGGTAAGGCAGGTGCCAGAGGTGGCAGTGGAGTTTGAGGGATAGCCAGCTCCAGGGCTGCTGTGCTGCTTTCTTCTCGAGCTCACAGGTTTCTGACTTCATTCTGTATTACTGTGCCTTGCTGCTGGATCTTCCTTAATCCTCTTTTCTTCATTGTCTGACTTCCTCATCTTTCTTCATTTAGTTTGCTGTGTCTTGCCAGGTTGTTTCTGTCTCCTTTCATTGTCTGGCTCTTCATGTTCTCTGATCTCTTATTGTTTCTTGCGATTTTTCTCTGGATGCCAAATACTGTTTCAAAACCCAGCAAACAGTAGGGAGTTTGTCGTCATTCTTCTGCTATGGAAGACAGTGTTGAGAGCAAACAGAAGGGCTGATGTTCTCCTTGCCCAGCCATGTCTCCAGGAGCAGACATGGTTGTGACTGAAGATAATGCTGCTGGGGGTTAAAGGTGCCGGCTCACGGCGCTGGAGATCCGGCTTCTCTTCCTGGCTGTGGCGCAGATGGTTCCGCACCATCTCGCGTTGGTCCTGTAGCCTGGGCTGCCAAACACGGTCCGAATGGCTCCTTGTCGTACCCGCCGTGATGGATTTGCGTTCGTGAACGCACATACAGCGTTAGGAGCTACTCCATGGCGTTGTGAACATGGGAGAACCCACAGCAGTATCATGGTTTGAGAGGAGACGTGACCAGTTCTGCACAAATAACTGTGTGTCGTTAAGGGGATGAGCTGGGAAGAGGGGCGGGGGCAACCGCTGCAGGATGGTGGGGAATGAAAAGTTGTCAGCTTTTTCTTGCTGGATTTTCTTACTGAATTGAAAGAACAGAGAAAACTTTATTCCATTTACATACAATACTTCAAAGGTAATTTTTTTTTTAAGTGATTCACTTACTATAAGCAGTTCTCATGAAGCTCCTTTTCAGAACACAGGGTTTAGAAAAAATAGAAATTAAGTGCGTTCATGCTTTTAGCATCCTTAAATTTGTTGTGTTTTGTTTTTCTCCTGTTAAACTGTCCCTTAAATTCAACACGATTTCACGATTAGCCTTGTTCACCCTCAGACCGTGGGGTTTTTCCGTTTGCTTAATTTGGTTGTTTTTTTTTTTGTGACTAAATGATTCTTCTGAAAAATCCTGACCAGCTGTTGTGGAGTCTTGCATTTCGTTTCAGCTGCAGGAGAGTTTTGAAGTAGACAGCTATAAATAATCTAAGTTAGAATTTTATTAGGATGTGAATCTTGACAGTCTCATCTCGTGAAAAACATTCCTGAAGATTTAATGACCAAAAATGACCAATGCTTCCATTTATTGCTTCCCCCAAAAGATGTATGAAGCTAATATTAAGGCACATGCCTAGGCTACAATGTGAAATTAATTGCAATTGCTGCTGCCTCACCCCTGATGAATACATAGTAAGTTGACATTTAAAATAAATTGGGCAAGTCTTTTACAATAAGAGGAAAATTGATATAAATTCCACATCATTTCCTCAATAATACTAACAGCAGTTCATGATGAATAGCAGGTGTTTTTTTCATTTACTAATGTAGATATAAAATAAAATTACATTATTATTTGTATCCTATTACCTCTTGGCTGCCTTGTTAGTCTTGAGGGTATGAAAAATAGAAAGGGATTTAAGCAGAGATACCTGAACCTGCTCATTATCCTACACGAGTGGAGAGCGATGCTGTAAACTATGAACTACTGAGGGAGCTTAATGAATCCTGATGTTTTTCCAGGCTGTACAGGTCCTTCATTCCGAGACTCACCGCGTGGTTATCAAACACTGAGCAAGCAGTCAGGGCCCGAGTCCCTCGTGTAAAATGTCGTTCTGCTCTGAAGTTGTGTGTTACGACTTCTGCGGAGGTCGGGGGTGTTTCGGTGGCTGCGCAGGAACGGGGCTGAGGAGCGGAGCGGTGCAGTGTGCTGGTTGCACCCACCTTGGAGCCCACCGCCTGAAAGCAGTGCTCTGGGTGTGGGCAGAAGAACAAGCAGGAAAGAGGACAGGTGGTGCTGAGATGAGAAGCTGAAGCACAGAAGAGCAGTGACAGGTTGAGCTCGTGGGATGCTGCAGAGTGAAAACAGTGGCCCTGCATCCCAGCGGGATAGCAGATCCTCCCTTAGCCTGCTAGCCAGATGTTTTCTTCGCCTGCTGGGGCTAGGACCGTGGTGTAGAGTGGATTCCTAGCAGGAACAGGAAGGAACTGGATTCTCACTTAACTTCGTCCCTGTCCTGCTGTATTAATGTTTCTGAGTCAGTTTTGTGCTGTCCCTCAGTTTCTCTCTCAAATGGGTTTTATTTTCATTCATGCTGTTTGAGTTCTAACAAAGTGATGCAAGAAGAGGGATACAATAATGCTGAATCCATTTTTTTAAGGAATCCTCATCTATATATTTTTTAGAGTTTTAATGTTAACTGAACTTTGCTTCTGAAAAAGAAATACATTAGAAGCCCCTGGGGAGAACGAGGGCATTTTGGGCTCTGGACTCTGGTGCTGCAGCAGTGCTGGGTAATGCAGCAAGATCTAACAGTAGGTGAAGATTTTCCTTCCCAAGACATCGTGTTTGATTACAGCTGCAACAAATTTGATAGCAGCAAACACTAAGTGCCTGATTGAAAAGAAACAATTATGCCTAGAAGAACACTGCTTATTTTAAGAAATTAGAAGCGTTTAAATACAGAGGGAAACAGCCCCAAGTAAATGGTGCTGTTTTCCTTCATAATAAATACCCTCCTCTTAAGCACAAATATCTCATTCTTTAGAGGGTTGTTTGTGGAGTTGTGCACACATATTTAGAAAATACAATTAACAACTGGTTCCTGTCCCTCTTTGATCATCCCTTTTGGTAAACCTGAATGGGGGTTCCTGCCCCTGTGCTGCTCTGTGGATGTATTGCCACCGTGCACAGCTCGTGAAACTGCTTCATTTCTATTTTCCTGACTCTCATTTGACTTCAGAGTAACAGTTGCCCCATTAATGAAAGGCAATTTGATCAATTTGATTTCTCTCTGTCCTTGGAAACAGCATTTTCAGCGTTTTTGTAAAAACAGATAGCACTTCAAGTCGGTTTATGATTATGGTGAAGACCAGCACTGTCCTTGTTAAAAAAATGAACCAACAAAAACCCCCAAAACAAACAAAAAGGGATTCCCCAAGGAATTGTTCTTTTTTTTCAAGTACTCTGATAAATTGGGAAATACTTCATTTTTCAAAGAACAGAGTAGAGGAATTTGGATGTGCAAATTCTTTGTCTTCCGAAAATTGGGTCTTTAATACAAAACTCTGGGAAGAGTTTCTGAAAATTGGGCTCTAATTTGCTTGTGCTACAAGCAAAACTTGGTCTCTGATGGTTTAAATGGGATTTGCTGGGCTGCAAGGAAGTTCTTCAGTTGAGATATTTCCATCCTGCCTGCTTGCAGTTGGTGCTGAAGGGTCAAAGCTGTTATGGGCGCCGGAGACACGTAGGTGAAAGGCTGGTACAAGAGCTTGGAGCAGCTTTCCAGAGCTGGTATGAGCTGCTCAGGGGTTACATGGTGACCCAGGCTTGTCCTGTGGCTGCTCAAAGCATGTTCTCCATTGGTGTAAATACACTTCAGAACTGCCAGGCTAGTACTGAGTAGGCTAAAATTTTGAAAGGCGTAACTGAATGTACTTTTTATGCCAATTTGCCTCGTGAGCAAACACCATATTGGGTTTATTTAAACATCCAGCTGGGTCCCAGTTCTCTCGGTACCTAAATCATAATTTGAGGTGTACGAGGTTCTTGGTAAACTTACTGGCTTGATGCTTCTCTCTTTTTCAGACCAGTATAAATGAATGTGAATCCTGAGCTGCAGCAGAGGGCAGATTAACCCTTGTTCTGGTGGTGGTGGGAAGGGTGAAAGCTCTGAGTCTTGTCTGCTGCTCCTTTTTTCTGGAAGTTTGATGCTGCTTTGTTTGTCTGGTGGCTGGATCTCTGCAACAGAGGGTTTGATGTATTCAAACCCGAAATGGCCTTGCAGTGGAATGGATGGATCTGGATGCCAGAGCGTATTGGCTCTCTTAACAGCTACTTTGATCTGCTTAGTATTGGGCATATTGAGTGTGTCACATAAAGCTTTCAAGGAGTGTGTAATACCTTTTAGGACTCTTGTTGTTGTTGTTGTTTTAACAGACGTCGTTCTTTACAGGAGCAGTTGACTGAATGGGAGATAATTTTTGCCATTTCATCCTTATCTGCTGTGCTTAATGTACCTTGCCTTAGTGGCTTTTCGTTCTTTTTGTTTACTATGCCTCCTAATTTTAGTATCAGTTGTGACCTGGCAAGGATTCAGCTTTGTCTTCTTCGGGCTGATCTCTCCCTCTGTATCAAGCTGAGTTAGGGGCGTGCTGGAGCCTGCGCTTGGAAGGGAGATGTCCCTTGGAAATGCCGTCCTGCTGGTGGAGCTAGGTTTGGCGAGTCGGCAGGTAGTGCCGAGTTAGGAGGGAAACTGATGGCATCTCATCTTTTCTTTAAAAAGAATAAAGAAAACTCATGTTGGGATGAGGAATGTGATTACAGTCAGTACTGGTTTGCTCCTGCAGGCACTTTCTTTTTTTAACCACGATCCAAGTGGTTCGTTGCCTGTGAATATTAAAGGGTGTGTCCTAAAGTAAGGTGCTAAATGCAGAATGAGTCTAGCATACCGATGTTGTCTTCCCATTTAGACAATATTTACTGTTTTCAAATTTCTTCTGAGGAACGCTCTGCTTTTTCTGGGCTGGAGCGCTATTAGACTGCCCTGTTTGACGTTCTACTTCACGGGTGGTTGGAACTGGCGAAACGATTCCTAAATGTTTGAATGGCCAGAGCTCCATGCTGAATCCACCCTATTACTTTACAGTATTAAAGAGCTGTGCTCAAGAATTAGAGTTTTAATTAAGAAAAAGTTTGTAGCCCTCTCGGTGCGTAGTGATGAAGCTGCGGAGAAGAACAGCATGGGAAGCCATAAAATGGTGGTTCTCTGAATGTGCCAGCACTGAAACAGTGGGTTCAAAATGCCCCTTCGCCTCTAAGAGGCTTTAACACCGTAACTTTGAGATGTTCATTACTGTTTTAAACTAATTCACAGCAGATGATAGCAGTGGAGCCACGTAGTTGGTTTGTTCCTTTCAGCGTCTTTCAGCTGTCTCTGGTTTGTTTGCAGACAGGGAAACGCGGCTGCACTTAACGCTGCGTTCCAGGAGCTGCAGCCTGAAGTTCAGCATCTTCTGTCACGTTGGTACAAAATACTGTTGCCCATCTGAAAAAATGCTAATGAAATTAGTTGTGTTGAATTGATGATAAAAATACTGAAGTGAAGATTTTTGTGGTTATTACATATTATTCTTTTTATAGTTAACTTGTTCAATGTTGTAATTAATTTCAATTTTAGAAAACTTCCCATTTGTGGCGTTATGGTACTGCAGAACCTAAAAGCCTTCCTGAAGAGCGCAGATCCTGATTGTTGCAAATTATATGCAGTGCTGTAAAGAGAAATTGTCCATATTTTATGTGTAGACACACCACATGGAGAATCAGTGAAACAGCAGAGGACAGTAGCAGATGACCCAGGAGTTCTTATCTAATTTATGTACCCAAAATTGTTATATTAGTTTATTTTGCTGCAGTAACCTGCTTAGAGGTTTTGAACTAGCCAAAGAGACCAGCAGCTGTGATCCTAAGTTGGCTGTGCTGGCCTTGTGCACTTCTCAGTAATACTCATTGTCACTCTGTCTTATTGTTAATGTTTGTATCTTAGCAGGTTTGTGGGTGAGTTGACTTGTTCTGAGTCACCTTGCTGTTTCCAGATGGCTGTAAAAGAACCGATTGTTCTAGAAACAAAGCGAGAACTCCACAGATTGTGTTTGAATGTTGCCATTCCTATGTCTGAAATGCCCCAGTCCATTTTAACACAAGGGCATTAAAAAGCATGATTGATCATAATGAACGTTGTGCCTGAGAGAGGCGATAGGAACAGACCCTAGGTGTTAGCCCTTTTGCTGTCAGTGCTGCCTGTCAAGGAGCTGTAAACTGAGAACAGAATCTTTAAGGTTGGAAAAGCCCTCGGAGATTGAGTCCAACTGCCAGCCCCCCCCCCCATGGCTGCTAACTCCTGCCCTGCAGTGCCACGGCTACACGCTGTTTGACCCCCTCCAGGGAGGGGGACTCCCCCCTCCCTGGGAAGCCTGTCCCCAGGCCTGAGCACCCTTTCAGTGAAGAAATTTTCCCTGATTTTTCCAACCTAAACCTCCCCTGCAGCAATTGAGGCCGTTTCCTTGTGTCCCATCACTTGTTGGTTGGGAGAAGGGACCAACCCTCAGCCGCTCCTGTCAGGGAGTTGCAGAGAGCGATCAGGTCTCCCCTCAGCCTCCTCTTCTCCAGACTTGAACCCCCCAGTTCCCTTGGCCGCTCCCCCCAGACTGGCGCTCCAGAACTTCTGGGGAGGGAGGCAATGATGCCGTGACACTGATGGTGAACAGCCGAAGGATAACGTGACCCTGCAGCAGCTTTGTCTCCTGCTCCCCTGTGCTGGGACATCTGGCATGGTTTTGCTGTGGAGTGTAGTGGGGAGGTGAGGAGCAGGAGAACGTTCTGCACCGCTGTGTTCCCCACTCCCGTTGCACGGTTGGTGACACCATGCTTCGGGATGCGTGTGTGGCGAGCTCAGAGCTGCGCCAAACCGTGCAGCCACTCAGTCGGCGCGGTGTGGTTTAATTTGCTTCTTGTTTGCAAGGTATTAGTATTTGGAGTACGTGATAAACCAAGATACCAAATAAGTGGTAGGGCAATGCGGTGTTGTCAACAATATTGAGTGACAGGATTGTTTTACACAGTGTAGCGTCTGGAAGAGAAGTAGTATTATAATTAGATTTAAAGCGTAGCATTGGATTGATTCCGTCGCCAATTAAGTGTTTTCTACCTAATGTAAAAAATCTGGTTGGCAATAGGTTTGCCTATCATATAATTGCAGATATTTTTTTATGGCTGCTTTTTGGAGTTTTTCCACAATCTCTCAGCTCCGTAGCTGTGTCCCTGTTTGTCATGAGCTGTTCGCAACGTGCAGCCGCTGTTTCAGGGAGCGTGCCATATGCGGACTGGAAACAAGTCGTTTTGCACAGTCAACTGTTCTGTTCAGTCACGTGTTGGGAGCGGTGGACGCAAACTTGGTGAGAGAAATAGTAAACTAGCGGGTTGGAGTCAGTCAGCTGGGCTTCGTATCCCAAATTAGCCTGAGTTCCTGCCAGTGCTTCTTGCTCCCCTTTGCTACTGGCCTGTTGCTAGCACTGGAAGAACTGGTGTTGGCTTAACAGCGAATACATCTCTTTGCTGTCTTAGCTGTGATGTTAAAAAAAAAAGACTACTACAGAATTTGGTAGTTGTTTAGAAGAGCAGTCGTTTTTATAAACAACTTTTAAAGGGTAAAAAGCCACCTGAGAAATCTAAAATTGGCTTGTAAACCCTGTTTTGCTATTTATTTCCAGTTTTCTGTATCTGTTTACTCCTTTTTGTTCCGTGGAGGAAACTGTTCTCGTGGTCAGAACATTATTCCAGTCATCAGTGGCATTTCAGCCTTGAAAGGGAAATGAATGGCAAATTGGCATGGCACTGGTGGCTCAATTATTTTTCACATCCTTGGCAGGAACCGGTGTAAGTGCTGCTCAGTCTGATACTTGCACATGATGTCCAATAAATTTGCTGAAATAAAATCAAGCAAATAAGCTGGGTGTTTGCTCCTTGCAGTGTTTGTGAGCTTGGTGCTACATCAGGTAGCCAGGCACTCATAAAACAAAAATCTGGATTAGAAGATGAAGAAATCAATGTAAATAGCCATGCTGGCCACTGCGTTTCCCTGGGAAGTGTGGCCGGGGATACTTGCACTTGTTTATGAGTGGACCCTTCTTCGGGTGGGGGGAGCGTTGAGGTGCACATACCTCCTGGTGCATAAAGCTGGAATTAGCTCTGTTGCCAGCTGAGGTGCAGTTTGGCTCTGAGTAATGAGCCTCTCACCAGTGCTCAAGGTCAAGTACGTGCGTGGCTGCTGCTGTTTGTAGCACTGGTTTAACAGAGCAGCAAGCTCTGGGCCCTGGTGACTTGCAGGAGCTACAGCAGAGCGAGTGGAAATACCTGAAAAGCTCCTCTTGAATCAGTTTACTGCAGCCTGGGCTTTGTCGGCTGTTGGGCGGGTGTGAGCGTGTGACGGACGGCGATGCGCAGGGTGGTGCTGGGCCAGACCCTCAGCTGGTGTCAGCTGCCCCTGCTCTGATTGCAGTGGATCTTCTTGGTGCAGTCACTTCATTCCAGAGCGGTGTTGGTGCTGAGCACCCATCAAGGTGGGGAGGCCAACCTGGAGCACGTGGGTTTGGGTGAGGGGGTTTCAGCGGATCTGCTGTAGGTGGGTGATGCCCCGTAGCAGCGGGGAGGCTGCGGGTTGGGGTTTTTTTGGACCCTAAGCTGATCATGCAGCTTCTCGTGGCAGTGCTCGTTCCCAGAAGCTGCGGTGTTAGTACTGGAGAGCCTGCGCCGCTTGGTGGGATGTTTCTTGCCGGTCCAGCCTGGAGTCACCGCTCTGTAACTGTCAATGGAAGTGAGGTGCCGTCGCAGCGTAGGATTGAGGTCGTGAATACACGGGCAGAGGGTTGGTGCCTGTGGGTATGCTGCTCCGGATTCCTCTTGCTGACTGTGTGTGTTAGTGTTGTTCAGACAAGGGTGGGGAAAAGCTTGTCCTGTAGCACGGGTGTCTTTAGGATACCCTCAGCGCTCTCCCTCTGAAGGCAGCGAGCGGCTCCCCGTTCCGTAAGCGTGGCACATGCGTTGCTCTCCGTTACGACTTCAGATTAAAGCAGCTCCCTGGGGAAGGAAGAGTCAACCTTCCTATTCTTTTCTTCTTTAGCTATACAAAAGATTTTTATTACTTAAATGAGCTCCCAGCAAGTCTGCCTTAATATACTACTAATTGATTTTAAGACTTGAAAGCAGCAAAGCTTATTAGCATTTGCTGACTCAGCTAGAACCCTCCCCACGTACTAGAGGATGGAGTGAGATATTGACCCGTGCTGCTGCAGCACTAAATGAAGTTGAGGGAATATTAAGTGTCTCATACTGGCGTTTGATTTACATATGCAAATGAGCGCAATCAGTGCAGACGCAGGAGAACAGGAATGCTAATGCTTTGCAAATAGGATCCAGTATTAAGCGTTTAAACAAACATCAAGTGACACTCGCTCAGCTATAGTACGGGGACGCTTTGCTGTCAAGGAGGTCCCGCTGCTCCCCCCTCGCCCTGCGGCTGCTCTGATCAGCCTGTTTTAGAGAAGAATGTACAGAAGCAGTGCAGAAACGCTAAAAAATTTGTGAGACACTGATACTGCTGCTGCTTTCGTGGCATTTGGAAATGGAGGGCTCCGTGCTTGACATGTGGGTGCTGGATGTGACCGGGCACAGGGAAAGGTGTTGAAAACCAGTACCTGGAAGTGTCTGCGCAGCACTGCGAGAGTGCTTTATGAAGGACTCTCACTGTGGTGGTTCTTTCCTAAAACCTTCATTTTTTCTCTTCTCCTGCTCTTTTTTTTTCTCGCATATAATAGAGAGCCATTTCTTTTCAATCAAGGAATCTATTTGCAGAACATGTAGTTGTTAGATGCGTTTGGTTTTGTTTCAGCATACATTTCCATAAAAAGTCACCACTAATGAGCTGTGTGAAAATTTCAGACTTCCTGCCAAGCCAATTTGGTTAAAAGGCTTGTCCGTCCTTCATTGCCATTTGGTTCTTACACACATGCGCTGAGCTCGAGCAGGTACAAGCCTGGTAGCTATAAAAAGGAAGGTGAGATGCTGAAGATAGCATCTCAGATCTCTGAAAAATCCTCATTGCTACTAATGCAGCTGCCATTCTTTGTTTTACTTTATCTCCATGTGTTGGTTTCCCAGTTATCAATGGATCGAGATGGGGAGAATTCAGAAAGATCCTCTCAAAAACTGTGGAGTTTCTTATCGTAGTTAGAATTAGCTGATATATCTTGAAATAATTATACCCAGCATTAAGGTGGCTTTTGGTCCAAGTGGGCTTCACAGTTTGGAAAGTGTTGTGGTAAGTGATCCAACCTCAATTCCAGTCTCTGATGTTGATTGCTGACCTGTCCTGTGTTCCCTCTGTAGAACAACATTTCCAAGGGTCCGCATTCACCGTCACAGCCACTTTCTGTATCCTTGATGTTGGGGCTCCTTACCGTGCTTCTCTATCTGTTTGCATTCCAAGAGGTTGCTATGTTTAATTGTTTTTATTATGTTTTAATTTGCTTTCAGTATGATGTACAGAATTCTGCACCTTGGCAGGGGAGGCAGCTTCCTATAACAACAGGTTTTATTATTTTGGCCTTCTGGTGTGACCAGGTTTGAATACTAGTTCAGTCCTGGAGCTGCCTGCAGAAATCCACCAGTCTGGAAAATGGTTCTTGCTCCGCAGGATTCACAAATGCAATTTTAGAGGTCACCATCTAACGGTTATAAAATTTATCAGTTTGTTTCTGCACATAAAGAAAGGAACACCGAGGGCTGGTCCTCAGCTGGAGAGATCAGCTTGTGTCTGTCTTGCACCAGCTGGGACTCCTGCGAGAATCCTCCTCATCTTGAACTGCTTTCAGTGGTCCGTATTTTTTTCTGTAGTGGGATGTGCATTTGAGTGCCTACATCTCAATTTAGGCACAAATCTTTCATCTGATGCACAGATAAGATACAGACTAAGGCTGTCTATATGGAATTTAGATGAGAAGAATTAGCTTTTAGCTTCAGTTTCTGCATTAGCCGGAGGCTAGTTGACTTTATGTAGGCAAAGCAATTCCTGCAGCAAAAGAGGACGTGCTTTGTCCGAGCAGCATTGCTTTTGGTGGCTTGCTGTGAGCTGCACTTACTGTTCCTAGCAGTGATGGCTGGGAAATAAAAGCAGTTTGCAGAGACACGGAAAGGAAGCCTGCTTGACTAAGTAACACAAAACCTATCCCACAAAACCCTCCGACGTGTGCTGATTGGATCTAAGCTCCTGTGAGACATCTCCTCTCCAATCTGTTCAAATCCGCCTAGCCTGCAAGGTAATTCCTTCCCCTTTTCTTTACCTGGTGGTATTTCTTTCCAGTTTTGAGATTAAAATGTCATCTGTCCAAGTAGAACCTGACTATAAATAAGTAAATAACTTCCAAGCAGTTTGCCGGGGCCCACCTTACTGGAAGAGCCCTGCTCTATCTGTAGCTTAAGCTTCGACTTGCTGGTGGCTCCTGGTGGCTTCTTGCAAGAAAAAGAAAGGTGGCAGGACCCCCAGCCCCTCTTCAGGTGACCGGGACACAGGCCAGCAGCAGGGATTTAGTGGTGGAGGGGGACTGAAGTGTGCTCTCTCCTTCTGGGTGTCCTTAGGGCTGGGCAGCGTTAAGCAGAATGCATTGCGTTTTGGATGAGGGATTGACCTAACACGAGATCATCAGCATTCAGGTCTCCATCAGCTCCTCTCTACCTTTGACACTGCGCAGGAATGGAGGTGATTCTTGGCCTTGTACTTCTCTGCTTTGACCTCTTATCTCCTTTGCTACATCACTTTTTCGTTGGACTTTTTGTCATTCCTGCGTGCACAGGACTTGTGAACTGTGTGGGGTGTCGTAGGTGTCTCTTGCACATCTGAAGAGCTCCTAAGGACTCATCCTGTGCACTGAGGAACAGGGCAGGAGTCTGTTGCTCAGTCACCTGCGTTACTCTTTGGAAAGCAGAGAAGTTGAGAGCTAAAGCAGATGAAACGAAAAAGGCCTATATACAATGCATCTTCTGGGATTAAAGGGCTACTACTCTGTGCAGTCCACCTTTTGGTTTAGGGTTTTGATCAGCTCAAGTCGACTGAATCCATCTTAATTCAAATTAAATGAGTGCTTAATTAACTTTATCTCCACTTCCAGAAGTGAGTGGACATGCTACCTGTGTGTCTCTGATTACCCTGTGTTCTCACCTTGAATAATATTTTGATGAAGAAAGCCTGATTAGCTATCAGCCATTTACGATTTTTTTTTTTTTAAAAGCCCCTCCTCCTTCAATACATATCCCTTGGAGCAGGCTGTGTTCAGCTGAAATTAATAACTCTAAAACCGAACCTGCTCTTGCTGGTTGCAGCTGTGTGCAGCTGGAAGGATACGTGCTGCTCTTTGCTTGAACACATTGGTGACTCCAGTCGAGGCACACCAAATTCAGTCTGGAAGACTGAAAATGGGCTAAAGGAAAATAAAAGTTGTAGTTGTGCCCACAGCGCACGTTAAGGGATCGGTGTGGCAAAAAGTCCTTCGCTGTCCTGCTCTGCTTTATTCCGTGTCATTTGGTTAGACTGAATTTTGTGAGGGGGTCCCCAGATCAGTCAGACCCAGGCTGAACTGAACTGAAGGATGCTGGGCAAGTAGTTTGGCTTTTGCCTCGAGATGCTGTTCTCGGTCCCTGCTAGGGCTTTCCTCCAGCTGTAGAGGTTCACGGATGGAGCTCTTTGCTTCTGTTACGCTCATTTTTCCATTCCTCGACTCAAACCAAGGTGTGTTGTATTGCACTGTGCACAAGCTGTTCGTGCAGATAGGAGCTGTGTTGAGGATGCTTCGGCTTCCTATATATAAATAGAAAGGGTGCCTGTGTATGTGTGCGTGTGCAAGAAGATTTTTCTCCTGATTTAAGGTTTTCTTCATGTCGTACAGTTCTCGCTATTCATTACCATATCTAAAAAATGGGTAGGGGAAGAGGCATTTACTTGAACGTGCTTGCAGCTCGTGTCTGGAAAACGCCACGTGTAGGTATTTGAGGGTGAGCAAAAGCAGCGATGCTTCATTCAGAGCGCGAGCGGCTGCTGCGTGAGCAGACTGTGAACAACCATGTGAGGGAGGTGGCAGGAGACAGCGCCTGTAACGCTGTCGATATCTAGATGAAAATGTACTTTTACATGGTTATCTGCTTTGCCATCCAGATCAGAGATGATTCAGTGTTCGGGGCTGCGTTCAGGGACTCGGAGCACGTAACCAGCGCAGAAAGTGCGAATTGGTTCTTTGCCCGAGTGTTGGAAATGGCGAGGTGAAATGCTCTTTAAACAAGGGACAGGATCCGGGGGAGAAGGGAGTGTCATCAGGCTGAGGTGGTTGTTATTCTGGTTATTATGGGCTGATGTGTCTGGAAATGGAATGGCTGGAGGGTTACCTCAGTTGCTCTGGTTTTTATCAGCCGTCGCTTTCAGCAGCTGCTTCTCAGGTGGGGAAGGTCACTAGGGCTTTGTGCTCTTGTGTCTTCTATCTCAGCCCTATCCTGTTATTAGAGGGGGAAAAACAATGATTATTCAAGCACAGAAAGGCTGGGTGAGATTGTTATTATTCATAAGAATAGGGCCTGTCAATCAGTAATCCCTGAAATGTAAGGCAGAATAAATACGACCTGGTTTGCTTTCACCTTGTGGAAGTACTGATAGATCTGACCCGTGTTTCTCTGGGGCTGTGCTCTACCACGCCTTGGAAAGTGCGTTCTTCCTCTAGGGGATAGTAAAGCCTGGTGTAAAATAACAGGCAATCCAACACTTAAAAATAAAACAGAAAAACTTAATGTACTACAGATTAAAATATTTAGGGAAGATTATTCAACCTGTTTAACTTATTAGATAAGTCTGATCAGTGAGAGTTTTGGTGGAAAAGCGAAAACCAGAAGATAGTACAATTTGATGTAAACGGTCTGCCCTCCTCAATTTTGTGTGGAAAACTGCAACAGGCTCCGATTTGTTCCCGAAAATTGGCTTTCACACGTTCTCTTTTGTACTGGGAGTATTTAATCCCTAATGATGATTGTCTAGTAATTCTGCATTTTTACTGCAAAAACTTTAATTACTTAATGGTGCCTAATGATTAGATGTCTTGGGCCGATATGACCAAAGGCCCCTTGAAAGGACTGAAACTGAACCCCTCTTTGAAGAGAATTAGGTTGGGTTCCGATATAAAGCATCATCCCCGTTTTCTCCAGGCTTTGTGGAGAAAGCTTAAATGACGTTTAGCGTCGAATGTCCTCGCCGACAGAGCAAAAGCAGAAACAACTTTCTTCTGAGAACTGCCCAGTGTAAACTTACAGACACATCTCTCTGCATCCTGAACCTTTTAACCTCCCATTCCTGGCTGTGCAGTTAGCTCTCGGGAAAGAGGATGCTTGTGAAAATGCCTTTTTTTTTTTCTTTTTTTTTTTCTGGGCAGCAAACATAATTATGCCAACTCTAGCTGATCAAAATGGATGATTTCAGTTGAAGTTCCTGATTTGCATCATTGCTGTAACGTGCTCTATAAACTTCATTATAAAAGAAATAATTTAGTTTGTTAGAGTTAAGTGTATGACCTTTAATTTATGCCATAGATGGAAAGTAAAGTGTGTGTTACTTATGGCGTTTATGTCCTTAAGCATAGATTTTCATTAGCTGTGTCTGAGTATCCCTGTCATAAAATTAATCACATTGTTTTTAGATTGGTTTTTGAAAGACGTGAGGAATGAAGTTCTGCCCTCTGTGTGGACTAACAATTTTTTAACCCAGTATTTCAATTAAATTTAATAGGGATTAAGTGGTGTAAAAGAGAATTCATGTCCTATGAGTTTTACATTACAAACAATAATACACACAACAAAAATATGGCACCGTGACCAGTTTGGAGAGGTGAAGCTTTTCGAGCTTGAACAGGAGTAAAATAGACTGTCAGCATCTGAAAGCTCAGCTTCATGTGATGGTAGCCGGAGGTCTGACAGTCAGAGGCGATAAGAAACCACCTCTGCTTTAAAAAGAAACAAAACTCAAACCAAACCAAACCCCAACCAAACAAAGCCCCAAACACAAATAATTTTTCTGATTATTTGATCTTTTTCTCATTTGTTCAACAGCTTCATCCAGTCCTTACCACACAGGCTTGTCCGGTGCTTTGCCTTGAGGGGTAACAAGTGCATTTTGCCTGTATTTCTGTGCCACCAGGTAAAACTGACCACGCAGTGGGTACACGTGCCCGTGGCCCCTTGAATATTGACCAGTGCGCTCGGGGAGGGCTCTTGGTGGCCGCAGGCTGTGACAGCCTCACTCACCCTGCTGTAAGCAGTCGGAGAGGGGTTTTCTGTGGGGTTTTTTGTTTTTTTTTTTTTACATTTAGCTCGCACCAAAGCAAAGGAGTTGCAGGAGGACAGATAACATCTTGAATGTGCTTTCTGTGAGGTCATCTGCTCGCTTTGATCGGCTCATAGATGTTGCTTCCTTCAGGCTGACACAGCTGCGAGAGTCACTTGATTATTCTTGTTATTTGCATGAAAATGATAACTAGTTACTTGATAAAGTCACGGCGACTGCCTTCTGCCCTCCGGGCCGTGCTGCGCTGTGCTTTATCTTGGAAATTTCGCAGTGTGAGATCTCATCTGTAAGGATGTAACTGAACGGTTGGTCTTACTCTTCGTTGCTTCTCTCACCGGAGCCTTCCCTCCACCCTGGCCACAGCTGGTTGACGGGCCAGGTCTGTACAATTCCTTTCGCTCAAAGGTAACTTGTACTGTTTTCATATGCTTCGGGTCCACTTGTTCTGACGTGACTTTTAGGGTTTTTTTGTGCTTTTGTTGGTGTTTTTCCCTAGCTCGGAGTGGTCTCGCAGCTACAGAGCTGTTTTGCTTTTGCAGTGGAGAGGTGACGTCTAACTGGTCTTTGGTCTGGTTTGGTCCAAGTGTGCACGGAGAAGGATGCACTGAATGCCTTCTCTGTTCATTTTCAGTGCTCTTTTTTTCCCCCCAGAGGTTCTAGCCATTTCATCCTAATCTTTCAGCTCGTTTCAAGGCTAAAACAGTTTCACGCACAACTTGCACTAAGATTAATAAAGGAATTTACAGTGTTAGCTATGAGAAGTGCTTTATTGCATTGGTGTAAATCCATGTTTGTTTCTTCCCTGCTGGATCAGATCTTCACGTCCAGGTATATTTCTGTGCTGGGAAATACTGAATCCAGATGACAAATCACATGCTGTTATTATATTTCAGACTGGAAAAAAATATGAGCTCATTCATTCAAAATAGATCTTTCTGCCGAAGAGATATAAATACACAGTGCTGCTTCAATATTGTGGCCTCCATTCTTGTTAATAAGCAATTGAGAATGGAGGGTGGGGAATTTGGCAGTTCTGTCATTACTTCCCTAAACAGCAGGGATGGGATGGCTGGATATTTTCAGCTTAGCACAAAAGCTGAAGAAAAGAAAGAGGGTGGGTATAAAAAGCATAAAAACATGGGTTCCAGCTAATCCATTAGAGCTTATTGCCGCAAGAAGCGGCTAGTTTCTGAGCATTTTTTCCTTGCTATTTCTGTCTGATGGGTTTTAAGACGACCAGTCTTTCACGTTTATTATGTACTATGTAACACCTGACATATGACTAGCACGCTTCTCCCCTTCCAGGATTCATAACTTTCCTGTTTGAGATGCGTATGTGAGCGTGGTACCTTCTGCTTGTTTGAATATTCGTTCATTTCATGATTGTTTTTCCTTGTCCTCATGGAAGAAGGAAGTTTGTAGGATTTTTTTTCCTCTTGCTTTTCTTTCCGTTTGTAGTTAGCTCCCCGCTCTGTAAGGTGAGAGGTTTTTACATGGCTGCGTGTTCAGTTGCTGACCATCTGTAGTCCAAGACGCAACCGTCTGTCTGTTTGTCTTCTGAGTGTGGGAACATCTCAGGGTTCAGCCTTCTCCTGACCCCCCGCATCCTTTTTAGACCGCTAGCTTTTTTGCTCAGCCTGAGCACTCGCTGCTGGAGCTCTCTTTTCAGTGCTGTGTCATTAAATTCCATGAATTTTCACCTCCTGCAGACTAATCACGTTAGCGCTCATGCTTCATACTTCTTGGCTAGAGCTCAGAAACGTCTGAGGCTGAGCATTTGGAATGATCCTGTATTTTAATAGACTAGATCTTGTAGCTTAGCATCAAGTGAATTCTTGTTTTATATTAAAAATTACATAAGCCCCACTCGCTGCTAGGAAAACAGCACAAGAGTTTCCATAGCCCTAATGGAAGTGACATAAAGGTGACTCCAGCATTACCTTGTAGGTCTCTGGAAAAGAGAGCAGTTTGTTCCACATGCTGTGTCAGAAATCATTGTAGGTACGTCGTTCAGAGTGTCCCAGGCAGAGATCTGGGTCTCACTTTCCTGAAATTAATCTTCCAGACATTTCGTTATGTTTTTTCAATCCTGTAAACTAACACAGAGGAACCTTTATGCTAATTAAAATTTCTTACAATCATTGATCTCACTTTTATCCTGTTCCTCCCACGCAACCTCTCATCCTATAAAATTAGACCAGCCTTGCAGGAACATACAGTGGGAGGAAAATGAGTTTGTGCTAGCATATTTCATGTAGTAATCTCATTAGCAGTTGTGCTCTGTTGTGAATACGTGACCGAGTTGTCCGTACGTGCTTTCTTGATGCGTTTGTTCTAAACCATCTTCCAGCATCTTCATCTGTTCCTCTTGTCGCGATGGTGTCTGCGTGGTGGCGTCCTCCTGAGCTGGTGGCCACCGGTGGTGGCTGGTCGGTGGAAACAAAAATGTGGAAGTTGGGTTTCTTGTCCCAGACGTGTAATTTTGTATGAGCAGATTCTCAGAGGACAAACCAGCTGTAATTTTTATATTTTACAGAAAAATCTATGTTACTGAAAGTGCATTGGACCAAAGCGCAGCAAAGCCTGGCGCAGCTTGTGTGTACAGAAATGATAGCCATTAATTCTCCCTGGGGGGTTTTCTGTCATGTTATAGGGCTGAAAGTAGACAAGCGTCTTGGATAAAAGGACGACTATCGTGATCTTTTGTTTAGAAATCAAATTAAAAGGTAAACTCGTAGAGCTTGAATAAGCGTATTTTATTCTTTAGATTGTAGGTTGCAGTGAAAGCATATGGGCTGTGCTACCCCCCAAAACAGATCTATTTTTATGGAATTTCTGGCATGAGTGAAGAATCCATTATCAGAAATCCCATGAGAATTAGTTCTAAATAGAGTTCCAGCCTGGCTGGCCAGTCCCCTGAGCTGCAGGTAATGCCTAAATGATGCTTTGAACATACAAAATATTATATAAATGCCACATGTTGTTAAGCTTTCTGTTACGGCTCTGTGCTGTGGAATAGATCCAATTTCACTGCAGCCTCGGGTAGCTTTCCAGTGCTGGGAAACTTTGTCACGGCTGAAATTCTACCGGACAACAGCCTGTAATCCTTGTGAGAGCAAAACTGACTGCTTGTCCCTGCCGCTGGCCCCTCGGGGGGGTGTTGGGCCAAGCCCAGCTGAGGCTCCATATTCTTGTTCCAGATCTCCAACAAGCTCTGTAGTGGGACCGGTGGGAGCTGCTTTGCCAGCAGGGGAGTTTGAGGGGCGGGGGCGCACAGCGGAAGGAGCCGAGGCGAAATTGTGAGTTGAGTGAGGTCTGAAGCCTTTGATCAAGAGAATAGAATCTTCTGGTTGGAGGGAAAGATCTGGTAGGACTTGGTTTATCTGCTGGAAATGATCCTTTTTGGAAGAATGTGGGTACAGTGAGTTGGGAAGGGGAGGAGGGTGTCACTGGGTGAAGGTGCTTGGCTAGCCTGTGGAGCAAAAACTCTTCAGAACTAATAGCATTAATTTATTTGATGAGAAATCGAGGTGGGGTTGAATGGCAGGTGTCATCCTGTAACTGGGAAGGTGTGTTTATCCTTGCTTAGGAGACAATTTTTTTTCCTATATTCTGTTACACGTAGGGTTCTGTCAGTACCCAAACATGTCATGAGACCTGCGATGTGTTGGTTCTATCACGGGCTGTAAACCTCCTCGCTCCAGGGACTGCCCCTCCCAAATACCGGGGTTCATGAGAAGGGAGACGCACCTTTTGCCTCTGGGGGGATCGTAGGGCAATAGCAGTTTCTGGTCTGTCGTGGGTGATGTTGGTTTCCTTCTGACTTGTGAAACAACTTCCCTGATTTCAGTAAAACCTTTCAGCACTTCAGAAGCAGGTGGGTGGATGTCTTTAAACGTCACTGAAAGTTTTCCAGTTCCTCCGCCGTAAGCGATGGAAGGTGTGCGGTACAGCAGCTCTCCTCTGGTCACAGCGGTGTGGAGTTCCTCGTTTCAAGACAGTTTACAAGATGCTGAAGCTGTCTGGGAGGGCTCGGCGTTGCAGCGTGCAAATCTGCACTTAAAAGGTGCTCTGGTGGGGGCTAACAGAGGCGCTTGCAGTGGGGAGGTCGTTACTGAAAAAATACTTCTGTGACTTTCTCCCTCCTTTGTAGGATACCTGTAACTTTCATAGAGTAAATCATATCCTGGATGTCTTTTAGGATGTCAGCAGGAGACGGGACTGAGAAACGGCTGTAATCCGGAGTCTGTGACGGTTGAGTCCAGCAGTTGCTTTGTGCTTTGTAAGAATGGGAAAGTTTAATCTGCAGCCACAGTGGCCTTTCTCTCCTACTGCTCTGATCTTTAGCTTGCGTAAGCCATAGCCTGCTGTGCTGCTTTGGAATTTATTTAATAGCTCAGTTGTTTGGACATGATTAAAAATATAATGAATGGAATGAAGCAGTAATAAGCTGAACATCTCATAAAGGGTTTTAGTCTAAAAATATCTGTTTCTGCTCAACTAGTACAGTGAAGACTGTGGTGGCACTCACAGAAAAGTCCACTGCACGAATCCCTTACAAGCTTTAGTGAGCTATTGCTGAGTATGAGGCTTAAGTGTCACCTTCTCTGGTTTATCTCTTACAATGGGCATTATTTTTTTCCACTCAGGCGTTGCTTTGACTTCCCAGCATTTCCCTTCTGTGAGTGCCTGATGCAGAACTCCAGAGAAAAGAGGCTTTACTTTTTTTAGATTGAATTGCATATCAAATAGGTGCTGTGTAAATTCTTCTTTCCAATAGGAGCATTTGAAGGGGTTGAACTTCCACGCTTGGCCTGGATGTGCTTTGGCTGTTTGAGGGGTTCAAGACCCCAAGACTGTTCAGGTTGAGATTTAGTGTTTTGTTAATAGAAAATGTTCAGTGGTGTAAACTGATGGTCACAAAAGCTGGGGGGTATTAGTCTCTTCTGTGGTAGACAGGTTAAGGGAACTGTCTGGAGTAAACGTAGTTTGTTCCTTCGCCTTCCTCTCAGCAGCGGTAGCATCTGCAGTAGAGAATGTGAGGGTGGGGGGGTGAGTGGGTGCTTCTTGTGCTCCCCACCTGAAGTTAAAGTAGGATTTGCATCTGTGCCCTTGGGGGGGGTAGACTTGTGTTGCATATGCACTCTGTAATTAAAGTAGCAGGGGAAAATGGAAGTGGAAGAAACTGTTTTTGAGCTGTTCCATGTGAAATGCTCAGGGAAGCTCACCTTTTTCCTCAGTGTTACTTGGACGTGGGAACCTAACATAGTATTTTTGTGGTTACGTTTGAACTCTTCCAATATGATCTTTCTCAGTGTGGAGTTGTTTTATTAATGCTGAAACATTCAGCTTTGGTATCAGTTACGTGAAATTTAAGCCAACACGTAGGCTTCCAGGTAGCGGAACAAGATTCAGGCTAGTTGTGAGGTCTGGAGGCATCTTCATTTCTAGGTGCGGTCCCAGTCCTTTCTCTTCCCATTAATGGGCTCTGAGTGTCCTTTAAAGCAAATCTGTGTCCTGTTTCCATGACAATGTTTATACAATAGATGCCTTTCTTGTAGCACATATGGATTTTTCACTTGTAGCATTTCTTTGCATCAATTCCCTGTATATTTAAGGTCTCCTTTAGGTATGTGGACCATCATACTACTCTAGAGAGAACTTAAGTGAATATTTCTGGATAGATACAGGCCTAGCCTTTGAGTAAAGCTTCACAGTAGCTTGTCTGGGGAGGGAAGAGTGAACAAGGTGAATCTTTTCCATTTCGCTGGTGAGTAAAATGGGAGGACAGGAACATTTGTTATGTGATAGGTGGCCTCTCCAGGTTTCCTTGCATCCCCCGTCTTGTTTTCTTTAACTAGAAGATGGGTTTTTTGGGAGGACTGAAGCTGTGTACTCACACTAATGATTGCAGTAACATCTACCAGATTTTTTTCATCTATGCAGGATGACCAGCAGCCACTCTAGTTGTAGAAGTGCGAAGTGGGTGGCTGGGCACTTCTCCCACCCTCTCAAATACATATGTCAGTGCAAAGGTCTCCGAAGTAGGTGTTAGTAATCCAAACTGGCAGGCAGGCTGCGCGTGTCCCTGTATGTGTCTTGCAACTGGCCTGGCAGCGTCTGGGAGGCACACAGCGCGACTCAGCCGTGCCTTGTCTCAAAAGTGTACGGAATCACGCCTACATCTTTCGAGCCACGTGCTCTGAAGTGACAGGCAAGTCACCTTCCAACTTGAATTCAAGATGTTTACTTCAAGTGACTAGTCTTTATATCAAAGCAAGACTGCCTTGAATGCCGTGCACGGTTAGTTGTTGACGTGCTTCGGTTCTGTACGTGCACGGTGGTGGCCCTGTAATGGGCGGGTGGATCTGGAAGCAGTAGATGTTCTCCTGTTCGCAGTAGCAGAGGGACTGCAGGAGGGCTCTGTGACAGATTCCTCCTGAAAGCAGGAGTGCTGACCGACATCCCACTGGGGCATCTGCACTCTTGTTCAGCTGCATCATGAAAATCTCCAAGGACAGTGGTTCTGCAGGGTCTCTGGGAAGCCTGTTAGCTCGCTGTTGGACTTCTTCTGAATGATGTTTCTTGACACAGACTCTGAACTGTCAAGCTGTGATATTTTTTTTCTGCTGTTGCTTTTCTTTCTCTTTCTTTTTTTTTTAAAAATAAAAATAAAAATTAGTCTTACGGGCATTTGCCCTTTCACCTTCCCTGCCTGCCTTAATCTTAGCTTGCATGAATGTCTCTTTAATGTCCATTAAATAGCTTGGGATGTATGCACAAAAGGTAGGGCAGGACTCAGCACCCATATCCGCAACATCTACCTTTGAGCCAACAGAAGGATTTGAAATCACCGTAAGCTCCTTGAAATCAGAATAAGATCTTGCTTCTGAATATATTCAGGCATTGGGGAGATCCCATGTGGGGCTAAAAACTTGTTCTCTGAGATGAGTGCATGCCATTGCATCGCGTGCAAAATTCTGCTTGTGGCAAATTTTGCAAGATAGGCACCTGTGAATTTAGGAAGCAGGACGGAGCCCTAGGCATGTTTTTATGACATAATTAGATCTCTCTAGCTTTGTTTTCGGTGGAGAGGATAAAATTACCTTCTAGGTTATTTTTTTTTATCAGTTATGACCGCAAATTAATAATGAATCTGTAGTGCCGGAAGCAGAAGACTCCCTAATGGCTACGGCAGCTCAGTGGACTCTTTCATGGCACCATCCTTGATAGGTATTTGCTTTCTGATTATTGATATGAGGTGTCTGCACTGTGAGCTCAGCATTCCTGGTTGCTTTTACTATTGACCATTCTGCTCAACAGTATAATATTTCACCTTTCCCGTCCTCAAGGGCATTTCCCCACAGACTGTATGATATCACTGAATAGTTACAGTGCTGCTCTGTAGGTCTGATGTCCCAGTTAGTTATGCCAACAGTGTTGGCCGTTACGTGGTACTGAGTGCCAGGCTTCCTAAAGGAGATGCAGAAAAGATAACTGCAAGAGGGACTAAATTAGAAGGGAGAAATTATGAAGGCAGTCGAGAAATGAAAACAAACTCATTTTTCCCTGCTTATTTGTGAGGGTGAGCCAGACCTTACATAGTTTGAGTGGAAGCTGAAGGAGCTGGAAGCTGTGAATTACGTGAGTTTCTGGCCCCGCTTCTGAGGAAACGGATTATTCCTGGTTTAACCTCAGTGTAGTTGTGAGCTAACTGAGCCTGTCGTGGGTGTGGGATCCCCAGCTGCCTCTCCGAAGGCTTCTGAAAGCCAGGAGTGATGACGGGTAGGAAAGATGTGTGGAAGCCACTAGAAGAAAGAAAATTGAGCTGCCTGTGAGCTGGTGTGAGCAAAGACTTATCAGGTTGGTGTGTTTGGGTCCAGGGGTCACACAGTGCTGTAGGTGAGACCTGGGGAGCACCAACATTGCAGGGTTCCCGGCAGGGGCTGCTCCCGCCCTGCGCTTTGACACCTGCCGCTTCCAGAGGAGCGGCTGAAAAAACTCGGAATGATATGTTGTGGTGAATGCTCTTCCTCTGCTGTGAAATATTTATTAAAACAGATGTAGTTGGCTACAATTTCTGTCTCTGGGTAATCGGCCAATAGCTAGAGAAGATCAATAAGCAGATAAACAGTGTGCTCTCTAAAGTTGGAAGTGGCTTTTTTTAACAGAACAAAGAGCGTTCTCTGTCCAGGGACACTCTCCAGCAAAATGCAGAGCGGATCAACACTGGCACCCAGTGTCTAGATAGAATCGGTTCAAATCTGGGTTTCCAAGTCTGACACCCTTTTTTCACGCTGATGCCTTGGCTTTCAGTCTTGATGCGCACAACGGAGTGAGGTGCTTAATCTGATATGGCAGCTGAACTCTCTGGGGCTGCAGTTTTAATTCTGCTTTCGTTTGGTTCCTGCAGTTGTCTTCTGGTGCTGATAACCACTGCAGCATTGCTTTTTTTGGCTTGTCTTTTATCTTACAAAAAGATGCAGGTCTTTGTTTTCCTTGGAATGGTTAACCTTCGTTGAGGGAGGAAGAGAGAAAACAAAGGGAAAAGCACCCTCCTCCCTAGGGAAGTTTCTTCAGGTTACTCTGCAGCTGTTAAATGCCAGTTCAGTGAAACCTTTAAACATACACTTAAATCCATTCCTGCTAAGCAAAACACTTAACCACACACTTTACATTAAGCTTGTGTTCAAGTGTCGTTGCTCTGAAAAGCAGCAGGACTACAGCATGTTCACAGATAAGCACGTTCTCAAGTGCCTTGCTGATTAGGCGGCTGATGCAGGAGAGCATCCCAGGTTGGGATGGCGTGAAGACCACTGGTTCTGGAAACCAAGTGTCGGCCAGCATGACGTTGTTCTTCAGGGCCCAGCAAAACATTTTGGTAGCCAGGCTTTGGTATCTGTATCTTCATTTTACTCAGGCTTCCTTTGCGCGCTGAGCAAGTAATGACATTTATTTGAAAGTGTAAGTAATGAGTGGTGTAAAGTTCCAGACGTTAAGGATCCCTGCTCACCGCATCGCTGAAGACACGCGGGGTTGTTCATTGCCGCATCTCCCATGATCTTGCTGCTTTCATGTTTTGAATCTTTTGCTATATCTGGAGTGGGATGACTAAATCAAATCTAAAGTAATCCTCTCTCAGCTTGCGTGGCAGGCACTCTTGGAGGTTGCACTGAAGTTGCTGTAGCACATTCCAGGAAGGTAAATTGAAAACTGGAAATGAATTTCCAAAGAGGCCCTAGAACTACTGTGACAAAGAAGATGGATGATGAACCGTTCTGGTCTGTTATTATCCAAAAGTAACTATCTGGCTGGTTTTTAGTGAACAAAGAAATATTAGAGGGGAAAAAATAGTTTCCATTTAGCTTTATCTCTGTTGGCTGTACTGGAAATGAATCATGACATAAAAAAGGATAAAATGAAATGAAAAAGATACCATTTATTTCCTTTTCTGTAGCACACACTGGACACTTATTCTGAAGGTTAAAACCCTTCTGAACTAAACCAGATTGCACTAAAACATTGCTGAACGATATTAGAGAGTCGTCAGAGTATCCCCATGGTACTTGGCCCAATAGTTATGGATGAAGAGGTAGAGGAAACGGGTCTGTGTGGATCTCCCCCTCCTCTGGAGTTCACCTTCATGCTGACCAAAGGTGCGCTGGCCATGTCAGGCACAGGCGTTTCCCTTAATTTTTGAAGCTGTCATGGAAATCTTAGAGGTATTCTCTTTAAAGAGTTGGTTTCTGTCCTTGGATTTGTAAGACGACAACAAATCTAGTGCGGATTGTCTTCGGAGTGAAATACACTCTGCCCAGCCTGGATCTCTAGCTGAAGAGCCCTTTCTGTTGATTCCCTTGGATGTGTTGACTTCCAACCCCCCACTGGATTCAGAAAGTGCACGAAAATGGAAAGAAGGGTTGAAAAAGCATAGTGGAGATCAATTTGGAAATGTGTGCTGCAATGACTGAGCCAAGAAGTTTAGGTCAATGGCTTTGTTATTTTGCTTGGTCTATGTAGCATCCTTGCATTGGGTTTTATAAATTATTCCTGCTGTAATAACTGTATTCAGGAGCTGTAAGTGCCTGCTCTAGCATGGCTTGCTTGCTTTCTTTTCTTTTTTATTAGGAATGAAAATTGGTTGGGAATGAGGAGATAATGTATGGCCTCATATCATAAAAGTTGCACTTCTTGATAAGATTTCAAGGTTAGAACAATGATAGCATTGAAATATCTGTCGTAAACTACCATAGATAATTCAAGCAATAAAATAGCTTCTTTTAGCTATGTAAATAGGGTAATAGACTGGAATGCAGTTTCTAGATGTATTAAATGTTGGGGTTATTTTATATTCAAACAATATAAACAGAGAAAATGGAGCTGAAGATTAATTTGAATAGGAAACAGGAGAGATTTCTCTTCAGGATGGTGAGCAAGCTAGGAGTGGATTTGAGTTTTTGTTTGAAAGTACCTGAACTGGTAAAGTAACTCCAATGTATCAATGTGACCAGTGAGAAGAGAAACATCTCTTGGCTTTTTTTTTTCTTTTGCCTTTTTTTTTTCCCCCTCCTGACAAAAAGAGCTGTGGGGCTTTAGGAAGGGCTGATGTAATTAGGCTGAATGCGTTTTGATGGTGGGATGCTGTCCAAGGATGCGTTGAGTCACATCTAATGACTTAAAAACTGCTAATTAATTTCGAATGAACTGGAACAAGGAGACATGGCTTGACAAGTATTAAGTTTTGAAAGCTGCTGATTTTGAGAACTTGCAGCTTAGTGATCCTGGGCAAGGGGATGAGCAAAGCTGGAGCAGGCTGGTGAGCCTGTTTGAAAGGGAGAAGGAAGTGAGGGTAAAAATTCAAGTCAGTGAATGGTATGAAGCTTCTGATGCAGATCAGCAATTCTGGAAGCTCTTTAGGAGCTCACATGAATGAGTGCTGGAAACTTCTCAAACGTGTTGTTTTCCAGTTTGTTCAGTTCACTCTCAAGCAACACACTGAAATCTGAGACACACCTCTGGTCTTGTACTAACAGATTTGGATATAAAGTTTACAAAGAGTAGCTGAAGGAAATGCAGCTTTGTTGCTTCATAGAGGCTATGTAGCATGAAAGATCTTGGATGATGCTCCCAGAGTAAGTTGAAGGGTGGGAGATAGATCAGTGGAGCATGTGTGCGTCCCAAAGGATGGAACAAAAGGAGCCTAAACTGAAAGGCAAGAGAAAACAAAGAAGGAGAGGGAATTTGGAGTGGAAGCAAGTTAAGTTGGGCAGAGGTTGGTCTTGTGCCCTACAGGTTTCTCTTAGAAGAGTAAGTGGGTTTGAAAGATGGGTTAAAAACTGCAGGGAGTGGGAGAGTTCTAGGTTTTGGTGGGTTTATTCCTGCCCTTTTTTTTTTGTGTCCTGAAAAAGTCCTTGCTGAAAAGGTGACGTTTCTGCCTTACTGCCAGATCATCCTGTCTCCTGTTAACCTCTTAAGCAAGCTCTAGCTGTCATTCTCACCTACCCTCCTCTCCAGAAATGAATTTATGGTCTGGTTCTATTTGTGTCTGTGCTGGCAATTAACACCATGATTATGGTTCCTCTGCTGTGGCATCTTAGGGACTGAGGTCTCCAGGGCAGCCCTCTGAATTGCCCTGAGGACAGCGATGTTTGAGGTATGTTGAGGAGCTCTCCAGGTGCAGCTGCAACAGAATAATCCTATTTCCTTTCTTCTGTCATAAAATAAGATAACAGTTTGGAAGCTGTTCAAGTCAAGACAAATAAAATAAACCACTCTAAATTCATCATGGAAAAAACCACACTTAGCTACAAAATGACTAACAGGACCTTTATTCATCTGTACAAATCTGGTCTGTGGCTGCATTCATTTCCATACAATCACTGGAAAATATTATGTTGATTGCTGGGAACAAAGCTTTTATGGGGAGGAAAAAAAATCCATGCTACTAATCTACAGTGGAATTGGTAAATGGGTAAGACAAAGCTTTAATAATATTATTCTGTGCGACATCTGATGTAAATAATACAGTTCTATTAATCTCTCAAGCAATCAGAGAGTCTGGCTGTTAGAGGCAGCCAAGTATGAGCAATAATATTATCTCTTCTCAGGAATGGCGGAGTAGAATCACAAATCCGTTGCTGTGAGAGCGGTTGCTGCACCGGCTCGGGCAGCGGCGCTGGGCGGTGAAGCAGGCACGGACCTCCCGTGTCCAGTGAACCCGTGGGGGCATCTCCAGACTCTGCACCCCGCAGGGCTCCCACCCTGCAATCTGCTGCAGGGCTTTTGTCAAGCTGTGCTTACTCAGGAAGCATGGATGTTGCGTCCTTTGACTCATCTGCCTCCCTCTCCAGGGGAAGGAGTGCTCCATCAGCTCGTGTTCCTGGGCTGACCCAATCCTTCTTCTGCGCAAGTGCCTCAAGGGCATGACTGCAGTGGACCCTCATATGGGCTTATGCCAAACCGGGCTCTGGATGGAGCAGCAGCCTTTTTGGGAGCTTCAGTCCACAAGGGATTAATCTGAAGAAGTATTTATCTTCTGCGGATGTGCGTTGGTGTTTTAAAAATAAAAAGACACCAAACAAAAAAAAATACTCAAGGCTCACTGATTCCTGCAGCAACCCCACTGATTCCAAAGCAATCAAGGAGTTAATGTCGCCTCCCCAAAAAAGCACGTGTGTGCTGTCTGCCCTATAACAAGATTTTTAGTTAAGGCAGCCAAATGAAGCAGAATTTTTAAATGAGATCCTGTTTTTCAAGTATGATTTTTAAGATACGATGCAGGTCAGGGTTGTCTGATTCTTCATAGTTCATTAAGTAGAGAGCAGCTAGTGTTAGAGATTGACTTTTAAAAATGATAGATTTTTATTTATAGCAAAGTTCTAGTCATTAATTTTGAAGGAAGGAAGCATAAAAGCACGAATGGGTTCATTTTCTAAAAAAAAAAGTGACATTGGTAATTTAATTAAATTGGGGTTTTGAGTATCATTGTAGAAAATGAAACATTAGTTCTACACTGCTTTTCAACCCATCTGACATCTCTGATAGCATCCCCCTGCTTACAAAACCTGCATGGTCATTAATATTTCTATGTGAAAGTTGCTGCTGAACTCCCCAGCTCCAGGCGCTTTGTGGAAGGATAAAAATAGTGGTTTTGAGGAGGGAGCAAAGGGGAAAAAAACCCTTGTCTGTCGGAGCTTGTACCTGGCCCCTTGTTGCTGCGTGGGGAGATGGGAACCCAGGGCTGCATCCCCCAGGAGCTGGCTTGGCTCTTCTGGGGTCCTGGGAAAGGCGGCTGCTCCGCACACGGGTGTCACAGCAGAAAAAAGAACCTGAAGCAACGCAGGAGTTGAGCTGTATGTGCTGTTAAAATTAATCAAGTTTAAGGTGGCAAGGGTTGCATTTAATCTGGAAGTGGGTTAACTAGAAAACAAGGTGGTCAGTCTGGATCCAGGGAGCCTAAGCCCATATTCATTACAGATTAGGCTTTCATGTCCCTCGCGGTGAGGGATGCTGTCTGTGTGTCTGCTGTCGAGGGCACCCAGGCTCCCCTGGCGGGGAAACGCGGTGCTGGGGCCAGAGCGGGAGTTTCAAATCCTGGTGCCAAAGCACCGTCCCACGGCAAGACATCAAAAAGGGAAAGGGACCTGGGGGTCCTGGTGGACGGGGGGGATGACCATGAGCCAGCAATGTGCCCTGGTGGCCAGGAAGGCCAATGGCATCCTGGGGTGCATTAGAAGGGCTGTGGTCAGTAGGTCGAGGGAGGTCCTCCTCCCCCTCTATTCTGCATTGGTGAGGCTGCATCTGGAGTATTGCGTCCAGTTCTGGGCCCCTCAGCTCAAGAAGGACAGGGAACTGCTAGAGAGAGGCCAGCGCAGAGCCACAAAGATGATCAAGGGAGTGGAACATCTCCCTTACGAGGAAAGGCTGAGGGAGCTGGGTCTCTTTAGCTTGGAGGAGACTGAGGGGTGACCTCATCAATGTTTATAAATATGTTAAGGGTGAGTGTCGGGAAGATGGAGCCAGGCTCTTCTCGGCCTCACTAAGCGATAGGACAAGGGGCAACGGGTGCAAATTGGAGCACAGGAGGTTCTGGGTTAACGTAAGGAAAAACTTTTTCACCGTGAGGGCGACAGAGCACTGGAACAGGCTGCCCAGAGAGGGTGTGGAGTCTCCTTCTCTGGAGACATTCAAAACCCGACTGGAAGTGTTCCTGAGTGATGTGCTCTAGGTGGCCCTGCCTTGGCAGGGGGGGTTGGACTAGATGATCTTTCGAGGTCCCTTCCAACCCTTGTGATTCTGTGATCAAGGTAGCGTCTCCGCCTCGGTTAGCTTTAGGGCGTCACACTTCATTTCCTATGTTTATGCATGGTTCTGGTTGTGTTTCATTCCACTGCATGCCCTGTATGCTAGCATATCATTTTCCTTTTAATCTCCCGCTTTTCCTTGGCAGAACTGCAGACTAAACCTCCCTCCGCTCTGGTTTTGTTCATGCCCCTGACAAAATTGTTTCCAATGATAAACTATCACTCGGCTTTGAATGACCATGTTTTCCTTCCTCTGATGTTTCAGCCTTAATGAAAAAGAACAATAATACAAGATGCCTGATTCAAATTCGATTAAGTTGTTCTTGTCTTTTAGTTGTCTTCATTGGATTTTATTTTAGGCTCTAAAACTGTGATTTGAGTGGATCTTTTTGGAGTGGCTTATGGGAATCAGTAGAGTCTTATTTAAATTCTCTGAAACTGCTGCTCAGAGGCGTTGGTTTAGGCTTTACAAGCATTTTAGCTGCAACTTTCCCATCTCGCATTAAAGTATCCCGTATTTTTTCTGATGCAAATGTCTGTTGACTATACTTGGCCTTCAGCCGAGCTGGGCCCAGCTGCTTTGTTCAGGGTCTGGTTTGATGCATGCGTGTGAAATCTCGGTTAAACTCACGGTGCAATGAAGTATAAATCCTCGTGGGCTGAAATGTTGCTCTTTTAGTCTGGGCAATAGTTGCTAATCACGGGCTTTGCTGTCTCCTGTGTGGTTCCAAGGCATAACGCTTCTGCTTACGTTGCAGGGGCCTGCAAGGTAAAGGGCTGTTGAAAAATTATTGCAAAGAGGAATGTGATCCCTGGGTTCTAATCAATTGCAATTGTGATAAATGGATAGCACCTCAGGGGGGTGTAGGGAAGGGGAACACTGCTTAGAAACTGGTAAAATGGACTGGGAAAGAGTGGACCTTGTTTTTGGCTGAGTTGCTTGGGGAGTGATCTTGCTTCCTTGTATAAATCTGGGTAGAAGTGGTACTTAGAGGTTAACTGTAACTGGCCTAATGAATTCTGGTGCAATTCGGGAGGGTAAGTTTTGTGGTTATTTGCTCTTTACGTTTTAAGTGATGCATTTACTTTGATGAGCCTCCTTTCTGGGTGCGTCGCTCTCCACCTGACAGCTCGGGTACACCACCCTGTCCCTAACCAGAGGCACCTTTCTTTGGCAGTTCTACCGAGCCACACGTGCGGAAATCCAGGAAGGCTGCAGAATGGGATTCAGCAAGGGACAACGTTCAGCATCGGGGACAAAGTGAGATACAGCTGTAATCCAGGCTTCTTTTTGGAAGGACACGCGTTGCTGACGTGCCATGCCAATTCGGAAAACAGTGCCTCCTGGGATTTTCCTCTCCCCTTCTGCAGAGGTAAGGTGCCCTCTCTTCATCCAGAACAAGCCACAGTGAAGCAGGATTTAATGAGCTATTTGGGGTTGGGCAAAACTTCATGGACTGTAAGCTTGATTTAAAAGACTTGAAAACTAAACATGATGTAGTTAATATTGAGGTTCCTTTTTATTGGATTCCTTAAAGCTGCCAGGGTTTGGGTGAATGATGGGAAGGTTGTGAAGTGCTCAGAGTATTCCAAATGCTGCACAGCTACTTTAACTCAGGTTTTTTTGTCTGAAGTGATGTGGGGGGAAAGCAGGAGTATTATCCCTAAGACAGCGCACCTACCCAAGGCTACACAGGTTTTCTAGATCAAACTCTAGAAAATGAGACTGGGGTTTCTGCTTTCCACAATGTCAAGCTGGCTTCCCTCGTGCACGTTCCACAGCAATCCTGGTGCTTTGCCTGTAAAGAAACGTGTGTCAGTGTGGGGTGCTGGCAGCGGGGCCGGCAGCCTCTGGCAGGGGATGCTACGTGGGAGGCAAAATCTGGTGTGTGGTGTTTGAAAGGCTGGGCAGCATTCCTGCCATCCCTTTTGGGGTAGGGGCAACTTTGATTCCTTTATTTTACTTATTCTTAGTATAGAGAGCTTCTTGCTAATTCTCCAGGGCCACAAGAGACTAGAGAGTCTGTAAATACACAAGTGTCTGTGTTGTTCTACCACAACAGTTTCTGCTGCTTTCAAGTCTTTTCCCCTCAATTCCTTGTGTACTTCAGCAGAGCATCTCATATTGATTCTTTTTATTGACTCTGTGCAATCAATCAGCAGTTCTAAGCTGTAGCATAAATCTTGAATTTAAAGTGAGCAAATATTGTTTGCTTGGTGTGTTTTTAGTGCTTGCTTGAATGAGTTACACAACAGCAATCTGTGCTACTTAGTGTATTTCTTGTACGCTTGCCTACTATTTTGGAGACCAAGGGAGCATTATACCACTGACGCTGGAGAGGAACAGCTATCATTGCTGTTTCAGTATGATCAATTATGATTCTTTGCTTTTCCTTTGAATTAGGACTCTCATTGTAACCTTTTTTTTTTCCCCTCTAATTTCACTGGCAGTGTGTGCAGGAGAGACATTCACTGCGATTTGACCTTGAGAGCATGCAAAGCAATACCCTTTTTAGAAGAGAAGGAAATTATCTACATCAATGGACTGGTGTTTCCTCTAGTCTGACAGCAGCCTTCCCTTGGAGGAAGGCAGTATCTTCCCCTTGCTCTGCTATTTCTCAGGCATTTGTGTCATAGTCCCCAATAAAGGAGGAATTAACATCTGACCCCAGCAGGGGTTGAAGTTGTGGAACAGGAGGGTTGGCATCATTGTAATTTTTGTGATCCCTGCTGCAGACAGAGTAAAAGACCATTTTTGTCTTGAGCTGCCAAACATTTAACACCACTATTTCAGCCTTGAGTCCAGCAGTGATGATGGTGCATCTGATATGCTTCGGATGGAGGAATATTCAATTCTGTTCCCAGTGCTGTGTGCATTGCTCTGATGGCAGCAAAATACGTGCTTTTTTAGGTGCACTTGTGTAGCAATATGCTTGCAGGTTCCTGCAGGTAGCCACTCCTTTTTGATAGATTTGGTTGTGATCCTTCACGACTTTACCTTAAGTAAAACTTCCAAGGCTTTTATTGGAGGCAGGAACCAGAAATCTTCTCATGAAACATTTAGGTCTTTTTTTTCCAGGAGGTAGAAAGGTAGTGTAGCCAGTCTGCAAATTGACTGGCTGAATTTGAAGAACAGCTACACTCCTTCTGTCTTAAGTAGGTTTTCAGCAGTCAGACATTCGTGCTTGGCTGATAAACTGGTGATACCGACTGCAGGTGTTGCAAGGGGCAAGAAGATTTGGGTACTGACAAACAGATTTACATCATCTTCTCCAGGGAAAGATGTGTCCAAAACTCTGGCCTGAAGAAGAATATGTATTTCCTTGAGACACAAAAGATCTTTGTGGCCCACGTGGCTTTATAAGTAATTCTGTTAATATTGACTTACTAGTAATTGCCACCTGAAAGTTTGTTAAATGCGTTTGTGTGTATTCTTTTATTTTCCAAAGTGAGATGGATCGTGCTGCTGGGTCACGTGCAAGGTGCCCTGTACTGAGCAGGTCTGACAGTGCCAGGAGCCACTGTTTTGGGGACAGACTTGTCTAATGTCACTGCAAAGGCCAATGCTTTGTCTGGAGACTCTGCCCTTCCCTCCGTCCCCTCCTCCCCAGTGTAATGGCAGAGGTACAAGTGTCAAACAGTGTTTTTTACCATACTAATCGATACCCTCTTCTGGTTTCTTTATGCTCTTTTCTTTGTGCTTGTCTTCCACTTTGTAACATCCTTTTTTATATATTAATAGCCTTGTCTCTAGCACTGACATAATTGAAGATGCAAGGAAATTCATGGTAGAATGAATAAGAAACAAAGGTGTTTGAGAAGCTGTGCCAGGACAGAGACACTTTGAAGGAGTGCTGTGGCTCAGCTGCTTTTTCTTCATACGAGTTGTCTGCACTCCCTTTACCCGACTCTGAGTTTTTGAAGTACAAGGGTTTTTTATAAAGTGTAATCTCAATGAGAAAGGGATGTAGGAAGGAATTCCAGATGCAGAAAGAGAGGCTTGGTGAAATGTCTTTGCAGAGCCAGTGGAAGTAGCTAGTGCTGCAGCTCGCCGGTGGTTTTGAGAGCAGAGTTATATCAAAATTGATTCTTGGACTCCGAGCTAAAAGAGACTATAAATTCAGTTGGTGCAGACTCTGCTCTGGTGAGTTATATTTCTTGCTTGCGTGGCAGGAAGGATTAAAACTGCGGTGATCTCATTCAGGGAGCACCAAAGCAGTAGTGATGCCATCTCTGCGCTGATCTGTAAGGTAGGAGAGCACGGAACTGGGTGGCAGCTGTGGCTCCCAGAGGAGAAGCGTGGCTCTGCCTGGCAGACCGTGCGTAACTCGGAAATTTGCCTTGAGGACTGAAAGTCCTCAGCGAGTCCAGGTCAGACTGTAAAACCTGGACTAAGCTGACATTTATCCCATCGCTGTAACGTGTGTCAGAAATACCTGGAATGGTTTCTGTCTTGCACCTTGTGTGTTTTTACACGCTTTCTGCACAGTCGTTCTGCGCTCACAGAGTGAAATGAGTCCTGGTACTTAATCTAAATTGGACCTTAAGCCGAGCCCTACAAGTCTAGCAGTACTTTTATCTTGACGGTTGGTGTGCTGGAGGTGAAACCCCAGCAGATTTGGAATGCTGTCTTCTCTTCTGCCCTCACCTGGGTCACTTAATTTCAAATAAAGCAGAATGGTGCGTTTGAAAGCACCAAAAGAATATCTGGAAACATTTGAATCTGTTTTTGTAAAGCGCTTTTATGCATGCGGAGACAAGGCTTGCCCAGATTGTTTGCTGAATTTAAGTAGAACTGATAGGTTTATGATTCTGGTAGGCGGCTGAGTAAAAATTCAGTAAGCCGGCTGAAAAGTTGAGAACATCTGAGAAGCTACATTTTAAGCGTATCAAATATGCATAATCTCATTAAAAGTGGTCTGTCTTACTATAACTCAAACGACTGCTTAGACTTCACTGGGCCCAAAATAATTGAAGGGCTGTTCAAGAAGATTTGAGAAGATTGTAGAAGATATTTTAACAAGCTCTACAAACTTAGGAAGTGTGTATTAGAGGTGGATGGGAAAAGAATACGTTTTCCATTAAATACCTCTTGCAATGAGGATTTTCAAGGAAGTAAAATGAAAAACTCGCCTCTTAATTAAACAAAGAAAGAAAAGCCAAACCCGCCGTACCTCTGGCTAGCTATTCGGCTACTGTAAGTTAGCTTAGTCCCATAAAAAAAAAAAGTCGCCCCAAAAAAGTCTCCTTGTTTAAGAATTGTAGTATAGCACTGAGTCAAAATGCTTTTGCCAGTTTCTTCATCCCCTCCTGTGTTCCGTCTGGTACTGGAACAAACTGAATGTACCAGATCCCATCAGACTTCCCAGACCCCAACAGTAAACGCAGCTGAGAACTTGCCGATAGGAATGGCTTCTTCCAAACCCATGCTGCGTTTGCCCTTGGGGGTGCGTGCTTGTGCTCTGTGCAGACCTGGGCTGCAGGAGTGCGTCATCATGACGAGGGGCAAGGCTTTGCCCAAGAGCACCCATGGCCTTGAACGAGGTGCTGGCGAGCAGAGGCTGGATTGCTGCAGCCGTCCGTTGGTAGTGGTGCAGGACCTTAACTGCAGAGGTGCTTGGACTGGTTGCCCTGGCCAGTAGCAGCCAGGCAACGATAACGTTTAACATCTTATCCTGGAGATACGCTTGCCTCCAGAGGGACAGCTATCCTAAGGAAAAATTGCCTCTTCAGATCGCTGTTCGTTGCTGAAGCAGCTAATGACCTTCCTCCTGCTCTGCCTCGCTGCCAGGCCTGTGGTCTGGGAGTTCCCTGCCTAAGAATCCTTTTTGCATCTGTTTTTCTAGCATCTGCAGGGGCACTTCTTCATGAGAAATTAAATTTGAACGTACCAATAAACTGGTGAACTGTGCTTATCCTGTTTGGCTAGAATCCATTCATCCTCTGCAAAAGCACTTTCATTCCGTCTGCCAGAGGGAGGCGTTTGGAAGTAGCCACCTTTTTTTTTTTTGCATGGACCTTCTTTGGAGGTCCCACTGTGAATCTTGTGTATGATGCATTCAAGTTTGAAGGGTTTTCTGGTGCTTGGACTAATGAGGGATCTTTCAGCCTAAATTTATTGACGATTCTACCTTCACTTCAGTGTGTCTGAATAACTTCAATTCACTGGCAATACGATGGCAGCAAATAGATAACTTTGGCTGTTGGAATGGAATACCAGAGCATTGAATTGGGACTTCAGTGGCCTTTCCCAGTCCTGGTTTTGGCTGCTGGAATGACCCAGAAGTAGCCATAATTTTTCCTGCTTGCTGTGAGCTCTGCAGGGCCATCCCAGTCTGAGCGCAGAGGCGACTGCAAAGGGCCACGGTCTGCACTGGGGCTTAGAGGCACCGCTGCAACCTGCCAGTGTGTTAATGCAAAACAGAGACCGCATTACAGCCTGGGGTCGGGTGTTCCTTTCTCAGCCACTCGCCATCAGTCTGCCTGTGCTGTCCCTTGTTGGGGTGGCTGGCTGGGCTGGGATAGCAGATGGCCACGAGAAAGAAGTTGGCATGTATGTTTGTCTCTCTTTGTCTTTAAAGTTTTGAGTTAGAGGCTGCAAGTTTCAGCCCTGCTGCTAAAACCTGCTGATAGCACAAGCCACTAACTCCTGAGAAAGATGCAGAAGCTGAACGATTGTCCTGCGCAGCCCTGCAGAGTTGCCCTGCCCTTTCCTTGGGTGCCTGTGACCCAGTGCACCTGACAGATGTTCTCACCCATGTTAAATTTCTGTTGGGAAGAGGTTTTTTAGATAGTTTATAATGAAAACTACGTGTTTATGATGTAAAGCCCCAAGCTCCTTGACTAAAGCATCTGTAATGCTGCTCTAATACACGTTGTAAAGTTAACAGGCTTTTCTTAGCAGAGCTGAGAATGCTGAGCTGGTGCTGCATGTACGAGAGCAGTGAGCTGCCCTGATGTTAGTCAAATTAATTCTTGGTTTCCTTTATCTTCCTGCCGCTGTTTTCTTTAGATCCTCCTCCTTTAATTGCTCTAATAGCTCCTTCTGATAAAACTCAGGTTGTAAAAATGAAAGAACCTGCAGCAAACAAGAGATGCAGTGCATATGCAGGAACTGTCACTGCTAGATTTCCGAACAAGTCGTTAGGTTTTTACCACTATGATTTTGATAACAACATCCATTTCCTTAAGAAATCAGAGTGAACAAAGACGTGTAAGGCAGGTGTGTGGGATACTCCGCTCATTTTCATTAGATTTCTATTAAACACTAAATATTAAATAGATTTCTATTAATTGTGCTTTAAGTCCTGTTGTCCCGACCCTCGAGGGTGTGTCTGTGGCTGATGACGGTGCTGAGCTCTGTGTGAGCTGGAAACCAGCCTCTCCCCGCTGTGATCGGGGAGTTTTCACGTCTCGGTGCTCCTCTTCTCAGTCACTGAGTTCCTGGTGGTTTTCCTCCCACTTTTCTGGCTGCACGGATGGGAGGAAAGGTGCAGGAAACACCTCGGAGGATCCTGATCCGGGAATGAGGGATGGAACAGAAAACTTGGGCAGCAATATGTGAGGAAATAGCGTCCTGACAGCGAGAGGCGTTAGGCTGAGAACTGCTTCCCCGGGGAGGTGGTAGAAGCTCTATCACTTGGGGTGTTTAAAATTAGACTAAACAAATCACTAGTAAGTGTACGGTGGGGAATTAGCTGGCACTTGCCAGGAGACACTGGCTGACCTAACAGGATTTTGCATCCCTCAACATCTTTGTGTCTTAATAGTGTGTAATAAAACACACACCCTCCCACCCTGACAAAAGCACTGGGGCTTTTATAGCTTTGCTTTGAATTTGGGCTTACTCTTTTTTTGATGTACTGCTGTGTGCGTTGCAGCACGGTCTGATAACGTGTGTTCTGTTTCCAGCCGATGATGCTTGCGGAGGGACTTTGCGGGGACAGAGCGGAATTATCTCGAGCCCTCATTTTCCCTTGGAGTATGGCAACAACGCAGACTGCACGTGGACTATTCTTGCTGAGCCTGGAGATACTATTGCTCTGGTTTTCATGGATTTTCAGCTGGAAGATGGATATGATGTTTTAGAAGTTGCTGGAACAGAGGGATCGTCGCTCTGGTAGGTTACTCCTGGCCGTACCGTTGTGGTCTGTACAGTGCTGTAGTACGTGCTGCCGATTCGTGTGCGCAGATGCAGCTCTGCTGGGTGTTCAGAGTGAACAGGGTTTGTGCCCGAAGGAGGGCAGCTCCTGGTTCGTCCCTGTCGCAGGCTGTAGCTGCTGCCTTCTAATGATACTCCCTGGGATGCTCTTTATTTGCTTGGTAAACTTGGCAGTGACTTGTTTACTTTAACTCACGTTCTCTGCACTAAGATTTCATGGTGTTGCTGGTTAGAAGAAATAAAGAATTTATAAAACAAACCACTAAACCCAACACTTCAAAACCCAGGAAACTCTGCTCAAACCTTGTGTTTTGCTAAATTGTTTTCTGATTATTGCTAAATACGTTGCTGACAAGTTGACTTTACTGTTAATGAACCTTTGGCAAATGCTTCTACAGATCAGTTTGTCCTTTAGACAGGAGGCTGTGTATAGAATTTCAATACCCCTCTCGTCGCGCCGTTTGCTCGAGCAGTGCTTTCAAATATTGCTTTTATCTATAAAAAACGCCACGCTGATTTTTTTTTCCAATATACAAGAGCTACAGTGATCAGCGCGGTGGAGTCTGAAGTGGGGGCTTGCAGAAGGAATTTGACGTTTGCCTGTGTCACGTTTATAGCAAAGGCCAGCTCTGCCTCTGGTTAGCTGGGACGCTGCGATGGCACTCAAAAGTCCGAACAAAGGGAAGGGAGTAGGCTTAAACCCGACATCCCTCTGGAAGGGAAGAATTAAGTATTTGAAATAATTAGGTGTTGCCTGGGATTACCAGCAGGAAGTTAAATTACGATTATTTATGAAGATTCTGTCACAGCCACAAGTAACATTGATTTAAGTAATTTATACTTGCCTGGCAATTACGGGGGAATAGGATTTGAATGTTTAGGATGTATTGATGCGAGGGAACTTGCCATTTACCATGTACCGATTGTTTACGGTTCCCAGGACCCTTTTCAAAATTAGATGTTGCTGTTTCATGAAAAAAAAAAACCCACAACCACCCTTGGTTTTATTAGCATGCATTCATATTTTAGGGCACGGTTAGTTTTTAGCCATTATGTACTGCAGCGAGGATCAGTCATCTGCGGTGTGTGGTTAAGATGGATGTAGCTAGTTAAGAAACATTATTCAGCCTGGAGGTGTTGCCAGTGCAGCACTGTGTCTTGTCACATCAAAAATAAAACAATGCCTGTCAGAGGGAACCTGCTGGAAAAAAATTAATAAACTACCCATAAATACAGCGTGGTGGAACTTAAAAAATGGCAAATGCGCCTTAGAAAATTAAGCCCTTTGACTTTCAGTAGTACGTGCGCACACGCTCTTTTTTAGGAGAGATTTAGTAGCTGTTGTAGAGGTAGTATGTTTTCCAGGCATCAGTTTTGGGGCCTTGTCAGTGGGAATGATGATGTATTTATTTTCCTTCTTCCCCCATCCCCCCGGAGTGCCCATGTGCTGCATCTTTACTGACGCCGTTCCTCCAAACGTATTTTCACGGGGAGCTGGATGAACTCTGCGAACTGTAGCAGCAGCGGACTCCTGTTTGCACCGGCCAGGCGAGCTGTGCTGTGTTAATGAGCGGAACACAGGTCACACAAACGGGAATTTCAGTCAGGGCTGGTAGAAGAAGCTGTTCCTGCTTTCTGAGGCTCATCTTGCCTTTTTATCGCGCCGTGAAATACACACGGGCGAGATAAACACACCAGTCAATTCAAAGGGACCTCGTTTAGTATTCTTGCAAAGTAAACTTTTCAGTCCCATAAGCAGAATTACAAAGAGTCTTATTTTGAATTTCATTTTTCAGAGCTGGCCTTCACAACTCAGAGCCTGATAATTAAATTCAGATGACTCATTTTTCCCATTATTTAATAATTTTTGCCCGTAGGGGGAAAAAAAAACAAACCCTGGAGCTCATATCTCCTCTTTAAACATGTTGATATGATTCAGCTTGAAAATATAGCTAAAACCCTTTTTTCTCCTCTGTCTATGGAAACCTAGTTTTTAATTATTGGTAATACGGCAGATAGACTTGCAGCCAAATAAACCATTCTCTTGAAGTATCTTGCAGCTAAATATTTCATTTCCTAAGCATTATAAATAGCTTTAATCTGGTCCAGAGATGTACACGAATAAACAAAATTAAATTTCATCTGGAGTATAATTCATATGTATTTCCAAGCTCTGGAATATTATATACGGGTAGTATTTACGAGACCACTAACTCAGCGCATTAAGTAAGCTTGACTTGGCCTGCACTTAGTAAAAATCTCCTGCGTTGTCATTCACCCTCCCCTCTATTAAAAATAGATGCTTTGTCTTTTTTTTATGAGCTGGGTTCCCTGAACTCTCCTGCCTTCAGCGGTGGCCGGAGCTGTAACGGCTGCGCCGCGCGGCGATCTCTGCGCACGGAACCGCTCCCCGGAGAATCCCCGTACGAGTTTCACTTGGTCCCAGACCTGTCGGATGCGAATCCTGCAATAAGTCTTGAAAGGGAAAGGGCATTGCGGTCTAAGCATCCATATGTCAAGCAGAGCAATAGAGGTTGAGTAGCTATTTCAGACATATTAATAAAATAACACATTTACAGCTCTTTTAACTGCTATCGCAGTGTCTGTCATGGGACCTTGGGCTTAGATTTCCTTGACAGGTGAGAAATAAAACTCTGCTGAGCGGAGAACAGGAGGGGAAGAAAGCAGCAGTGTGAAAAAGAGCCGGTCGGGTTGGAAAGGACAATGTGGAGGTCTCCAGGCTAGAAAGGGAAATTGGAAGGATGGCGGTAGCTGCCCTGTGCTCCCCTTGACGTTCGCTGGAGTCCTGATCACGGCCCTTCTCTGCTGGGGCGAGGATGCGCTGGACGTGGAGAGGGGTGCGGAGTGTGTATGTTCTCGTACATCCTTATTCCCTGAGTTCTTCTTGTCTCGAGGTTCTCTTCCCCCTCATTTTGTACTAGCTGAGAGATCTGAAAGGATTAATGAAATTCGTCCTTCTAAATACATGTAAAAGAAGAAAATCCCTCAAAGCAGCTTGGGCTCCAGTCCTTAAGGAGACTGAGCTCTGTTGATCGTGTGCTTTGTGTCAGGATCTGCTCAGAGCTGACTAAATCCCTCGGCTAATGCTTCTCGGGAACATCTGCTGATTACGGCTGTTTCGTGGTACCTGGTTTGAAGCTTTTGGCAGAGGTGAAGCATCCCCGTGGGTGCTCAGCTACACTGGAAATACCAAAGTGTTTCATGCTGAGCACCTAAACCATCCAAAGACGGTGTCTGATGATAAGGAAGTCTCCAGGCTGGTCCTGGATGGCACCGAACCTGCTCTGTGGCAGATGTGTCCCAGCCTCATCCTCCCTTTAACAGCTCACCGATCGCTCTGACGCTTTGGGTAGGTTTGACTTTGTTTAAAACGCTGTCTTTGATCTCCCGCATGTTTTTCTGGGAGTCCGTAGATTAATTGCTGGGGGCTGTCTGAGGTGACAGGGTGGGAAGGTGCTGCAGCTCAGTGCTGGTGGCTCTTTGTCACACCTCTGGCATCGACGTGTCCCCTGAAGGTTTGGAGAGCAGGCACGTGCTGGGCGGTTGGTTGGCTGCACGCCGAGCACGCGCTAGCAGAGGGTGAGTTTTTGCTTTGCCTGTGGTGGGAAAGGTCCGGGTTTCCTCTGTTTGTGCATACTTGCTGCAGTTTAAGTGAATGCCAACAATGAGAACGTGGCTGGCTGTCTCCCGCGCTTCTTTCTGTCATCTGTTTGCATCTCATCTGCCTGGCGTGGGACCTGGATCTAATGTTAGGCATGACGACTTGTATTATGATTATTAAAGCATTATGCAGCTGTTGCCAGAGAAAGGTGGTGCTGTAGGAAATGACTAATAATCCAGTTTCTGTGTGTGTGTTTACAGGAATTGCCTAAGATCAAGTGTACGTTTTGCTGGCTATAATGCAAATATTTAGCAAAGAAGGTTTTTGCAGCCACTCCGGTCTAGCTGCAGCAGGAAGACAGGGAAAAGGTAGAAGCCTTGTTCTCAGGCTGTGAAGGCGCAACACGTGCATGTAACAGTTTCTCTCGAGCAGGGATTTCAAAAGCTGTGGAAATACAGGAAGGCAGGTTCATGTTTGCCACGTAAAGTTTCGTTTATGCTGTTGAGTTGGAAGGGAGGAGGATGCTGTAAGCTTCAGCGTGTCTGCTGAGCAGGTAGGCAGCTGGTGACGGCCTTTCTCCCCAGAATGATTTTTGGCCTTCCATGGCTATTTGTTCCACCGATGAAGCTATTTAGAAACCTCTGCTCCAGCCGAATGAATTAGTTCCATGAGATAAAACTAACAAGTATCTCAGTCGATGACAGACTGTCTGGCGTGTCTTGAAGGTTCATTAGATGTTTCTAACTTACAGATGGGAAATTTACTTTGAGGTGGAGATGTCCTCTTTAATAATGAGGTTTTTCAAATCTTTTGTAGCTACCTTGCATTTTGCAACTGCATTTGGTAGGTTACGAGAATCCACATTCTCATTTGGTAGGAGGGACTGAGCCTCCAGCTAGGAAAGATACTCCTGTTGCCGCTGTATTCTAGCGTGGTGTTTTTCAGACCAAAAATACTACAGTATGTGAAGGGGACAGAACCTTTTTGGGTTGTTCTTCAGCCCTGGATTAGTTGCTAGTGCAGCAGTTAACCTCCTTCCCCCTTGCCCTCCATAACTTTATTTCACACAATCTTTTTGCTTGAGCTCAGCTGAAACAGAATGTTACCTGGCAGAGCACCTCCGTATCGTGCTGAGAAGTCGCGTGTTCACCTGGGACGTGATTTACTTCCTTCAATGAATTAGTTCCTTCATTTGCCACTGGGTCCTTTTTTTTTTTTCCCGTCCAAACTGCTTCGGTTGCCTGTTGCTCTGTGCGATCCAGACTGTGCCCACCCTTCGGAATTACAATCCGCTGGGGTGCGTTTCCTCTTGAACTTTATTATGGTTCTTTATTTGTTAGTGCAACTTCTGCTGAATGTGGCTACGTTTTTGAAAATTCAAATGCTTACCCTTGAAAGAAAGACGGCCCCTTTCGGACACTGGAAAAGCATTTTGAAGTTCCCTCTCCTTGCCGGTGCCAGCTTTCTGCAGAGAGTTGAGTTAGGGGGAGGAATGCTTGGAAGAATCACCGATGTTTCAGCAGCTCCTCTTAACTGTTGCTGACTTTATTTCTTTCCTTCACATTATCTGCAGTTGACCCTTCCCTCCCCACCACCCTTGTCTATCTGCTAAGTGCTTTCTAATACTCATTAAAGTTCTCCTATGCGAGATCTGCTTTGTGCTTCCCTCTTGATGCCAGTTATTTTGTACCACTGGCCAGGCTAATCTATTCGCACATCTTGTGCTCTACCTGTAAGAGATTAGAGTACCTGTGTTCTCGAAGGTCACTGTTTCAGATGATGGTAATGTCGGTTGGTGAAAAACTCTTCTCTGTATGTGCTTCTAATGAACCAGCCTATTTTCTTTATATCAAAGCAGCTTCTGATCCTTAGAGAACTGTCTCGGCGCTTTCAGCATGTGTTTTCATCTCAGACCTCAGTCGATGTCTACTGAAGTCGTTGGCTCCAAAGGGCTTGTGAATCAGGCTTCAGTGTATTGTCACTTAGAGTGTGTCCTTCTTGCCACCGTGTTGCAGCTCAGCAGCCCTGGGTCTGCACCCCATGTTGCTGCTGGTTCTAGTGATGTTGTTGATACCGGGACGGGGTAGTGCTTGCAGGAACCGTGCGGGCTTTGCATCACAACGAACTGCCCACTGTGCGTGGGAGCTGGGAACGGGCGCTCTCCCCTGCGCTCCCGCCGTGTCCTCCCCAGCAGCTGCCGTTCTTTGCAGAAATTCTGTAAAACAGATTGCATGATGACTGCTTTGAAATGGTTTTCGTATCACACTTGCTACTTCCTTTCTGATTCCCCCCCCGCCCCCAGTCAGTAATTGCTTTTATTTGAAAGCTGACAGGCATTATCCTGCCCTGGTGCGTACACAGGGCTGAAAACGTGAATTGTGTGTCTTGAAATAACTTATTTCATCACTAGTTAAAGCCTAGATGATGCAAGTGTGAAAGTGTTTTTCTTTTCCTGTGCAATGAATTAAGCTTCCTTATTGTAAGAGCTAGTTAACTGATGGATGCTTTATCTGTAGTATTCAGATGCTTTTCTTCCACGGTAGTGTTTTCCATAGGACTGGGAATGATAAAAAACATATATGAAGTGGCTTTTCCTTGCTGCTGGCTGCCCGTCCTTCTCCAGGGAGGTGTCTGCTCGGGGCTGCTGACAGCCTGAACCGCTGGTCTGCCCAGAGCGTGGCAAGGAGAGGGACTTTTGTGACAAATTACAATGAAAGGGCCTCATGACCTCTCCCACTCATGTTTCATTCAATAAAACATTATTAGATTTCATATACTGCTTTCTGGCTAATCTTATTTTTCCATGCATTAATATGATTAATTCTATTTGCTAGATAGTAGAGAGCATTTAATGAATATTCAGGCTAGCTTTTTAAACCAAGGAAGAAGATGCTTTTAGGCTGAAAATTACCCTGATCATGTTTTAATTGTCCTTTTTATCCCAATTTGTCCCTCTTTGGTGTTTGGTCACCTCTGAGGTGCAGAGAGAACCCTGTGTGAATGCCACTGTTGTGTGGACTGGAGCCCAAGGGACGAGGTGCAGGACAGCCTGTGGCATCGGGGGAAAATCCCTTCGTCCCTAAACATGAAGAAATTAATATTTAGCTATTTCTGTCCTGGATGCAAACACATGTTGGAAGAAAGGCTCGTTTGCAAGAGCACTCGATGCCTGCAAGCTAAAGAGATGTGGTGGGGTTTTTTGTTATATATATTATTTTTTTTTAAAGACAATCCTCGTGCAAATTAGTACAACGCAACTGGCTGAAAGCTGAGAGAAATGTTGGTAATCTCAAGAGTACCTTCTGGATGTGACCCAAAATGTAAGTGACCATATAGATTGTAAAATGGTGACTAATACCTTTATTTGGCAGGGGAAGGAGACTTTACGTAAGTGTAAATGATGTCACTGGTTGTAAAAAGTTGGACATCTGGGGTCCTCTTGAAAACACCATGTCTCTTCCTCCACTGTTACAGCCGGACACCGAGCTTTCCCAGTTTAAGCGAGAATTTGGACAGATGTTGGTGGGAGAGTTTTGTGACTTCACTTAAAGGTGCTTCCAGGAGATGTCTCTGCCTTAACCCGCTGGATTTTTTTCTTGTTCAGAAACCAGTTCATGTCACTTCTCTGTGAGGCTCCACCATAGTTTAAGCTGGCTGAGGACGCGCATCTGCAGAGGGGCCTCCTTTTGCAGGGGAATTCACTGTGCTGAAGGAATTGGATTTGTGCGTCAAAATCTGTCTGCCAGAGCTGATAATAGTCCTGTTTCACACCACTGGCCTTATCTACAACTTCAAAGTTAGAGCGGAGACACCTCTGCAGCTGTTTCAGTACTTTCAAAGACTTCTTTCTTCTGGTGTTTCGTTGTGGGCCCATTCATGGATGTTTTCTTTAATACAAGCTGTATTAAAGAATGTTTGTACTTTGTTTTCAGATGTCACTGGCTTCACAAAATGTATTTTAAATGATCTTTGCCTGGTGGGCTTTCCTTCCTAGGTTACTGCAGCCGCTTTTCCTATGAGAGCGTGCGCTTGTTACCTGCGTTCCGTTCCTGTAGCTCTCCTTCGTGTGCTGTAGGTGGAAGTCATGACTGATAGGTTCGGTTTGGTGCTGAATTCATCTCATTTAAATTGATTCTTTGGATGCCTGATGTTAACGTATCTCACGTACTGTGATTAAACTACAGCTCCCTTCATGGTTGGACTTGATCTTAAAGGTCTTTTCCAACCAAAACAATTCTGTCTCTCTTCTGTCTCTGTCACCCATCTCGCGTGCTGCTTGACTCCAGCGTGGACTGCATATCTAGTCATATCAGTTATTAAATGCAGATACTTAATATGAAGTTTTTTGCCTCTTAATGTCTTTGTCTTGTACACAGAGATCTGATCAGCCTTCCTGAAGCCCAGATAGGGGAAGAAAACCATGTTTTTGGATGCATGTGGCTGTGATATTTTGCTGCTGCTTCGTGGCAGCATTTTGTTTTGTCATGGCAGGTCGCGATCTCTTTAGCTCATGCTGAGTTTGTTTTTGACAGTCTTGGCTGTTTTACAATACGGTTGTTTTGATTCTTCCTCCCAGGGACCTCTCTTGTGGCTGGATTTATAGCGGAGATCAGGAGGATGCCAGGGCATCAGTAAATATCAGAGCATTGGTAATAGACAAAATGTTGTCAGCAGCTAATGTCTAGTGACCATATTCCTGGTCACAGTAAGCGGTCTTTTTCCAAGACTGTGGAAAACTAAAGGCATTACAATGCTCTGCTGACATGGTTTTGTGTCGAGTCTTGTAGAAGTCCAAAAAGGCAAAATGCAAGTCCCTGCTGCCCTGCCGCTACTTCTGGTGTCATCAGCACAAACAGGTTCATGTCCATTTGAATCGGTTTATCCTACATTTATTAGATATATTTTTTTTTCAACTTGATTTTAAGGCTATGTTGAGGGGAGGGCCAGGGGACTGAGTCTGGAAAGTCTTAAGAGCAACCAAGGGCAGCGCCTTACACATGGCACCCAGCACCTCCCTGAAGCGGCACTTTTGTGGTGGGGCAGCTTAATTTAAAAAATATTAAGTAGTCGCTGGTTTGCTGTGTGTCAGTAAACTGTTCGGAGCTGCTTTTTTTACCAGTGATGTGAAAACTTGGTCAGCCTTCTCCCCGCTTTTAAAATAGGCGTGTTGGTTTGATGCTTCCCAGCTGGAGCCCAGGGGAAATGCCCATCTCTGCGTGCTTCCCGTTATCCTTTTGTCTTTGTGCTGCACCTTCTAAATTAATTCTTATAATCGACTTTTAAATGATGGAGCAGTTCAAATTAGCTCTTTTAGTCAGAATTACCTGCATTAAAGATCTCCCTTAAAAAGAAAGGCATAAAAGTAATTAATTGCTTCAATTATAATAATGTGGCTTAGCTTGTGGTTTTCTGTTAGAAAAACCTGTTTTTGATAAGTCAGCTGTTCTTAAAAGGGGAAAAAAATAAAAGTGCTTCAGGCTGGAAGCTGGCATGACGGAATTTTGAAATAAGGTTGTTCGCTCTGTAAAGTAACAGAATAAATTAACACCATCGATCCTGGAGCGGTGCCCCGTGCTCGAAGCTGCCTGCTGGGGCAGGGCAGCGCTCGGAGAGGGTTGCTTTGCTGCTTTTTTTTTTTCTTCTGCAGTCACAGATGCTTTGTATGACTTTGAACAAATATCCTTTGGTTTTTAAAGTCACGCTGGAATTTCTGAAGCCTGAACAAAGTGAAAGGGAAGGGGAAAACGAAAGGAAAAATCTGGAAAGCAGTTTCCAAGCCAGCCAGTGCAGCGTTAGATGGCTGTGTGCCTGGATATTAAAATCCTGCTTCGTGGGGTGGCTGAGGACCCAGAGCGACGGTGGAAGCGGGGGGACGGGGCAGGTCGGCCAAGCGCTTGCTTCAGCGCTGGGTCCCTGCGTCAGGGGATCTCCCAGGCAGGAACGAAGAGGGACGTTGCACCCGGAGATGCTCAGGATCCCCATGCTCTGCTCTTCTGTTCCTCTTGCTGTCCTTCTGCTGCCTGGGGACTGTCACGCCTCCCCCACCTTTGCTCCCTGGGCTCTCTGGGTGCTGAGGTGCGGCGGGCGCTCGTGCCCAGTGAGTGGTGCCGCTCGATGCTGCGGTACTGTCCCGCTGCAAACCCAGGCATTGCTGCTCCAACGCGCCCGATGAGGCGGCGGGCGCTTTGCTGCTTATTGCTTTTAAGTGGTGCCAGAAGCTCACGGGACCTCTTACAGCCTTTAAAAGGCTGTCTGATTCCTGGTTGTAGGTAATGGGCTGTGTTAGGGGCGTACTGTGGGAAGCGGTTCCTGATTGTGAGAACATCCAGCGTGAAAAGCTCCGGCAGCTCTGGCAGCTTTGCTTGATGCGTGCGCAATCACTGCAGGTAGAGGAGAGCTCGTGGTGAAAATCTTTTGGGCTTTTTAAACTCGGTTGATGCATGCTCTGATTTGAACCTCATCTCCAGTTCTGAAAAGAAGTTTGTAAGCATCTATATTGTCACATTCTCTATAAAAGTAAAACCAATTTTAAAACAGAAGATGTTTAAGCAGGAGGATCTGTATGTTGCTGCTCAATATTCCTGTGCCATCCCCACTGCCCCCCAACAAGAAACCCTCAAAAGCAGGAAGACCTCAAGTGACTGTTGTTCAAAGCATGTTATTTTATATATTTTTTTTTAATTAGACCTCTTAAGGAACTATCGATTTTTAGCGTGAAATTAATATATTGGAATTTTTGTGGGTAGAATAAAAAACTCATTAGATTTTGCAACCTTGGAGTATGTCTGAAACAGATCTTGCAATTAAAATTCATTTTGAAGCGAGGTAACGGAAGTTTTGTTAATGTTTAACATCTTTATGGGTGCAGTTCTTGGTAAATTTAAACTAATTGAGTCCAAAGGGATGAAATGGATTCTGCGTTTGCTGTGGATGCCAGTGCTCGCTTTGCTTTTGGTGCTTTTCCTCTTTCTTTGTGCAAGTTCTGATTTTAATAAGTTGCCCAAAAAAGTAACCGTTTGGCTTTTTATGCCAAATTATCGTGAATCCACCCTCAAAAAGTCTCTGAAAGACTGCAACGAATCTTTGGTAAAGACTTGATGCTTGCTTACCTCCACTGAGTCCGAGATGTTTGCTGCTCTGAAGTTCAGGAGATTTGTGGAGTTTCAGGAGTATTTGTGGAGTTAGTGGGTTGTAAGGCTCTTCCCAGCAAAGCTGTATTGAGCTAAAGTTTAATACAATCGAGTGAGAAGATCTTTAACAGGCTGCGGACTCTGCCGTGGCTGCACCAAGCCTCTAGTGCTATGAACGATGTAGAGCTTGGAATAGGTTGTTAACGGCGCTTTATTGATTGAAAGGGTAGAAAGTTCATCTAAACTGCGGATAATTCTGGTAATTTCTTTGCAAATTTGACTGCCGTATAGCTGTAATTGCTGCACCAAGCTTTGACTTAAAGTAGCAATGCTAATAAACCTGTTAACGTTGTAGGGGCCACATGCCGTGTCAGTCAGTCAATCCTTCAGGCTCAGGTTTAACGCTGAACTCCCGCAGGGGAGGTGCTCAGGTCCCCACAAACCGGGTGGGATTCAGCCTTGTGCCCCAGGACCCCCAAGTCTCGGCAAAGCCTCTCTCCAGCCGGCGAGCCCCGGCCGGTGGTGAGGGATGGAGTTACTCCTCCCCTGGGGCAGGACTTTGTGTTTCTCTTTGAGCTTCATGAGGTTCCTCTCTGCCCATCTCTCCAGCCCACTGAGGTCCCTCTGGATGGCAGCACACCCGTCTGGCACGTCAGCTTTGTGTTTCCCGTCAGAGCGTGTGCTCAGTCCCATCGCCCAGGTCATTAATGAAGGTATAAAACAGTATTGGCACCACATTAACTGCTGTGTAAAAGTGGGTTTGTTTTTCCAGCAGGAAGCGGACTCCTAATGCCCGCTGCCTTTCTCTGGATGCTCTCGGTCTGTTTAATTTCTGACTGCAGCACGTGCTTCACGAGTTCTTGCCTGTTCAAGGAGCTGGAAATACAGAATGATAGGCAAGCGTGGAGCAACCGGCTCCAGGACACAATGCACATCAGGTGAGGAGAATGAGCAGAAAAGATGCAGATAGATCTCTCCTGAGAATGTGGAAAAGAAACTGTTACAGCAGCAGAGAGAGCACAGAAGACAGGTTTAAAAAATAATAAAGTAAACCCCACTGGCAGGGCTTTCAAGGAGTCAACAGTTTCGGTAGTTGGAAGACTTCAGGTTGTGTTAAGGTCATCCCCCGCAGACTTCTTAAAAGGGACGTTTTGCCCTTGTACAGTTCTTGCTCTGCTGTCTTGGCAGCTTTCATGTGTGTGCTCAGGAGTTACAGCTCTCTTCATCTTCCTGAGGAAGCACACGCAGCGGTGCTGCCTGCGCTGGTCACCGGAGGCAGGAGACTGGCCCGAGGTTCCCAGTGAGCCTGTGGCTTGGGCCAGGGCTCAGCCCACGCCAAGCCCCCGCAGAGCTGCTGCCGTCTGATAGAGCTGCTCCAGTGCAGCGGGGAAGGATGAGTCCGTTTTGTCTTCGCCGTGTTGGACGTGAGGTTGTGTTTCACTCAGCATCAGGGTTGAGTCAAGTGGTGAACTCCTCATTGATTTCTCAAGGAAACGGGGTCATCCTGGGGTTTTTGCCTGCATCCCCCCCAAATGTCAGCCTTGCTGAAACACGGTGTGTGTGCTCTTCTCTTCACGCACGTGCAACAGCATCTTCCACTACAAGTGGCATTCGTGTGTTGAGTACTTTTTTATTTGTTGTTCTAGGAAGCATAAAACTTTTTGCAGTGAAAGTGATGGAAAACACGCTTTTGCAAATCAAGCAATTCATTTAAGTATATTTAATATTAACTTGTGGTTGCTGTGTCCTAAATAGTAGTCTGATGAAATTTTTATTTTTCACAAAGAAATTAGTATTTTAACCACATTGTGCACGTTGATAGTCTGTGGTATTTTATGCATAACATCACCCTGCTGGAGAACTGCAAGTCCCATCTATCTGCCTGCCCGATGGAACATACTTGCTGTGGTTTTGTGGGAGGCTGGGGACAGCAGAAGCAAATATTTATTTTAGTTAAATGATGAATTCTGGGAAAGACAAAATTAGGTCTGTCAAACTGCTGCTCCACTTGCACTTCTAATAACGTAGCACCTGCTTTTTTTGGTAACTATTATCACATTACAGAAACAGATGGGTTTGCAGTTTGGTGGGAGTGGTGGCACCCTTTGGAAGACTTGTTTCATGATCTTCACTCCAATTTGGAATGAAGATGCCCTCTCACCAAGAGCTGCAAGGTCAACAGGCGTCATCCGTGCTAAATACCTTGTTGGACAGAGCGGGAGAAGGAGCAGCTCTGAAAACTGTAGCAGCACCTACCTGCAATCCAGGGCTCTGCTGTGCTGAGCATCGTGCCGGCAGGCAGAGGATGAGTTTGTTACTGCAGTGATTTGTGATCTAAATCAAAGTTAACAAGGGTGGCAGGAGGTACTGCCTCTCTGGAATCTGTGCAGATGGGTGTGTGCTCTGTAACGCTCAGTCTGTGCTTTGTTGCAAGATGGACGTACAAGAAGCAAGCTGTTGCTCTCTTCACCGCAGTCCTGGTTGCTTTTTAGCTTCTAGTAACTTGGTGTCCTTTTGGTCACATTTAAAATCAAGCTGTGAATAAAAGTGGGTTATTGATTCTCTAAAACAAAAAGATTCTTTGCCAGCCAGTTAATGAGCAAAGAGCACTTCCAGTTTCTGATTTTTGTGTTTAAGTTACAACATCTCAATTAACTCACGGCAGGGCCCTTCCTACCAAGTCTCAAGGAATTAATCTGTTCCTGACTAAGCAGAGCTCTGGGGGAGGTCTCAGCCAGGCTTGCCTGACTCTGGCTGCCGTGGATGTTCTCAAGACCCCTTTTGGGTGGCCCAGAGCTGCTGGGAGCAAGAGGAAGAGAGAAGAGGGACCCCCCTCCCGCCCCGGAGACTGCCCAGCCCAAGGGCTGCTGCTTGCTGTCAGGCTGGGAGGGGTGGTCCTGGGGTGAGTTCCTCACCACCCTCTGGGGACCCAACTGTAGCCCGTGGCTTACTAAACCATGCTGTACTTGACGCGGGGTTTGCTATAATCATTTTTAAACTTATATTCTTATAGTATTTCCTTTAACTTCATGAAATGTGATAATAAATATGCTGAGGGATGCCAAATCTTCAGTGGTGCATCTCCTGTAGTAAAAAAAAATAACCCAAACCACCCCCCAAACAGAGCTTTGAAAGACTCAACTCCTCCCTGCAACACCTAGGGAGAACTGCAGGGTTTTGTCTCTGGTTTTGTTTTGGTTTTGGCCCCAGCCTGTGTCACACACCCAGTGTGCCATAAGCTCTGTGAACACGACTTCTCGTGCCTGTGTTACACAGCAGATGAGGCAAGGCTGTGGGCACATCACTGCAGAAAACACCTACTAAATAAATCTGCTATGCAGAAATACTCTAGTGCTTCCACTACTATTACCATAATACGAGAGCTTTTGGACTAGTCTGCTACACAGGCAGAAGAAAATTGCTAGCGTAAGGAGAGCGGAGGCTAAGTGGGGGAGGTTGGGTGAAGTGCCATTGTTCCCATTCAACAAGTAAAAGAGGGAATGAATATCTGCAGAGCTACGCTTCTCTCAGTGTCAGTAGGAGTGTGAGTGTAGCATCCGTCTCTCCTTACTGATGTTTTATGCTTTTGTGCTCAGATTGCTTGCTTTTTTGTTTCTAGGAAGGTGTGACATCCAGACTTTGAGCGAGTGTGTAACGTATCTGTGATCCAAGATGTGCAAGAGCTGCTATGGCTCTGGTGACAGATGTGTGTTTGTGCCCCCGGTCAAAGCCCAGGGAAGTGGATTTCTGAAGGTTTTGGATAAAGATCCGACACTTCTGGCTATTCTCTTCCACTCTGAAACTCAGGCCCTTTGAAGCCCCCACACCACGACAGAGGAAAGCAAGCCCTGCCTCTCAGCTACCCAGATGAATCCATTTAGCTGACCCGAGGGGAACGTGCTGCAGCTGACTCTCTCCCGCAGAATTTACAGGGTATTCTTTACTCATCTTTCCCTTAGCAGTGACAACACAGGCAGCGGGAGGATAAAAATGATATTACTAGATCCATTGCAATGCCATTAATGTTAGTTTTGAGTACATGAAAAGTGGGCAGAGGCTTGCAGCGAGCCAAAGTCATTCCAATACTGGGAGAACCCAAAGGCTTCAGTTAGAGTTCTGCTGCATGCAGAACTGCCCTGTGGAAAGGGGATGGAGGGACCTACCCATGGCCTCCAAGATACGTTCCCCTGTAACAGCTATATTAATCACTTATCCCCCTTCCTCCATCAGTTGCCCACAGGCTTTTCGAAGACCGTAGCTTCCTTGCTGCTATTGTGAGGCAGCTCCAAAAGTGGGGGGTTTTTTTATTGTTAGAGCTAAGCATTAACAACAACAATTTTGATCTATAAACCATCAGTGTGAAAACATACAGGTGAAAAACTCCTGTTTCTCCTCAATAAAGGATTTCCCACTGCCAATAACTGGAGTTGTATCCTCGGAGCTGGCAATCAGAGCTGTCCTTCAGCCTCTCAGGTGACATTTCAGCGGTAGAGGCCGGTAGGAAGAGCTGTACTGGGAGCTGACTGAAGTGTCTGTTTGCAAAGAAGTGTGTGTTTTGAGGCAGTGCTGCAGGTATTTGAAGACATTACTCACGAACAGACTGTGATGCGCTAAATTGAGCGGAACGTGTGTGCCAACTTCACAGAGCATGATTTTGCCTGAATGCCGGTTGTTTGTGAAGTACGCAAGTCGAGGGATGGAAGACACAAAGATTCCGTTGAAAGCATAATTGGATGGGTAATATCTTGGGCCTTTTGATGCATCTTTTTTAACCACTTCATATGTGTAATGTGCCAAAAATAGCTGCACAGTGAGCTGTGGCTGTCACTAGTGCAGCTGGGAATAGATTTTAATTGATGGATACTGTCAAACTGTTAGTGGCCAAGCAGTCATGAGAACCATTAAAGTGGTATTTCTTGTCCCTGCTCGCTTAAACACTCTGCTACCAAGTCATAGCAGAGTATTATTTTTTCACTTAATATTGTCAGTGCTTGTACTGATAGCTTACTATGGCCATACCCTGGATTTTTAAGTTTCCCAGCGGTGAGAGCTGCTGACCACTGACTTCATCTCCAGGTGTTACAGTAGATGGTGCTAAGACCCTAACAAAATCTGGTGCATGGAATAAGGGGCAGTCTTTGGATGGGTATTTTGAGCTGCAGTGTTTCCCTTGGTGCATACCAGAAGGTAAGAAGGTGGCATTTAACTACGGTACTCTGTTATGCTGAGGCCATGCTCCATCATGGACAATGTGGAACTGTTTTGGAGTGTTCCACTTTCACTGAATCTTTCCTTTTATTGGTGTGTGCAGTATGTAAGGTATAGGAAGGGTTCTGAAGCCTTGAGTTTGAGCTGGTTAAACCTCAGCTCATTTCAGCCTGGAATCAAACTGTAACTTCAGGACAAAGCTGACTGGTAAAACCAGGGCAAGGGCGTGCGGGAAAAGACAGCAGCAGCTTCGTACACAGGCAGCATTTAACAATGAACGCTTTCCCTGCTCTCCTAATCTTTCCTTTAAAAAGAAATAAAATGGAGAAATTGAAGAAGTGTGTGAGCAGGGAGCAGAGTGACAGGATCTGTGCTCGTGGACCAGGCACGCTGGAGGAGCATTGGGCTTGTTTGAGACACAGGGAGCAAAGGCTTCAGAGAGCTTGGAAAGCAAGTGGCCTGCTCTCCATGGTGCAGACTTTGCACAGATGTCATTACGAGCCAGATAACCTCTTGCCCAAGCAGTGCTTGCTGGTTATTTCACTTTAACTGCTAAATAGCATGGGCCATCAGCCTTTCCATAACTGACCTAGTCTTCTGGATCACATTTAGGCTTCCCTTTGGTTGAGCCAAAGGAAAAAAGCTGACAGAGTTGTTTAAAGAAAAGAAATAGGTGCTGACCCTTGTGTGAAATGGGCTGTGACTATTCCTTTAGGATCCTGGAGAAAGGCTGTGGTCAAGAGGAGAAACCTCTCTGCTGCCAGTCTGTTCTTCAGCAGGTTCAGATACTTGGGCTGCTTTTGGGTCTGAGGTCGTGGCCCTTCCCAAGGCTTTCCTCTCCTCTGACCTGCGGAGAGTTGGCCGTTAGTTATCCCTGTCCTCTGAGCAGAAACTGCCATGCCTTCCAAATTCTGCTGCTGTTCAAAAGGCTGAAAGTTGAAAACAAGAACCAAAATGAGCAAGCTTATTTCCATTTAATTGCTTAGATCACTTGTGTAGGAGGCTCCCTGCATTTTAACTTTACATATTGCTGTGTATATTAAGTTACTTGATGATCTCCCCAAACAGGGCCAAGACCGAACTCTTAGCCATCCAGCCCCTCCGTGTGGTTGTCCTTCGGCATGTTAGTTCTGCCAGTGTCAGAAACTATCAGTGAATCTCACCAGAAGGTAAATACATTCAGTAGAGGCAATTGGCGGCTGCTCCTCTTTGCTTCCAAACCCAGCTGGGGCCCAAATGCTGGTTGTGGCGATGACCCGTCCTAACCGGACTGTGTGGACACGGTGCCATCTGGCAGGTCTCTGCCCGAGGCTTCGTACGAGAGCTGGGAGCCGGATTCCATGGTTCCCAGCCCCTCCTCCTATCGGAAGAGGGTCAGCGGTTTCAAAGCTCAAACTGCTCACTGGTGTGGGGCAGCAGAATGTAAGTTGGCATCATGCTCTGTCCCACCTACCCTGTCCCACATGCGGTGTGTGCTGGGGACAGGACCCCCAGGCCAAGCAGGTCACTGGCCAAAGAGCCCTGGCAGCAGTGGAGTGCCTTGTGTTTCCCCCGAGGCAAGTCTGCAGGAGTTGTTGTCTCTCATGCTCCAGAACCTGCTGAGCTAGAGGACCAGAATTCCTCCGTTGCAGAAGGAGCGTGTTTTAACTCGTGATTTGGAGGGGAAAGGAGGCAGAGAAGACTCATTGCTATTTTCTTTGTGGATAAGCAGGAAACATCCATCTCTAGGCTGCACAAGCCTTCCTGTTGCCATCAATATGGAGCCAACTATATTAATTCTAAATTATCACCCTGTCCAGAAAAACGTGGTTATCTAGCGTTTGCAGTTATTTTACTAAGGCTTATGAACTGTACCGAAACTTCACAAGGAGCTGCAGTCGCACAAGTGACGAGATGAAATTGCGCAGGGTCAGTGTCTTATCAGCGAAGCAGACCATCAAAGTCTTCATTTCCTCCTTTCTGCTTGGATTCTTTTCTGCTGCGAGCTCCTTTCCTGGCTGTTTCTGGCTCATACCCTGACCTGTGCTTTTCTCTCTTGTTTTTTCCTCCCCAGCCGTGCAGCCTGCTCTTTGTACTTTTCTTTGTCGTCTTCTGGCTGGTTGTGCCACATTTTCCCTAATTTCTTGACAGTTTGTACCACTGTCCAGGTAGGGTTTGATTTCTGAAGCTGTGAACGATGCTGTGCCATGAAGAGAAAGAAAGGAGGTAGCGGCTGCTTGGCTGACGTGGAGCTAACTCTTTTCCTCTGCCGCCTTCTCTGCCTTTTCCTCACTCCCCTTGGAGGACCTGGTATTCTCCCCTTTGGGTGCTTTATCTTGTGGTGCTTTGCCATGTCTTCATTCTTCTCTCTCTTCTCCCTGGACGTGATTTTCTGTGGTTTTGAGCGTTTCTTTGAAATCTGTTTGCTAGTTGCAGGCTTTTGCTTGCCCTTGGCCACCTTGATGGAGACGTAGAACAGCAGATGAGCGTTGTGCTTCCCCTGTTGGAGCTCGTGAGCAGGCTGAGCCATGGCGCGGTGGGTTGGTGCTGCGCTGTTCTTCCTGCTCTTGGGAATGGAGTTACTTTTCCGGCATGATGGTGAGGGGGAGGAGGAGGCAGCTCAGCCGGCCGGCAGGGTGGTGGCTGCCGGAGTGCGCTGGTGATGTCTTCGTCGTGCTGTTACGACACAGAGTTCCCCCAGCCAATCCTTTAGGGCCAGATCTGCTTCCTGTAACCCTGTTGGCTGAAGGGTTAGGATGAAGTCATAGCTGCGGTGATGTAACACAGCTCTTTGCTGGCCTAGGATTGTGGTCCTCCCCCAGTGCTGGGATTTAGCTCCATTTAACGCACAGCACGTTACAAATGTGTGTAATACCCGAGGAGATAACTGGATGCCTCTAATTTTTTGTCATGATAAAATGTGGAGCTGCTGTTAGCTGCTGAGAGGTGGCAGCTCATAATGTGAAAATGGTTTAGTAGCAGCCCTAAAAATAATTGTATGTGACAGCTGTTTCTTGGTTCCTGTCAGGATAACTACTGTAATTTAAATCTGCAGCTCTTGGACTACATGTCTAATTTATTTGGGTGGACTTTTCATTAATTTGAAAGGTTCCGAGGGTTTAAAAGCCTTCATTAATTACATTTTCGTAAATGAAAACGTAACAAGGTTCTGCAGGTTTGTGGGGGAATAAAAGAAAGAAATTTCCCGTGTATTGTTTGCTTGTTTTTAAAAGGGTAAATCAGTTGTTCCCGGGAAATGGCTAGCTTTCCTGCCCCCTTCAGAATTCTTGTGACTAAGAACAGGAGGATGAATAAAACAAATTGAAATTTTGGCCGTTCATCGTAAGAACAAGATGAGTTATTGAAGTTCCCGGTAGTGTTAAATATTCATATGTAGTGGATTGCATAACTATTAAATTATGCAATGGACCCTACTCCTGTAGCACTTCTCTTTCTGAGAGGTGAAGATGGGGAGCAGAAGGCTGGAAGGAGGGAGTCATCCCACTGTTACACACACAGAGAACTATTTTTATTGCATAATTCTGTTGCCACTCCTAGGACTTCTGTAGTCGTTGGGCTGTTTAATTGTGTCAGAGTCAGGGGCAGGTGACTTGTCAGGCTGTGGAGCAGCTTGTGGCAAAATTAAGCCTAGACGAAATACTTTAATGCAATGGTGCTTTTGTACTTGTCCCCCTTCTGTGTTTACTCTCGGTTGTTTTCAAGTGACCCCACAATAGTAAATAAAATTAGAACAAACTCAGCCTGTTTGTAGTTGCATCAGGCTTGCTCCTTTCATCATGGCTCTTTTTTGCTCTTTTGCTGAGCAGAGAGGGTGATTTGCATTCCATTTATCTATCCCACTTTCCCTTCCGTTGTTTCTTTTGCTCTCCAAAGAGAACCTGCATTTGTGATGATTCTGGGGCAATGAAATAATTTCATTAAAGCATTCAGAGGTCTCTTCAGCAGGTGCTTTATTATCCCAATAATTCAGCCTAAGAGACTTTTCAGATTCCCCAATTCCCAGAGTTCAGGAGCTACAAATAAAACTCTCGCGCTCTGATTTGGTTTATTTAGCCTCATTTATCTGTGTTCTTTCCAGATCTTCCCCAGGAATTTCATTTAAATGTGGAATTGATGATATTCAGTAAAATTGCCTTAAGGAGTGCATTGTGTTAAAATGCACATGAGGCAGTGTGTGTCCCACTTGGTTTAGGTCATTTATAAAATTCGCTTTGAATTGAGGCCATTAATCTGAACTCAGTAGAATGTTTGCTCATGTCCCTGAATTACCTACATAATTCATCAAAATAGGCCAACTCTGTTCTGATAAATCCTGGGACTGGAGTGCTGGAATAAACACAGGTCAGTGCCGGCGTGGGGACACAACCATCTATCGTGTCCCTCTTCTCCAGCACGGAGAGGTGTGGGAGGGTTTAATACGCCGCCACTTCCGCGGGGCCTCCGCGGGCAAATGCGCTATAGTGAAGTAGCTTTGTAACTTCCCCTATGCTAGAGGTTTTTTGGGTGGAACAGTAAGTGCTAAGAACAAATCATTTGTGGACAGTGGAGCCCAGCAAACCCCACTTGCATCTGAGACGGTGTTTGTGCAAAGCTTTTCTGGTGACTGTGCAACTGATGATCTCTCCAGGGTGTCATGGCAGAACCTTTTCCTCAGCGGCATATTGAGCACCTGCCCTGTGCTATACAGCAAGTTTTTGGAAACCCACAGGAGCTTAAGGACTTGGAGCCCCCCAGCTTCTGGGAAACGTGGCTGGGGTTCGTCAGTGGAGCCGGGAGCTGTTTGATCCTCATCGAAGCCTGGTTTCTTCAGAAAGCCAATGTAGAAGGCTTGTGCTCCATCCTGACTTGAGCTGAAATGTTTGATTTATTGGTTCAGGCTAATTAAAGAGACTGATCTTGTTGGTGTTTGCTAAATACAGTTAATGTCATCCTTCGGAGCAGACCCTTGAACCCAAGACTGTGCGCCTGATGAGCCTGGAGAGGATGGCGAAGCTCAACTGGGTCTTCATCATTGACTCTCCTGCTCCTGTGTGCAGAGGAGGTGGATTCACAGCTGCGTGCAATGAATCCCTCAGATCTGGAGGAATGTTCCTTTGGAAAACAGAGAATATCTCCCCTTCCGAGGGCGATTTTGTGTGCTCCACCTTGTGTTGGTTGAGTAAGATTGCTGAGCTCCGAGCAGCTTGGCCATCAGCACGTTTCCAACCCTGCAGTATCCTGCTGCGCCTGTGTATTTACACAGGCAGGCTTTTGGCTGTGCAGTTATGTGCACAATGAATTCTAAGCTTGAAGATCATATTAATTTAATAAAATCTGTTTAAAATACTATTTTATACAAATGTCAGTGGTTGGAATTATCCAGGCAAGAAATGGAAGCATTACCTGATGAGTGAGAGCCTGTAAGAAGTGCCTGAAACAGACCCACAGCCCATGTAGGGAGCTCCTGTGTATAAAACACTTTAATTGGAGACTGCTAATGAATTTAATATATCAAATTTGAAATGCAGATGAATTAAAAAAAAAATCTGGGGTGGAAACAAATGTGGTATGTGCTGCTAGTAATTAGCGGTTTCAGCATCTTCAAGTTTCCTGGTTCGGTCCCCTGCAAGCGGTTTATCTGTTGGAAGTGAGATGGGGCATCTGCTCGGCCACGTGCTGTGTCTCACTGTCCACAGCTCGGCTCTTTCTGTCAGCTAAGGAAAATGTTTTACGCTTGTCTTAGTGCTTCTGGAGTTGACTACCACTAGGAATGACTGCAAGGTTGTTGCTACCCGCCTTCCACTGCTGTCGTGTATGGTAAGTCAGGAGCATCACAATAAAGTAGAAAAGTTATCTGATACGAGTTTATGGGGAGCTGTAACTTAAAAATGACTGTCCGTTCCTGATAACACAGCAAGGTACAATGAGTTTGTTGTGTGTTTTGATGAGGGGAACTCAGGTGATACCATAGGAAAGAGACTCTGTGCCTTAATAAGCGTCTGGTCTTCGTTTTCACTTGACAGGGTTTACCTGAAAGCTCTGCTTTATCTCTGTTAGCAACCTGACTTTTATTGCAGGATAAATTTCTTTGAGCCCTGGGACATGGAACATTCCTTGCTGTTGCGTTTCTGACGAACAGTCCTAGCTTTCCTCCTTGTTGTTAGCATCCGCGCGTGGTCCTGTGAGGGTCTGGGGAGAGAGGCTGTGCGGGCCAACGGGAAGGGACACCGAAGGGGCACCGGCAGTGCATTGAGTAGCTTGAAAAAACCAGAAGACTTAAAATCATAGAATGGCTTGGGTTGGAAGGGACCTTAGGGATCATACGGTTCCAACCCCACTGCCACAGGCAGGGATGCCACCCGCTAGATCAGGTTGGCCAGGGCGCCATCCAACCTGGCCTTGAACACTGCCAGGGATCCAGGGGCAGCCACAGCTTCTCGGGGCACCCTGTGCCAGCACCCTCTCAGGGAAGGATTGCTGCCTAATGTCTGATCTAAATCTCCCCTCTTCTAGTTTAAACCCATTCCCCTTGTTCTATCATTACCTGCCCGAGTAAGGAGTTCCTCTCCATTCTTTTTATAAGACCCCTTTAAGTACTGAAAGGGTGCAATGAAGTCACCCTGGAACCTTCTCTGAACTGGAGTCTTTTCAAAATGAAAGACCATTTCACCCTAGGTCAGAAGTCGGAGTTGCCTTCCTTTGTTCTTGTTTGTCACCTCTAGGTGAGACGCTGATTTAGTGGCTTTGCTGGCTCTTAATGGTGCTTGGCTGGAAAGCGGTTGGGATGTAAGGCAGCGCCGTGCTTGCAGGAGGAACTCCTCTGGGCATCGCTGAAGTTGTGAATACTGTTACTGCTAGTTTAAAGCATGTTCTTGCAAAGTAGGTGAGATTTTTAAGCCTTCAAAATAGCATCGTATTCCTTACATTCATGTCCAATTGTCATGTCTGTAGTGCCGCGTAGTTGTTCTGTTAGCTCGCTCTGCTCATCACGAAGGAATAATTCAGTCTTAATTTCCTCAGTCTAGTTTTTGAGCATGTGCATCTAGCACATGAACGTAGTCGGCTTGTGAAAGGAGATTGTTGTGCTTAAAGCCCCTTGAATGCCCTCTGCTGCACGCTGCCCCTCCCTTTGGGCTACCGAGACCATCTCTGGTGGAAGGTACTTTGCCTCATTCTCACGAGCGTCTCCAAGAGGGGTAAGTGTCGCCGTCCTTACGTGCTTGTGCATAGGTTTCTCAAAGAATTCATGGAAGATGGGGGGGATGAGCCCACTCACACCGGTGCTGAGCGTTTGGGATGTCTCCCTGTGTAAAACAATGATTTTCCATCAGTCAGGAGCCTGCAAAGTGCTTGTTTGGGGTGGTGGCTTTTGTTTTATCCTATGAATATACACGAAGGCACCCTCAAATTGTTTGTGAAGGTGGATGTTTGTTTTCCTCACTGAACCTGAAGGAGGCCTCTGGCTGTTCCGAGGCACCTGCTTAGTGGCGTTTAGGTCAGTGCAGGGGTTAGAAATGCATCCAGAGACCGCAGACACCTAATTATGAAGAAAAGATTTTGCCGTCAGCCCTGGCAGAAGAAAATCTTTGTTGTGAACCCAGTCGGATTTCCACTGAAAAGTAGAATCTACAAAGTATTTGACATTTCATTAAAAAAAACCCAAAACACCCCCTAAAAAACCCCTCCAAAACCAAACAAAAAGCCCCACACCACCAAACCAAAAAAGCCTCAAAGCCTTTGGCCACCTGAAATAGCTCACTCATCAAAGACCTTTGTTCTCTGCCTATTAGTTAATGTACGTTGATTAAGGTATGAAATGGATTCTAATTTGCCATGGTGTGAGAATTTCATGCCAGAAGGAATAACGTAAAGGCAACACAGGAAAATTAACAGAAGTAGAAGACTCTACGTGAATTGCAATTAACGTGAAGGTAAACCTACTGCCCGAGCTCTTCCAACCGTGCTCATCAGTAGTAATCTTTGCAGTATACATTAGCTGTTAATTTGAAATGAGGTTTTTACTATTTCTTTAAAAAAACTGAACGTGAAAACAGCCCCTTGACAGACACTATTAAGACACAAAAACGCAGGAAAATGAGAAAAATGTCACTGCTCATAATGATGTTAATTATAAGGTAAATGAATGTTGACATTTGAGAGTTCAGCTGAGAAGATCAGACAAGCGCTAAGGTGTAAAGGATTGGTGTAAGGTATGTAGAGAGAAGAGAAGTTGTATCGTCTGAAAGCTTACCATTTATGTAAGAGCAGAAGAAAGTAAAAGGTTCAACGCTGTCTGTCTTTGTTGGTTCTCATAATTATACAGTGTGAACCTAGAGATACTTTTAAAAGCTTCATCACTTGGAGTCTTGTAGTCTGGTCTGTGATTGCAGAAAAAGGTCCCAACACAGCAGTATTACCTAAAAGTCACAAGGTAGCAGAAGTGATGTGTTATCTTTCAAAATCTGATGATATTTTGGTGAATGGTTTGCATTAGATACACAGGTATTCTCAGTTGCATAAAGCGAAGCTCAAAGACTTAATTCTAATTGGAATATCTCCGTGTTTAGCTGAGGTGAAATTAGCGGTGGTGTCCTTGCCTTCGGCAGTGCTGAGGACCGCCAGAGGTGGTTTTCCAAAGGACAGCCTTTAGTTCTGCTCCTCAGTCTCCTTTTTCCTGCCGTGAAACCGGGAGATCAGGGTGCTCTTGTTGCCCTGGCAGAAGGGCTGGTGCTGGGTATTAAACAGCCCCAAGACTCGGGCTGCCAGACTATCAGAACGCAAAGCGCCGGCGTTGCACTTGCAGCGGACGTTGGTGCTGCAATGCACCACCTCTCCGAGCACGTCAGGAAAATCGCAGCTCTTGAGGTGCCTTGTCCTTGACCTACTAACTCTGTGCGTGAACCCAATTTATCCCCTTTGCCTGCCCTGTGAAACATTTGTTTTCAAGTCCTCCCCCTCCTTTTTTCTCCTTTATTGTCCTGACTGTGGCAAGCAAAGGTGGCTGGGAGGAGAGTGGTCTCTCATGTGCTGAATCGGCTTTCAAGATGCTGCTGAAAGATACCAGATCTTCAGCTGCATGTCATAAACTATTTATTTTCTCTATAATTCACACTATGTTGCCTTTTTATTTCTGATCCTTTTTAATATGAGTAGTTACTCATGTTTTCCACTTTAATGCAATTATGCTATACTTTGCCTTTTCTCTTTTCCAGGTAGCTGACAAGCTTGTTCAGCCATTACATGGTATTAAATGAAGTAATTGCAATATTAAGTTCTTTCTTCCATGCCGTAAAAAAATGCTATTAAAGAGTAACTGCATGATACCGCCTAGAGAATTGGGTTTTAGGCTGAAAGCTCTGTAGGCACTTTTTATTGTTATTGACCACCCCAGGGTGCCTGGGAAGGGAGCAAGGGCTCTCCTGATTTTTATTTTTTTAATTTTTTTATTTATTTTTTTTTCTCACCTCTGCATCTGTGCTCTGATGGAGGATTGAATGCAGGAGTGGCTTCGTATGATGGACTGGCTGATGCCAAATGGGCTGTATGTTGTTGCCATCAACGAGGATTAAACATCTGCACTGCCCCAGTTCATCTCCCCCAAATAAGTATATCTGACTGATAGCCAGATGAAGGTATTAAGAAACTATTTCTCCTTTTTTACCCTGAGCTAATTCATGGCAAGATACTAATTTTACACTGCTGCATTCTCTTGATGGCATCACCAAGGGCATCATCTTGCCAGGTCACCAAGACCATAAATGCTCGTGCCTGTCCCCTGTTCTCCCTCTGGGTTGCCAGCATAAAACCATTTTGTGAGGCGATACGTGTAGATGTGAGGCTCATCGCTTCCTGTACCATCCTGATTTTGTGGCTGCCCGTGCTTCCGTCGGGTTGGCCGTCAGCTCGCATCGCTTGGACTTTGTCACGAGTGTTTTACTCCTTTAACCTGAGACGCAGCTCTGATGTGTTACATGGGGGGGAATAGAGGACATCCTGCGAACCCATCTTGTAAGTGCGGGGAAGGGACGTCGTGGAGCCGATAAGCAGTTCATTTCAGAGGAATTACTTTAAATGCTCTATGTAAATGCTGCAGGGCTGAAGGGCTGCGAATCCCCAGATAAGGTGCTGGTGGGTAAGATAACAAAGGTTCAAGGAGTACTGATCGCAGGAATATTTCTTGATAGTGATTGTATTTGGATGGAATACGCTGCCTGTTTTGCCTTGATAGTGAGATCACCTCCCCCTCGTGCCCGCTGTGGTTTGGGTTTTATGGTTTGGTACTGCTTGTCAACACAACAGAGAAAATGCTGCTGCCACCCCCTGCCTTGGTTTTTGGTGTTAATGTACCTGTTATTTGTTGTTACTAGAGACTTCCCTTTCATGAGAGCGAGTCCTCTCCGGGAATGAAGTGAGGGTGTGTAATTTAATCTTGTGGCTGTAAAAATCCATTCCTGGTTGTATTTGTTGATAATTTAGCTGTGACACAGCAAATATTCGATGACTCAACTGCACTTCGATAGAGTTATCATAATGAAGGTTGATAGATACCAACAGGTAGAGGAAGTTGATCTAAATTTGTATCTCCTAGGAACAATTGCAACAATAAGGGTTTTTTCCATTTATTCGCTGATATTGATTCCTCCCAAACATTAACAAGATTTACTTTGCTTAGAACTGCCTTTTCTGTAGTACTTTCACCTACAGTTGTCCAGAGCTCCATTAATAAATACTCTTTTTGTTTTAACATCAGAAAAACTGACTAGAGGAGAAAGGCCTGGAACAGATTTTTGGACCAGGCATAATGTTTAGAGAGGAGGAGGAAGAAATCTCAGCGATGAAGGGTGGATTTCTTCCAAGGAATTTCTAGGGCAGAGCTAGACCTTCTGTAAACCAAACATACTTCTGTGGCTGGGGCATCGGTCTTGTCATCAGCTGGTTTGAGGAGTACGGATGAAATCTTTGGGTGCTGGAAGGAGAGCTAGGATCCTTGCTTTTAGGAAAAGAACAAAAATCATCACTTGGAACAAAACTAAACCTGTCAGTCTTTGACGTTTTCATCTGTCATGGTGATATCTTGGCATCGAGTGAAATTACTGCCTTGGGGTACCTGTATGGGAGGGTGTGTTTGTGCGACTGGGTGACTAAAAATAGAGGATGAGGCGTTTAGTATACGGAAGAATTATGAACTTGAATGGCTGTCTGCGTGTGGTGTGTGTGTGCAGTAGCTCAGAAATCTAGGCGTTGGGTGGGCAGAACCTTTGAAGGCTTCCCGATAACCAGTCCTAATCTCATTATACCAAGCGGCAGCCTCAGCAGGTTAGCTCCAGTGAGCTCTCGAGCAGATCGGCTGATGTTTGGGTGTAACTTCTGTATAAATTTTTCAGCAGGCTCCCCACCATCGTTGGTCAGGGGTGTCTGTGTGAACATTTTTGCTGTCATCTAGGGAAAGGACGTTGGTGTGAGCACTGCTCTCACCAAGGGCTTTGTGCCGCACAGAACCCTGCCCACCTGAGAACCTTCTGTTCTCAGCCCACTGCTATTTGACCAGAAAAGAGCATTTCTACTAGTTGTGATTAATATTAAACACTAAGAGGAGATTGTGGCCTTCCAGCTACTGCTGGCTGTGTTCCCTGTGGTGTCGCAGGCAGGTCGCACTCAGGAGAAGGTACTGCAGATACTGGTGATAGACAGCAAATTGGAGTTCTTTGTGTTTCAGCCAGTGTACCTGGTAGGAGATGTTACTGCTCTCTGAAGTCAGCCACAGCATCCTAGTGCGAGGTCTGCACGATCTCTATCCAAGCCTTTTCCCCTCCGCTTCTCTGAGAACAGTGGTTTCCCCATGGAATTATACTGAAGAGCTATGGAGCAGTCAGGTCTGTCCAGAATTAATAACTTTCAATTATCGTTATGGGTGATATAATTAATTTAGACATAAGGCATCATTTAGTCAACCTTGACACGTGTCCTGTGAAACTCTTAACCATTCAGGAAGTTTTCCTGTACTCTGCTACAGGACTGTGCTGGGAGAAGAGATTAATGAGAAGCGAGGAGCATGGAAGCATGTTGGAGGAGAGGCTTGGTCTTTGCCTTCCCCCAGGGTGTCCTGCCGATGGTTAGTTGTGCTCAGGCAAATCCTCAGGAGATTCCATTAGCGGCGTGTGTCTGCGCACAGCCCTGACAGCCGGGTTGTGCAGGTAGTCCCAACAAAGCTGAGTTCTTTGTACGAGCATCCTACGCCCAGGATGTGAAGCCAGGTTTCTCTCCGAAGCCTCTCTCCTTGTATGCGAGTCTGTAAGGTAGGAAATGCACCGTACAGTGTTTTGAGTCTTTTATGGCCTGATACTGTAGGACTCTGGGAAAAAGAATGGCTTTTCTCCCAGACAGATAGCAGCTGTTCCTGGCAGAGGCTGCTGTAGGATTCGTGCCAATTAAATCTCTGTTACTCTGTCCAACTCTAGAACAGACATAAGCAAAATTCATTGATATTAAGCAGACAGCACGAAACAACCTAAATTAACAAACCCTTCTCCCTCCTCCAAACTTCTGACTGAGCAAAGTATTTTATAAACATCAGATGCTTTTCACAGGACTGTTGCGTAGCTGTGCTGTGTGTTCTGTGCATTAAATGACTTCTAAAATGTGTTGGTTTACTCCTACCACACAGCTTGCCATAATCCATTTGCGTACCCTTGGCTAGTTCCCTTCCTACTTCTCTTGTTTTGTCTGTGGAAGGTGTAAGTTCTTTGGGGACGTGGCAGGTTGTGTCACTGCGATTGCTCGCTGCCTCTAGCCATGGGGTCCGTCCTGATGGACTGCCTAAATTGTAATGGGAATTGTTCATGTTATGGAGATTTTTGTGATAATTTTACAATATTTTCTTAAATGCAGCTGATTCAACAAGTAAAATGACTTCTGCAAACATTAAGTTTTCAAGGGCTGAGATTGGTTTACAATGTGGTGGTTTGCATGATAAAGTGATACCAACAACAATCTAGTTGTGGGTGTTTTCTGAAGTCCATCAAGACCACTTTTCTTCAAAACCTGTTCATGACTTTGAGTACTTGGGGGTGATTGATACTGCAACAATAATATCCAAACCTTTCTTCCTTTTGCTGAAGCTAAAACCATAATGTCTTTGGCAGGAATGATGCAGTAGAAAAATTTTTGATTTCTTCAGATGAAAGTGTTGCACATGAAGGCTGTAGGTTGGCAGGTCCTGAGCACAAACACCCCATTTATCAGTAGAGGTGGTGTGCGGAGGGTGGAAATAAAGTGAAATCAGCAGGTGCCCAGTGGAAACCCATCTGTTGGGATTTCTGAAGGACATGTTTGTTCCATGGTTCATTTGCTCCTTTCCTTCTGCAGCTGCAGTGCATCAACCAGTGAGGTGTGGTGCCTTGTCTAAGGAGGCGGCAAGCACCACTGATAACCTGATTAACCGAACTGTAAACACCTCTGACTGAAGTGATGGGAGTACAGTGGCAGGTGGAATTTCAAATGAGTTTATTTTCTTCTTTTTGAAAGCTTTCACCAAGGGAATCTCTGAAGTAGTTACCACTGAGTTACTGGATGTGCTGGCACGGTAGGATAGACACAGGAGCCCTCACTTTGCTGGTGAGAATGTGCCACTTGATCCTCAGAAACATAATTTATTCACTTGGATCGAACGCTTGGAATTCTCTCAACAACAAACTATTTTGTTACACCATCCTTTGAAAATGGATTTGTTTAAATAATTCACTAAAAAGGATAGGGACAGGCTTGTTTTATGCTCTTCTGCTCCAATTATTCAGTTGCTTGCTAAGTAAATATACATGATATTGCAAGCACCTCCTCAGAATGTCTCTCTCGACAGGAAGAGCTGAAGCCATTAATGTTGACTTGGGAAAGAAAGTGTTAGGGTGAGCAAAGGGGGAGAGAAAGTCTTATTTCTTCCATAGCTTCATTGACTGAATGTTGCTGAAGGGGCGTTCTGGTCTCGCTGCTGGATTACAATAAAGCCGCAGCATTAGTTTATCAGTGAACGCAATCTCCAACCTTCCTGTAGGGTTTAAGCAGGTAACTCCTTTTCTTTCTAAAGAGGCAAGGAGGACGATGTGGTATTCAGTGCAAAAATGAGAATCTAACTCAACAATTTGTTGCTGTAGCTGGTAGCGGGCACCTCTCTCGGGGCTTTGATACCCTGGCAAAATAAGTATTTATTACTTCGCAGGTCTCGCATTAACTAGCGTGGTGTAAAATGACAGTGTCAAACCAAGTTAAGGATCTGCTTCATTATGAGAGACTTCCCCGTAATAATCCTATATATTGTACTTCTGTAGTCACTGCAGAAATTACCGGGGGGACCACTCTGCACAAACGACTGCTTCTTCAACATCATCATTACTGAATCTTTACTCCCTCATAAAAATCCCTTTCAGTGATTCCACAGATAATCTTTTTTTGTTGCCAGTCTTTTATTTATTGGCATAACGGAGCAGCAACAGTGCTGTGCTTCTGCAGGGAAGGAAGGAGGTCTGGAAAGGACTTCCTTTTTGTAAGGACAGGGGTGATGTACTTGTTGAAGGGAGGAAGAAGCCGAGGGGAGCTGGGCTGAGAAGCTTCTTTCATGCCTCGTGCTGTCTGGAGTTGGGCTGGTTCACAGATGGCTGGGAAGGGCTGGTGATGGCCTTGGTAAGGTGTGAGGAGCTCCTGAAGCGCTCAGCATTGGTGTGCTGAATTGGTCTGTTCTCCAGCCCCTGGTCTCTGGGTAAATACAGTTCTGGACCTAGAAGAGATTCAGGGTAGAAATATTTTATATATTATACAGCAAACGTGAGAACAAATAAATCAGTGTCTATATATGACTTTTCCAGAGCAAGGTCTTACCCCAGGCATGTCTAGACTTTTAAGCAGATTGCACATGAGAGAAGAGCAGCAGATCAGGGCTTGGGGACCTGGGCTCTGGGCCATCGGCATGTTGTGTCACCTTGGCTGCTTCCCCTTTCGGTACTGTAGATAATTATATACTGACCTCTTCTGTGTAAAATGGAGAGATTTACTGATGGGCTGTCTGTGGAAGATGTAGTGCTCCCAGGCCGGTTTTCTGGGAACCGTGCCTAGCTTTTGTTTAATTTTTGCCCAATCCCAAGCACCTTGATCAGGGGATAGGAGTATCAGAAATTAATAAGGTAAACATGTTCACAGTTGGAAACAATCCTTATCTGTATCTTTTTTTCTCCTCCATTCTGCTCGTTTTGAATTTGATCCAGTGTTTGACTTAACACTGGATTTCCTGCCTTTTATAGCTCTCACTCAGAGCTTTAATAATATTTGATCTCTCTCTCTTTTCCTGAAGTTTTAATACACAGGACATGTATATTTCAGGTTTATGAATCTTCAGGGAGGCCTCATTTACCGAGTCTGCTTGAATGACCTTGGAGAGTAATTTAATTTTTTTCTCCCACTGCCCCTTGCAGCCTCCTTGCAGGCATAAAATATTAATGGTTTATACTGGAGACAGAGGCATTTTCACTTTTAATGGGAAGGTGCAGAAGGGGTTCCCATAAGACAGAGTGGGACTTACTGGAACGTGCCGCCTGCAGCGTGGGGGTTATGCGGCTGCTGTAGCTGCAGTTACACGTGGGTGTAGTTGCGTTTGCGCATCGCTGCTGCTGCTAACCGTGGCCCGCGCCATAACTGCGGCGTGCTCTTGTTGCGGTTGTGTAGGTACGGCATTGCACGTACTTCACCTGATGGTGGTATGCTGCTGCTGAAGTGTTCTGCCAGTAAATTTTCAAATTAAACGGCTGCCGGTGTTTTTGCAGGCAGCTTGTGGCTGAAAAGGTGAAGTCACGGAGCCTTGTCTGGCTGCGGAAGCTGCTTCTCCCAGGTGCCAGGGGTGGTGCGGAGGAGAGCAGGAGCTGCAGGACGGACCTGACTTGCTGTTCTTGTATTCAGTGACGGCAAATGCTGCGGTGCTTGGCTAAGAGCAGGCGTCACTTCTGTTAAATGCTGAACAGCTAAGCCCTTGGCTTGAAGACAGTTAAGTGGTTTATTTGGGGGACTTGGGGGCAGACGAGATGTGTGCTCTGTCAGCTCTGTGCATCTCCCCGATACTTTCCCCATGGTGGAAATGGGAGATGGGGGGGTCACACGGTCCAGTGCCTGTGCTGGTGTCCAGAGGAGGATGCAGTGGGCACAGTGGGAGGGGGATGAAGATACTCACTACTTTTCCAGCGCTAGTGGTTTTATGTTGGCTGCTGTGTGGAATATCTTTATCCCTTCCAGACTTAAGACAGAAAATAACACAAAATCGTCACGCAGCATAGTCCTCTCTGGATTTCTCCTCCTACCTTAAGCATGCAGCAAAACAAGCACATCTTTATTCCGTCTTTCACAGCAAAGTGGCTCTTGTGCATCTGTTAACTGAGATGCCAGAACAACACCATCTTGTGATATTCCTGCCATCCGCTTTGTGTTGAAAGTGGTAAGATTGAGCTCCGAAATACTGGTTACTGCTAATGGACCTGCTTTCGTTTGACCTCCTTGTACTGCCTCATCTCAAGGACGTTGTTGTTCTGATTTTTATTTTTTTTGCTGGTGTTCAGAGGAAGGTATTTTTACGTAGTTTCCTATCTGAGCACGGGCGCTTGCAACTGTCACATACACAGTTAATGATTTCTAAATCTTAAGTTCTGGCACCTTAAATTTTAGCACAGAAGTGATTTTTGTGATTGAGTAAGCTGTTCCAGGAAGCTAATGTCTAAGGACAAACCTTGAGCGCTGCTGTTAGAAAGGAGGAGGCAGAGTTTGGTGTGTGTGCTGCGGCATTTGGCGTGAGAGGGAAGTTCAGGTCCTGACCGACCCAGCAACTGTCAGGTCGTGCTGGCGCTGGTTCTCGGTGAGGATTCTTCCTCTCTTGCCCTGTACCGAGAGCGTGCTTAGAATAGAATAGAATCATTAAGGTTGAAGTGACCTCAAGGATCATCTAGTCCAACCATCCCCCCACCACCTATTACCCACTAAACCACGTCCCTAAGTACCACATCTAACCTTTCCTTAAACACCCTCAGGGATGGTGACTCCACCACCTCCCTGGGCAACCTGTTCAAAGAGGGAGTAGAAGCAACTTTTTTCCTTAATGGAAAGGGTTCTGCTTGTTCTTTCTGAATGAAAGTTTGAGCAAATACGCAAGGGTTTGGTAGGAGGGATGCAGCGATATGACAAAATGGAGCGGCTTCTTTGCAGATGTCCTGGAGTCTGCCTCATCCATCTACCAAAGTACCTGTCACAAAGAAAAAATTTCAGAACCACCTTTTCCCTGTTTATCTAGGATCCGTCTGTATTCAGAAATCGGAGAGTTTAATTAAAAAAAAAATAAATAAATCCCATTTTCCGTCAAACATCTTGAAGCTTTCCGGACAGATTTTTCAGACGTTGTTGTATTGTTTGCTAACAGGATATGTATAATTTTCCAGCAGCTGTCGCATGTGGAGGGAATGCCAGTTCTGAATAAATGTAAGATTGGAAACAAATTCCCAGAAAGGCAGCTAACAAGGTCTGGAAAAGAAAATTGCCATGGAGATGAATGTAAAAGATGATGAAGGCAGACGCAGTCACTATATAAACATGCGTGGCCATACCAGGGAGGAAGGGAAACTACTTTCTCCTGGGTAGTAGCTGAAGGTTAGAACAAGACACTATCCCATACCTGTCACGGTAATTTTAAGCGACGGAAGAGGCTAAACGACCATGTTGAATCACTGTCAAGTAGAGATGTTTGAGACGAGAGGGTTGTGCGCTGGAAGGAGGCTGAGGGTGCTATCTGTCCTTTGTAGCCTTGGCGTGTGATCCTGCGGTGCTGAGTATAAACGAGGGACAGGGTTTGGTCTGCTACACAAAACCATGAGATGCAGTTGATTTACATGATGGAGCAGACTCCAGCTTGTTCTTGGCCAAGTCTGCCTAAGCAGCAATAAAACCTCATTTTTGTCTCTTGTAAAACATGCTTGCAACATAGATCTACAGTGTGGTCAAAAACCAGCTGAGGGAAGTACTCCTGAGAGTGTATTATTTGTTCAAATTACATCTCAGCTGTAGGTGTTATCGCAAAAGAGATCTTGGGGTTAGACTTGGAGTATGAATCTATGGTTTAGCACTGGGTGCTCTCTGTAGAGAGAGCAAGAAGGCCCTTGCTTAAAGAATTTAGAGCAGGTTCGAGGCTGGAGCTGAGGAACAAACTGGCTTCTGTGGATTTGGCTTAAAGCCGTTATGCAGCTTTTCTTCAATTTTGGACTTCATGCTAAGTTAGTGTTTAGAGTAAATAAGCAGATGGTTCCACTATGCCCCTTTTAACAGAAGTTCTAGTCTTACTGTCACCCTACTGCAGTTGGAAGGTACAAAGTAAAACAGTCTTGACCATGATAGTTCAAAATGGTTCTGTCTGCTAAAAAGATGGGAAATATAGTCCCTTGATGTAAATAGCCAGAAGCACAGAAGTGTTGGATCTGGTTCCATCTTGCTATACGCTTTCTGGAACAAGGCAGCGCTTTCTCATGGTCTGCGCAAGGGCCAAGAACGCACAAGAGAGTAAAAAGGTTGAGCACCACGTAAGCAGTCTGTGTAGGCTGTGACTTTTGGCCGGGAGGGATGTTGCCATCAGTCCAGGTTCATGTACACTTCAAAATGATCAAAGTAAAAATAAAACCTTGAACCTCTTCTGAGTTGATGGGAGTGGAGTGGGGGGGAGGTCAGGACATAGTGTTCCCTCAGTGGTATGGTGCTGCTGTCATCAATCAGTGTCCTGTTCTGGAGGAACTGGTGGGAATGGTCAGGGGACGGAGCTGCTGCAGATGCGCTGGCACCCAGGGGCTGTTCATCACTTGATTAGTTCAGACTTTTGCCTGGAGGCAGCAGCCATTAGACCTGGCTTACACCTTTCTCTGGGGGCTTTACCACCTCACCTTCTTACACAGCCCATCAGTTCCCTTCATCTTTAAAAGGGAGGCAGGAGTGCTGTGCCTGTAAAGATGCATTGCAGCATTTGGTAGGTTTGTGTGCCATTATTTATTATCAGCATTAGGTTGCAGTCCTATGTAGAAATTCTGGTAACATTCACATCCCACTGTGCAACCAGAAGATAAGTCCTTGCTTCAGAGAACTCGCAGTTTCTGGTTCCTTTCTTCCTGAGGCTGCTTTGCATTTTGTAGTAATTTCTACAGCCATGTCTGCTGTAATTTTAGCAGGTCTTCATGGAACTGTCAGTAAGCTAAGCTTCAAATCTCATTTTCTCCTAGTTTCTAAGACTTTTTTGCTATGTTGTGTAAAAGCCTTTGTAGAAACTACAAAAACAAATGGAAAAAGACAGGAAAGAAGTCTTCTGAGGTGGCACACAGGCTGATGGTGACAGTGAATGACATCTCACGCACTATAGTGTCTGATAGGTGACTTGTGGCCAAAATCCTGAATATTGGTGGTCAAACTTTGTGAGCATCCCTTGGGACATTGGAGAGGTCACTGCCTTATGCATGTGACTACCTTCTTTCCACCTCTTTTCTGAAGGTATGTTTTCTTCAAGAGCCTGAATGGCTTGGATATGTCCCTCTCTTCTCCTTGAATGCCTAATGCTTGATGAAAACATACCTTCAAGTAGAACATACTGTAACCAGTGCCAGGATGTAAAGGCAGAGTCCACAGGAGAAAATAGGACACTCGTGAACTTCTGGGTCTGGTCTGAATGTGACTGAGCTTCAATCTAGACTCTGGTTGTGACTTAAGCGTAGCGTCTTCCATTATTAATGTGACATTGTAAAGTTAGACGGTGGAAGGCAGTATGAGTTCAGGGGGTTTTGTGTATTTAAAACAAAGGTGAGGTGACCTGACTGTGCACCAGGTCCCAAAGGAGCCAACTTCAATGGCTGGTGTGCTGGAAAAGTGGGAGGTGGAAATTTGAATTGTCTTTCAACTTCTTGATCTCAGTCTGCAGAATTTTGTGGGCTGAATGTTGTGAAAATACGCCCCATGGCTTTCCAGCCTAACCTGTCATTAAAGAGCCCAAGTTTAACGGAACTTAAAGGCATTTTTAGACTGACAGAGACGCGAGTGTATCTGTGCATGCAGTGATGGAAATGGTTACTATTTATCTAGTAATAAATACCGTCTCTCTTCTTATCAACACATCTAACTCTGCACTGAGAAAAAAACAATCTCTGTAGCACTGATAGTAAGGCAGAAAGGGTTTAGAGGAAATTGTAATAAAGCTGTAGCAGATTTCTTTGGGGGATTTGCAATGCAGTATTAGTACGCTTCAACTGCATTAGCCGTTCTTCTGTTGTGTTGAATTAGTGTTTGTTTTGTCCTGAATAGAATAAATATAATCATGTTTGTTACCTTTTTTTGGTATAACTGGAACCAAATGCTATTTCCATAGTAAAAATATTATAGTAAGTACTTTCGTGTAATAAACGACACCCGACTCAGCAATGTGGTCTCCTTTTTCAGTACCAACCATCGCAGTTGGTGGGGCTGTGCTCTTGCAGTCTTGTTTTTCTGAGCCACAAACACACACATTTGTTCTGTCAGTTGACTTCCTTCTACTCAAGCGATTTGCAGTGGGGGTGGGTTGCATTAAGGGCCCTTTTTACTTTGCGGGGGGCTTTTTTTTCCTGTTTACAAGAAGCCCAGGAGATCTGCCCGTAGGCAGTACGGTTCCAGCCATGGACTGGTGTGGTGTACAGCAGGAAGAGCCCTTTTTCCCTGATAGCTTTTGCTGGTGACCCACCCCACAGCAACAGGGTGGGAATGTTTCACGCGATGTGACTCTCCCAGCCCTGATGCACAGAAACAAGCCTTTGTTCTGGACTTTGTCCCTTGGTGTAATCTGTGGCAGAGCAGAGAAATCCTCCCCTCCAGACTGTATCACCAGATATGTCTCTTCAGATGTCTCTTCAATGGTGAACACTGAAGACTAGCTTTCTGTTCATGGCCAACCTGAGTGTTTTACTGCTACCTTCGTGCACCTTCTGCGTTCTGCTCGTTGCTGCAGCAAGTGGCGTGTAAAGTTGTGCCTTCAGGTTGAAGCGGATTTTACTCTAAAAGTGGAAAAACCTAAATTCCCTGAATGCCTTGAAAACAGTATTTGCCTGCGAGGTGAGCCAGTTGCTTTTGTATATCTAATGTGCGTATGCGTAAATATGTCTGTAATACCCTGTCTGTATATTAAATGTAAGAAACTCTTTATCTGTAGTGGGTGGATATGTGCATAAATAACTGCTAAATTTAATAAGAAGAGACCATCTTACCTGTTGAATCGCTCCGTTGTGACAGTCTCAGAAATGCAAGTGGACCAGTGAGTCACTTCCTTCATTACAGTAACCATAATTAATCTAGCATAAAGATCTAAGAGAACTCAGACTAATGAGAGACTGAAATAATTTTGAAACATTTCATAGGTTAAGGAAAACAGCAAAGAAATTAGATTGTCAGATCCCCTGTACAGCCTAAATTAGTTTGGTTTGTCTCCAATGGAGCTCTGTTGGCTCAAATCAGCCAAAGATTTGGTTTACACTCTTGTAAAGATGAGCTGGGGAAATGTCACTTAAAATGAAGAATTAAGAATTTCAGTGTAAAGGTTCCTGCAAAAAAAAAAAAAAAAGGAAAAAAGAGGATCGATTTGGTATTAGCCAGCAAATTTACCTGGGAGCAGGCAGTAATGAAAGTTGATGTCAACGAGTGAAGTTTTGCTGCTGCATGGAAACACTTTCATCTTTCAACAGAATGCAAAAAAGAAGGAAAAAAGAGAAGCAAGCTGTGAGTGGTAAATTAATCGGATTTCCCCTTCAGCGCCAGCTTTTGGAGGCAGGTATTGCTATAACTGGAAGGCTTTGGGAGTGACTGGTTGCTCTTAGAGCTAAAGCTGAATTCGGTCATTTAAAGATCCGTGTAGCTCCGTTGAGAAGAAAACAAGAAGGTGGCGGAGGCTTTGAGGTCAAAAGTGCCAGTGCCCAAGTCCGTCAGCAGAGGGATTTACCCTTAAGCTGCATCCAGGACCTAAGACCGAGGTGAAATCTGAATCAGAAGAATTTTTTTCACTGTCAGTACTACAGCCCTGAGTCAGTAACGGTGGTGTTTCCTGGACAGGATTGATTTTGAGCAGATCTCATATTCTGTCACTTCTAATAACCACAAGCTGGTCGGGTGTCACCCAGTTCACTGGAGTTTGTGGGGTCATGGTACATCTGAATGTGCCAAGAAGTTTAATTTCTAAAATAACCTGTCCTCTTAAGCAAGTTTTCATTCCTTTTGGAGAGGAGGAGAGCATTGCCTCTTGCAGAAGAGCGCTCTGTTTAAATCCATCCTGGGGGGTTAAGACGGCCCCTGAACCCCACTGTGGGTCTGAGAAATGTGCTGATGGCAGAGAGCACTTTGAAGCCCCTCTTCTTTGGTGATAGGTACTTCAGCTGACAACAAGGGACAAATCTGAGGGGGCCAAGAAGTTCACTTTCACCCTGCTTTTTTACAGGGTGTTCCATAGTCAGGAGTCCCTGGGGATTTACATGTCAACAGCCTGACACTTGCAGAGGAGAGGGGTGGGGTGGGAAGCAGATGCATTTTCTGAGCATCTTCTAGGCTCGTGTAATTGCTTCTGAAAGAGATTTAAGATGCCGGTATGTTCTTTCCATCCCTACAGCATTTAGCCAGGAACAATATCTTGATCTAATTATTCATTTTCCTTGTAAAAGTCCATTGTGATGGGATGTCTCTCGCGACCAAAGAATGAGGTCTAGAGGTGCTTAAGTATACTTTGTTTAAGAGAGTAGACATGCTGAAATAAGATGTTCAGAATTAATGGTACAGCTCTCATGATAATTTGAGTAGAGGTTTGGATGAAAAGTTAAAAATACAGGTGAAGTGAATAATCATACACAGAGATATGAAGAGCTTCTGCAGCATGTCCCCTAGTTGTGCTGAAAGGAGAATTAATCTCTGAATAGTCAGGATGCTTCAGAGTAATAAAGACTGTGAGGAAGTGGAGGTCTCTGTCCAGGCTGATGTGGGGGGCTGCAAAGCAGCGCTGGGGGTGCCGGGCTTGGGTGGGCATCACTTCTGTACCCTGAACAATTTTGGTTAAACCGAGCATCTACGGCCTCGAGTTTAAGCAGTTTGTATCTATTTTTCTCTTGTTCTGCGAAGGCTCCAGGAGCTGCACGCTCTTCTTTTTAAACCTCCTATTGACTGCCACGGTGAGGTAGGGTTCAGCTCCCTGTCACTGCTTTATCCTGCCGTGGGAATGCTGCTCAAACCTCGCTGCCTCCTGCTCCTAGGCAGCCACACCGACCAAAGCGGGTCTCCGTTGGGGTTAATCTTAAAATGCAGCCACAGCGGGAAAAGGTGAAGCTGTGCTCTCGGAAGGTCCAGGATCAGACAGGCTCACCCTGAACATTAGTGTTGGAGACTCTGGGAGGACCCAGTGTCCGTCACAGGCTGGCCGATGTCATTGATTATCGGCAGGCGTGTCGGTACAGCCATGCACGTGCCAAGGGGATGTAAACCGAGGGGTTAAATGAAGGGTTGCCTTGTACTCCGCTGCTGCGAAATCCCAGGTGGCCACTGAGGAGCCTGGTGCACGGTGCCGTGGGAGCACAGAGCCAAAGGCTGATCTTGGAGCCCTTCTTGGTAAAGCACGGACAGCGCAGCAACGCTGCGGCTTTCTTGCAAGTGCTTGCGCTTGGACATGCCGTAAAATCAAGGATTCACGGTCCCCTGACAGACCCAGAGGGAGACCAGGTGCTGTTCAAGCCTTTATTCAAGTTGCGAGGCCGTGTCTCAGCTGTGCCCGAACGGGATCCAGGGCGGCTGGGGGCACGGGTTCCAGCGGGCCGAGGTGCAGGGCTTTGGGGCTGGCTGTGCTGGTGAAAAGGGAGACGTGGAGACCGTCAGACCGGATTCACCCTTCACAAGTCGCGCATCGCTCGTGTCGGACCCAAGCCGTTGCTGAGGCAAAGTCCCAAGAAGGTCTCAGAGGTGCCAGTTGTTAAATATCCTCTTGCAAATTTTTTTTTTCTGAATCTCAGAAGCTCAGGGTGCAACTCCCTGTCCTGAGCTAGTATTGCCTTGACCTTGGAAGCATAGTGCTGCCTTGACCTTGGACCTCAGACCTCCTCTCTGAGGCTCGTCTTGCTCTCTCTTTTAAGAGGAACCCAAACAAGAATAGTTTTAAAAAAATTGATAAATAAAGGCAGCCCCAGTGATGTTCCTTTGTCTTTTACCTGCTTGGACTCCCTGAAGCTGGCATTTGACTACATCTGATTCTGGATGGTGCTGGGGCATGCGTACCTTCAAGTTCATGCTTCAATCCGTTATCTCAAAGTAACGCGCTTGACGTAATGCGATTTTGAGTAGCGTTCTTACCTTCGATAGCGACCTTCGACTCCATGCTCTGCGACAGTCAGTTTGTGTAGCATCCACACAATGAATTGCTCGTTGGTTTTGGGTTCTTTAAAGAGGTACTATGGTCAAATTCATGCTAATCAAATTTCAGGGTGATTAAAATTGGATCTTCTGTCCGCAAATATCTCCTTCCACTATTCTAGTGCTTCTAGCTCACCTTCTGACATTTTATTGATTATTTTTTTTCCCTTTCTTTCTCTCCGTGTGGAACCAAATTAAAGCAGGAATTGGGATTGTAAATAGATAATGGTGCATGAATGCAGATTAATCAGCGCCATCCATGTACAGTAATACTAATTGTGCCAAGGGAGGAATGGCTGAGTGAATGGTATAAATATTTAATGTCAGAATCCAATGTGAAATACAAGAGCAAGAAAAGAATTAAAGAAAATATTTTAGTGGAGGAAAACTACCCTTCACTGCTTTTGCTCAAAAGAGGAGTTTTGATACCATTAACCTTTCTGTATTATGTAGTAAAGGAAGTGGAGGAGCTGTGCTTGATGTGGAGGCTTCCATTTCACTTAAGGAAAAAAATACCTTAATGCTCTGGTTAAAAATATTGGAAAACGTTTAGGATAAACTCAGTTGCTTAAGAGATGCTTCTTTCACAGGCCATCTAAACGTGGAGGCAGCATTCAGGGTGGGGTGGCCTGGGGACAGGGTGAGATTCTGCAAATGCTGCCTGAGTGAGGGTCACGGACTGGCAGCGACCTGCTTGTAGGTGGTGATGGAGAACCTTGGGAGTTACAGCTGGGTGTCAGTGGGGCTGGTGTCTTGGTTTGCTTTCCTGGAAGTTAAGATGGTCAGAGAGGTCAGTAAGTGGTGCCGCAGAAGGAAAGCTTCACGTGCTGCGCCAGACCTGTACCCACAGCAGGTTAATGTACTTGGAAGCAACAAAAAGCATCTGGCGAGCTCCTGTTTCTCTCTAGCTCTTGTAAAAACTTGCAATCACATTAATTCTTGTCTTCTGTGTACGTTGGACCTCTCCTAACATAGTCCCTTCTGCTGTGCTAATACAACAAACCGCTGGGACTTGCATCCTGATCACAAATGTTTGTAAATAAACTTTTCCACCAACCTCATTCAACTGCAAAATGACCCAGCTGCCCCTAGAGCAGTTTGGGGTTGGGTTTTTTTTGCCTTTTCATTCAGAGAAGAGCTAGGATTAAACTGATTGCTCACATTTCAAAGCCTCCTGTCTGTGGGGGCAGGGCAGAAGCTGGCTCTGCAATTCCAATCGTTGTGGTGTGTCTACCTGCAGAGGTGGCCGTGGGAGCCGGGAGCCTGCTGTCCTCCAAGCTCCCCGCGTCTGCTGGAAACGTAGCTTCTGGTGTCGCTGTATCCCAAAGGGCTGCGATGTGAAAAGCTAACATCTGTTCTCTATCTTCTGTGCATAGGATGAGCTTAAATTGCAGAAGATAAGTCAGGCTTAGACATCAAGAGAAAACATATTTTAAAATCCTATCAAATGCTCTTCAAGCAATTACACCAGTTCCTGTATTTTCTGTGCACTGGTTGCTTGACATCGGTGTTTAAGACTGTTGAAACTCAATCAAATTTATTCAGTGTCTTATATGGCCTGAGTGGTTAGGCATCTTCTGACAGGTTTTCTCATGCAGAGTCTTCACTGTGGTTCAAATGGTAACTTTTGCTTTGAGACCTCTCATGGGTAGAGCAAAGGCCAAAGCATCCAAAATCATGGTCCTTGTGGGACTAAACTGGAAACGTGAGTGAAATACCATTCAGAGAAAGGCTGTTCTCGCAATTCTCAGTCCCCAGGCCAGAGAGATGGAAAAAAGCCTGTTTTCACCCCGTACCTTGCTGCCTCAGCATCCTCTCTGGTCGCCTCCAGACTCAAAAAGGCAAAGCTGTGGAAGTGAAATTTTTGGGTGGAAGCTCAGTTCATCTCTTTCTCCAAGTGACTTCAGCATTAAAAAGATGCTTAATATATAAACTGGGTACCGAAGTCCCGTCAGTGAGTAATGATTATTGATTTCACTTAAAAAACAGTTCTTACACTGCTACTTAGTCATTCCAAAGACTTAGATTTCAGTTAACGTGTTGCCATATTCAGGAAGCTGAATATTTAATCAAGTGATTCATATCTCCTGGTGATGGCAGCAAGAAAGGGGAGGAGGGGGGAAATGGACATAGAGGCTTGAAAAGTTTTGCAAATTGCTAATAGGCTTATTTAAAAAAAAAAAAAAAGTCTAGAATACTGAAAAATACAGTGGCAGAAGTCCAAAGTAGAAGGGCTTTTATTTACATGACTCACTGGGCGATTAGAAATTCAATCATTTATTGGGCTCATGGTAGGTGCTGAAAATTCCGAGCACGTAATGTAGTACAAAGTATGCTGGGGAATGTGGAAAGGAGTTTCAGCTGCTTTTAATTAGCTCTGTGTGTTTCTGAGTCTCTGTAACGTAGCTCCTCCTTTTTCTTGAAGACCGCAAGGCAGCATTGGGTTTGTAAAAGTAATGTGACCTTGAGAAGTTGGCAGCGCAGACAGTGTGCGCTCTGTGTCACAGCGCAGCCGGCGTCCGCTCCAAGAGCTTGTCGCAGCCTTTGTCGTCTGCCTTTGTCTTGGGCTGCCCTCGGTCTGCGCGGAGGGTTAGCAGCGCTAATCGGCGCTGCCCGGCGTCATCCCCGTGCAGGGGCCGGTCGGTGGGAGCTCCTGCAGGAGGCTGGGGGGGGGTTCTGTGGTTTTTGTGATCGCTGTTGGCTCTTGCCTGCTGAGCATCCTTCCCATTTCGTTTGCGATTCATCAATAGCAGCCAGGGCATTTGCATTCAAAGACCACGCAGCTGCTTCAGTTCAACTGTGTTTATCTGTAATTAAAGGTTCCATTATCAGTTAACCATTAATGCTTCCTAATGATTATTTTAAACCTGTGGGAGCCTTATGGTGGAAAGCTAGTGGTTAACTGCGGCTGAGCAGGGTGTGTTCCATGAAATGCCTAGCTCTAGCCATGTTGTTTCTTTCCCATCAGAACGTTTCTGCCCCTGACGCATCCAGCCCGGTGCTGAGCAATATGCGTTTCAGTGGGAAGGAACCCTTCGTCCTGCGGTTGTCCAGCTGCAGAGTTGGTGGTGGCAGCAGGGGACAAGGAGTCGGAAGACAGGGATGCTCTTTCCCTGGATGCGCGAGGTGGCCTGACGGCTGGCTGAGTCCCGCTTTGGGGTTAAAGTGTGCACCTTCTCACCTTCAGCACCAAAGAAAGGGTGGGCGGTGGGGTCTTTCCCTCCGTTGGGTGCTCCACATGTGCAGGTTGACAGCTGCCATGGGGCTGGTGGGAACAGGGACATTCACAGATGAAATACTCCTCCGTTGTACAGAGATTTCCCTCCTTGGGGTGTTAGGTTGACGGTTGGACTTGATGATCTCAGAGGTCCTTTCCAACCTTAGTGATTCTATGAGAGGGCTCGGGACTCAGTGCCGATACGGAGCCTGCAGCTACATCTCGGCAAGCAATTAAGCTAATTAAAAAATAAGGCCTTTATTTTCCTGAACTAATTCTCTTAACTGGAATCAATTAAAAAAACCAACTGCCAAACCCATGCTTCCGCATGGTACGTGGTGCGTTTCCATGTGCTTGTCCCAGGGATTTCACTGGGATTCCTGACACTCGGCAAAGATGCTCTCTCTGCCGCTGGGAAGTTTTGATTTAGCCTGGGGGGGCGTAAAAAAGGAAGGAGCATCTTCCTCTGCCCTCGTTGTTGGTGTCTCTCAGCTGTTGCTTCGATGCAAGACCTGAGTTGGGTGCTGGTGACCAGCAGGACCGGGGATCTGAAATAGCTCCGAGTACCACAACCTGCAACCTGACGTGAACAATGAGCTGCTGAACTGCAGAAATAAAAGGGGTAGGAGGATAAAAGGGAAAAAAAGGAGTCTGTTAGACTAGAGCCCTAGAGAATACGGTCTTTTTGTGTGCTGAGAGGTTGAGCAGTGGTGTGTATGGAAATGAGGACCTGATAGTGATTTCTTGGCTGATTTAGTCCTTTCAAAAAGCTGTCAATGTCTTAAGCAAATGACATACGGTGCTGATGAAAATTTCCATGCAAGATATTCAGGGAACCGTTTTCCTTCACCCTAAATCTTCTGTATTTCTTTACAGCAAAGTGGGTGCAAAGCACTCTGGTTAGGATTGATTATTTTTCTCTAGTTCTGCTTTTTGCCTTCAGTAATAATTTACGCTGCTGCAAAGGTAGCAAGAAGTGCAATTCGTTAATTTTTCTAATTGATTTTCAAAGTGTTAATTCCCTCAGCTGGTAGAATTTTAGCGCTTCATGTGTGCGGAATCCTTGGAGGTTAGTAGTGGTCTCCTCACGTACTTAAACCGAAGTGTTTGTGTAAGTAGATTACTAGTCTGTAGGCTACTGAATTCACTTCTCAAAGGGATATGTATATTTTAAAAAAAATGGGATGGGGGACAGGAGAGTGAAATTCTGCCTCATTCAGACAGGTTAATTTTATTGTTCTCTAGTTCTTATATCAGGCAATTGAATTACTCAGCTCTCCACAGTTATGAAAGTGAAATTTGGCTCTGCATACCTGAAGTTTATTTATGAGAAGTTTGACTATTGATTCAGAATGAATAATAAAACAGCCTTTGGGGGTAAGAGTATTAAGTTTAAACATGTTGTCATAACAACCAGCCATAGTAACTTTCTCAGAATTGGTTTTAGGCATCCCATGTTTGATCTCAGCCCAAAATAGGTTTGTTTGAACTTAGTTATTTGAAAAAGTTTCAAATTAAATTGGTTCAGCTGTCTTTGAGTTACCCAAAGATGGCAGAATGCCATATAGAATCCATTTCTTTCTAACACCTTGCATTTCAAAAGAGCCTGCAAAATTGAAATGAAAATAATAGAGAAGTGATCAAGGACAACCTTAAACAATTTTATAGTGTAAAGAATGGTTTCAGTCATGCTTTGTAATTATGCGGAATTCAGCCACAAGATAATACCAGGTTTAAAGTCTGTACTGTAGGTGGCAGAGATGCATTAGTTATGCAGCATAATCATCCCTGCTCTTTCATTAAGGAGTGGAGCAGGATTACACTGCGGTTCAGCCACCATTAATAAATATGCTGCCAAGTACCATCCTGGCTCCCTACCATTTGCCTTAGAAAAAGTTAAGTTCACCTTTGGAGTTGTTAGTTCAGTGAAGGACTTTTAAAATATTTTCTAGGCTATCGCTTCAGCTGTTGAAAACGTGCAGTAATAAAATCTGAAGTATCCTTTCGAATGGAATAGATTTCCAGGATCCTTTTACCTTCATCTAAAAAAGCATCGGTATTGGAATGCTGATAACTTTTAAATAAGTGACAGTCTATGATTAAAAAATTAAATAGGCTTTCATTAACAATAATAGGATTCCATAATAGCTTTTGTCATGGTAGTGTTGTTCTCCTTACCGTGGTTAATGTTACCATTACACACCTCAATTCAGGAGTGCTGTGACTTTAGTAAACATTGTTCCAGGCTTAGACTTGACATGTGACAGCTCAGCCAAGAATTATGGTCTGGAGTTTAAAAGCAAACAGCATAATACTTTTTTTAAAAAAAAAAGGTATAAAGAGGTATGAAGAGAACAGTTGCTGCAGGACTGCTAATGGGCTGTGGAGCTTTCCACCTCATGTTTGATGGCTGTAATCTTCTCCAAGTTGGGATGGATCATAAATCAGTGCTTCTTGCTGGCTATTTCCAGTAAAAGAAAATCATTCTTGTAATCTTTTCTCTTCCTCACTTAAAATAAACATGCTTTTTATTATTATTATTTTATTTTAAGCAGGGTTAACAAATATGAAGACAGGAACAGAGTAAGCTTGAGAGTCAAGCTTGTCTTGCATCCCTTAGGTGTAGCATGTCCCCCGAGATGCCTTTTTATGCCATTTCTGTGTGATGTCAATGAGATACAAAAGGTGACGGAGATATGACACCCTGTTACTCTGGGGAAGCATGTAGAGCTCCTCTAGTTCAGAGCTGCTCTGTACCTTCCACTTGCTCTGTGTGGTGCAGGAGAAGACTGGAGCCTCTTGGCTGTCCAGCTGGACCCATTTAACTTCTCTGGTATCACAGAGGTTGTGAGTACCCAGCTCAAACCCTCGTATGGAAACTCCTGGCATTACAAAAGTGTCACCGTCAGGTGGGAGGACAAGCACAGGAATGGCTAGAAACCACCGCGGGGTGTATGGGGTGCTTCCTCTGAGCGTATGGCACTCGTTCAGGATCTCCTGTATTCCTGGAGGAGGAGGATTGCCTGGAAGGACAGCTCTTTGGGGTATAATTCACAGTCAGAGTAACATTTGGCTCTTGTTGGTTGGTTTCTTGCAGGTTTACTGGAATGAACTTGCCTGCTCCGGTTATCAGCAGTAAAAATTGGCTGCGGCTCCACTTCACATCAGATGGCAACCACAGGCAGAAGGGGTTCAGTGCCCAGTATCAAGGTAAATGCTTTCTGCCCGGTCTCACTACTCACAGCGCCCATTTAGCCCAACTCCTTTTCTCTAGGAATATACAGTCAACTTCCTGCATGATCCTTCTGGATCCTGTTAACATTAATTTTCCAGCTGGGTAGCCAGGCATTGCCATGTGAAGACCTACTGTTGGCAACTGTTGGGAGTGCAAACGCTTGTGAGTTATGGGAAAATTCATCGGCACCATACGCTTTGTTAGTGGAAGGGGATGTTCCTTTGCCTGCAGTTTTGCAGAAGGTGCTGTGCGGGGTACGGCCGTACGGACAGGGTGCCTTCAGGGGAAGGGTGCTCTGGAGTCCCACGGAGACCATGTCTGTGTTTACAGTGTGCTTGTTTCTGGTCAGGTGTAAGTTGTCCTGTATTTACTGGTCATCACTAGAAGGATGGATTTCCTTCTAGGATGGGCATCTTAAGATGCTGTTGAGGGAGAGGAAGTCCTTTGGCACTGGAGTGGAGCAGAGGAAAGATCCTGATGTGTTCTGGGGTTTGTAGGCAGCGGTGGTTAATTGCGCTTCAGTGCATCCTGGGACCAAACCTCACCAAAACAGCTTTGAGTGGGTTGGAGTGGATTCCTTAGAACTGTTTATACTGTTCCCTGAGGACTTGGCAGGACTTTGTGGGTGTAGCATTGCTTTAGGCAGCCGGCTCTGAGGCAGGATCGCGGAGAGGGAAGGTGAAGCAGGGAAGGAGCAGGAACGATGTCCTGCTCCTCGTCTGCTTTCCAGAGGTTTGTGTCAGTTCAGTGGCTTTCCTCAAAAGGAAGAAGCGGGACTTGGGTGAGAAAAAGTACTCTAGTGCCAGATGTACAGGAACAAAGGGCTGGGGAGAGGAGCTTCCTTGGATAAATCTGCAGACTTGCCCTGGTTGTTCCATTTGTTTAGCCTTAGCAGTGTTGTCATGGCCTTGACATGGGCTTTGCTTTATGAATCACCGTTGTTAGTTAACTTCCCTTGCTTTCCTTTAACTTATAATGTACTTTAAATTATCAGAAGAAAACCCTTTTGTTTTTTTCTGTATAATAAACGACCGCATGCAGCTGATGGCTTTTGATATGACATTTTCCTTTGCTGTCATGATTGCTGCTTTCTATTAAAACACCTGTCTGAATCATCCTTTTTTCTTAAATAGAAAAGTAAAGATTAATGTTACAATTTCCTCTGATTAGATAAATGTCAGGGGGTTCTAATCTAGCACACTCTTTGGAAGCTGTTTTGTTAGATATAATGAACTGTGCTTTTGTGTAGGGAGTGTTTAAAAGATGAACTTAAAAATGTGCTCTTGAAATGGCATTGAGGCAGGACCTCTGTCTAGCTGGCAGAGGGAATCTGACACTCATTCTTCACACACTTGCTGGTTTTTATGGAGTTTGTCGGGTTCTTCCCATCTGTTAGGAAAGATTTTAATACTGAAACAAAAAGAAAACAAAAAACAAAGAAAAAAAAAACAAACAGAAAAACCCCAGCCCTGACACCCCTAAGGATAAGGGCAAGATTTTTGCAGTCAATGGAATCTGTGTCCACAGACCATTAAAGATGCCCAAACAACTTCAAAAAAAATCAGCATGACACTTTTCAGAGGAAGGTGACCTTGTTCAGACATGAATATTTTAATGCAGGTAAATAAATATGTATAAAATAGGGTATGTAATGCCATATAAAGTAGAGCAACTAAATGTGTTTTTCGGCAGTAGAGCTGTAGGCAGACCCCAGCTTGTCCACGGGAAGGTTAGGTTGACTCCAACTCGTCATCCGTTTTCTGTAGACATGTACATACCTCACTTATTGACATTCTCTGTCCTCTGAGACAGCATCTGGCTTTGCTGATAATCTGCAAGAAAGTAATTTCCCTTCCAGCTTGTTTAATGTTGACGCTTAGTTTTAGCGTACGCCGCCTTTGTACGGTCCGTTTCCGCTCTTCCTAATCCGTGCCCTAGTTTGGAAATCTCTTTGTGAATGTAAAAGCAAGGTGAGATGTAATCAGCCTGTGCACAGGTTTTCTTTATGTTGAATACAGTAAATTCGTTCCCTTCCAGGGAGAGCTAAAATCCCTTTTCCATTTTCTTTTCCCTTTTAGTAAGACAAATCTTGCATTTTTACAAATACTTTTTTCCCCACGCCCTGTGACAGCCGGTAAAAGGGACTGGAGAGGAATCGGTGCTTCCATCTTTCTTTCTTCCCCCCGCTCCTTCTGCGCCCCTGCCCCGAACGGCGCCGTGTACCTGCGGGCGGTGAGGCGAGCCCCAAGCGCCGTGCTGGGGACAGGGGACAGCGCGGGGGCTGGACGCCAGGGGAAGGGCCGAGGCAATGAAAAAGCTGCTGAATTTAAAATGATGCTGAGCAGATCTAAATAAGGCTCTGGCTGGTGTAGTCAATCTCTCCACGTATTTTATTGCTCAAGTTGGATCCCAAATTGCTCTTTAGCTGATTGTTGCCAACACCTAAATGCTTCTTTACATTGCTCTCCCCGCCCCGTTCCCTTCCCCTTCTGTCCTTCACCCTCAGGTAGAAAAATAAACGCGGGTGCGTTTCTGCCCGTAGCACAGGGCAGAAGAGCAGCAGACCTGTGGCCTTTCCTACGGTCCGCTGGCCCATCTATTGTGCTCACTGCACCACGTTAGTGCCTCTTGAGGATACGTCTATATCTATTTAATACATATGCTTAATTTTTGACACATCCTGGAGCACACCTTTGGGCTGCAAAGGGGTTATAGCTTACGCCGCGCAACCTGTTGAGTCTCCTGGGCAATCCTGAGAGTGGGGCAGGGACAGGAGCGTGCTGGTGCTTGTCGCAGGCGCCGGTTCCTGGAGATGCATGGCTTGGGCTGGCTAACGGCAGGCGCAGAGGAGGAGTTTCTAAACGGTTGCGTGTCCGGGTGTTTCTCTTTGCCTCCAACCTGCGGAAGAATCCGTGTAAGCAACCTGCCCTACCATCCCAGCTCATACTGAAACACCCCAGCAGGGGGAAGAGAGATTCTGACAAGCCCGTGTTTAGTAGCAACCCCCCAGCAAGGGGAACCGAGCTTCATGGAGCAGGTTTTTGCTGAAATGCTGTTTTCCAAATTAAAAATAAATAAACGTGTCCTTAAATTCTCGTTTAAAGTGACATGAAATGGTTTAAAAGAAACACCCCAGACTGCCTGCTTGCTGGAAAAGCTTAGTAATGTCATCTTTCAAGTTTGACAGGACACTGAGTATTCCATTAGATCTATCAGATATGTGTGAGCAGCAAAACCTCCAGAAAACAGAGGAATTTCTGTTCATCCAATTATCCTGACACAGCCCTTTGTAGTACTGTTCTACACTGAAATTTATAAACAAAATAGATTTTTATTTACCAGATTTTTGAGGGCACGGCGTAGGAGAATTGTTCCTATTTGTTTATTTTTTTAAAAAGCAAGTGATACTGTATTCTGGTGTGTTCTAATCTGAGCAATTTGTAAAGCCTGACTTTCATCATTATGTCTCCATGTCGCAAACAAAATGAAGGATTGAGAGGAGAGTATGTAGCGATCTCTCTTTATCAATTATTGTTGAAAGAGACACGATGCAATTAGGGGAGTATATACTTCATGGGTAATGCAGTTTAATCTGTATTTTAGGATTGGTTCTCAGTAATGAATGTCTGCTTTCTGCTGCTTGTTTTCATTACTGTCGGGTGTTTCAGAGCTAGCCTTTCCATTAGTCACAAATTTGGAGCGGGGCTCTCCGTTAGCTGGGCTCTGGAGGGCAGGAATCGGTATGGGTGAACCTTTGTTAGTTAATGTGTCCTGTTTTAAACTTGTAATTGTGTGCCCAGATGTGTTCAGGCGTGGATTCTCCATATCGGTTACCTTCTGCTGGGCTTTGGGACGTTCAGCAGCTCCGTGAAAGCAACGCACGTTGCTGTAGTTCGGGGATGCGTTATCCCCGCCGCAGTGTCAGCATCGCTGCTGCGTGTTAGGGCATGGGCCGGTGATGGGAAAGCCTTATTTGTCCTTTAAGGCTTACTTTGTCATGCAGAAATCAAGACCTGTGCTTTTCTCTGTGTAGCTAGGAGAAAAATTCATTGGTAATTGTATAAAGTAACTTCCAATGGGAAGTTGCGGAGAATATAAAAGTGGAAATGATTTTTATAAAGCTGCTTTCTTACCGATGGTTCCCCAAAGCACTTTACAGAGCAATGAATGAGGTACTGCAAAGTCATGAGCCATTGTACATCCTGCAATAGCTCAAATTTAGTCTTAGATACTTGGGCTCGACGGTATTTTATTGACTGGGAGGGAATATTGGCCGTGACTATGAGGTTATCCCTGTACTTGCTTGGAAGGTGCCAGGGAATCGTTAGCCGCAGCATTACGGAGGATAAGCAGAACAGGACCTCCTCAGCGCTTTATCCCGCTGACAGTTTGAGTGCTGCACTGCAGCATCAGCTAGAGGCTGGAGAGCCCCAGCCCTGATGCTGCGCTGTCCTGCACGCAGGTCGAAACCCCTCTGGGAGGACCGCTGCAGGACGGGACAGGGCGGCCGGGGGGCTGCGAGAGGGGGTCAGCATCCGCAGGCAGAGGGGATTTAGCTCCCCCACTGGAAGAACCAGGCTGTTGGCCGCTCCCGTTGTGCTGAACAGAAGGGTGCCGGGGGCTTTGCACAGAGCACGGTGGTGGCCGTGACTCCCTCTGTTAGACTGGGAAAAGGCCGTGGTGTGCCTGCGAGGGACCCTGCAAACTCTTCTGTCCAGGTTTCTGCTGCAAGGTGTTACCTGGTGGTGCCGGAGCACAGCGGAAGCGGTGCTGGCAGGCGGTGCACAGGCAGAGGGCATGTGAGGTAGCCCCGTAATCCTGTGGTCTTTAATACAGCATTGCATTTCTTGTTTGTGCTTTAAAGCCATCACTGTTCTAGTTGAGGCAGAAATAGGTTCTGGACTTGCGCAGAAATTGTGGTTTCTGTAGCCCCGTGTCCTTTCTCTGGTTCCTTGCTAGCAGTGCCTTTGGTAAAAACCTTCAGGGCAGCCTACAAATATCCCAGAATGATCATACTGTGACCTGGAGGAATACGTGGCTGTTCGGGGTGTTCTGAGACCTGCTGCTTTTCTCCTTGTGCATTTGCAGGTGGATCACAGTAAAAGAGAGACGGGGGGGTGTTAGAGTTGCTTTGAAAGTGGCACACTGTTAATTATTTTTCCCCTCTTTAAAAAAAAAAAAGAAGACAAGACAGATGAAAGATACTAATAAGAAAGACACGAACAACGTAAGCTTTTCTTCGTGAATATTTTTAAGCTAATGTGGACCCCAGTTTGAAGTTACAACTGCTTTATTTAAAGAGAAAGCAAAAAGCTGTAACCAAACGATAAACGAAAAGCTCCAAGCTAACATCTAGCTCAGAAAAGCATTACCTTAGGTAAGCTTCAAGGAATAATGCTTGACATCTTCCTGTCTGAAGCTCAAACAAACAGATGTTATAAACAGATTTTCTTTTTTTAAGCCAGAAAAGCATGATTAAAAAAACTTGTTAGTTAAATCGGTAATTTTTCTTGACAACTTTGTCTTAGAAATGTGCTAATTTAGGGATGAAAGTGTGACAAGATAAAGAACAAGAAAAGAACAGTTTGAAGTGGAAGATGGACTGTTTTTCTCCGTAGATAAGGACTGGCTCATCAGGAAAAGGATCCTACAAAGTGATGCTGCCTGTAGTGAAGTTATTCTTTAACCACATTAACTTCAAATATGCCAGTAAAAATTCTGCTGCGTGTTAGTCAAAATTATCTGTGTGTATGCTGCAGGAAGCCGTTGTCTCTCTCGCTGCCAGTATCCAGATGGTTTTGGCAGTGTAGGTTTTGTGCAAAACCTTGTGGAGAGCGCGCCTCGGTAACAGCCAAGTCCAGATAATAAAAACAAATAGCTGCTCAGTTACGTGGGGAATTTTCATATTGTGAAGCAGGATGGGAGTCTCTGGGCGATGGATGGGTGGAGATCTTGGTGCTGCCCTCCTGTGTTTTCCCATCTCCCGGATGAGGTTTAGAGCGGGGAGGCGGATGGTCCCAACAGGACCTCTGCCAGTGTCACCACGCAGATTTCATAATCGGCGTGCCTGTGGCTGTTAGTAGTGGGTCTGTGAATCTGTACTTCTCTTTGCCAATAACATGATTTTCATTGAGTCCTTTTTTCTGCTGTTCTGCTGCCTTTCTGAGTCTACCACTGATGCAGATCATGTACAGTTTTTAGGTTGTGGGATATTTGAGTGCTGTGTTCCCATAGAAGCAGCGAATGGCTTTGTTGTGTATTCACGGAGTAATGGCATCGTAACACTGGGTGAAACTAGCTCAGCCCTTTCCTCTTGGGACCCCTGAAGTGTCTCAGAGCTTCCCTTTTGCCCGTTTCCCATCCTGAGTGTCACAGATGGTTACAGTGGGGTGGGGGCTGTGTGACCAATTTTCAATTGGGCTGGGTGGGCTCTGGTCCCCAGCAACCCTGGTCCTGACCTAACAAGGTACATGAAAAGGGGGCCCTGGTGGTTTTGAGGATGCAGGGTCTCCTGCAGTGTGGGTGGTGTACAACAATTGCTTCGCTTTCTTTTTAAATAATCTGTAATGCTTAGCTAAATCTTTTCCTTGTCTTTGCTTTGTTTTAAATTTGTCTCTGTAGTCAAAAAGCAAATCGAGCTGAAGTCCAGAGGAGTGAAGCTAATGCCCAGCAAGGACAACAACCAGAAGACATCAGTGTGTAAGTTTTTTGGCTCCTCCTTACGCTCTCTTTGTATAATGATCTCCTTGAACATTTCATTTGACTTTCCAATAATCTCTAAAACTTTGTCACTCGTGAAAGTTTTAATGCTTTTCCCTCTCCTCCCTCTGCATTACTGCATCACTTCCTCCCAGTGCTCTATTCACAAGCATATACTAACTCCTTGGAGTGGGGACGGAGGGGATCGGTGTGTGTGCATTTAATATATACTGTATGCTTCCCGCTCGATGGCAGACTGGGGCTCGTGACTTCTTTAGCCTGGAAAGTGTCAAACTGTGAATAATTTCATCAAACAAACTAATGTTACTATTGTAAAATTAGGAGTAGGGGTAAGGAACCACACCAAAAAAAAAGACCGATTAGAAAATCTGCGGAGGCAATAGCAGTGTCTCTCTTTTTCTCTTTGCATTTTATTTAATTATCCCTGCAGAAAAATCATACCGCTGCAGTGCAAGAGCTTATAATACGGATTTTTATGGTCTCCCTATAAGTTACTTCCAGCGTATCTAGCAGGTGACGTGTTGGAAGCGTGCTCAGAATGTCACTTTGTCACTGGTGCGTTCTCCTGTTGCAGGAAGCGAATCGATGAAGTCCGTTCATCTCTACACCAGGTGCTTTTCAAACCCAAAGCAAGACTCATAGTTTGTGCATATGACTCTGGACAGATGACTGGGCTCTGAAGTGGGCTCTAAGGTTAAACTGGAGGGACGCGTGTTTCCCTGAGCTTATATTTGATATAAATTCAAGTAGGAGCAGAATGTAGCGTTTCTTAAAATAGTTTTTAGAGAAGAGGAGGTAATTGCTCGTTTTGTTGCATAGTTCATTACACCCATCAAAGAGGAACCGTTTGGGCATTTCACTCACCTGAATTTTGGATGCAAAATTCACTTAAGAAAAATGGATGAACTGAATTGAAAACATCACTCGCTGTCTGTCTGAAATGGAAATGGCTCACTTCTAGGCCCACATGAGAGTGCTTATAGTCTCCAGTTTTTCAGGAGCAAGGCCCAACAAGGTAACTAAATAGCAGGATGTAAATTGCCCAAAATCTCCAGAGCATAAAATGATGGGGCACGTTTAGAGAAAATTAATTCCATTTTAAGAAAAACCCTGTATGCAAGATGTTCCTGGGCCTGTGATATATTCTTGCCAAGAAGAATTTAATTGCAATAAACATTTCAGCTCATTTAAGTGAGACAGATTCCGTGGGAGGATACCACTGGCTTCGATTGTGCGGGCACTGGAGACCGAGGGACGTGCTTGGAGCGGGATACCTGCTATTGTGGATATTGGGAACGTGGGGATGGGAGTCTTCATGGAGTGAAAAATGTTAGCCTGCTTTGGAATCAGTAGTTTACTGTATAGGAATATTGTGGTATTGAGAATGTATAGGATTCCCACTTCTCCTTCCTGGGAACGCTGGGCTGCTTCCCTGTCGCAGTTGTACCTATTGCTAACGACCGTGTCGGCACTATCCCTGCCGGAGGCTGAGGAAGAACTTCCCTTTCTAGCCTGTCCTGCTCTGTCCCAGTCCTGCTTTTGGGGAGAAAAGCGTAGGAAGGTCTTGTTGCCTCTGCCCAGTTTATCCTTGCCCAACGGAGAGCAGGCTCCAGTCTTCAAAGCTGTCGGTTCAGCATCTTGTGTAGTGCTAATCTTGTCATATTTGATAAGGCAAAACAGAGCGTAGGAAGGCAGCTTAGCCTGAAAGCTATTAAGTTATAATAATGTAGATGGTGATAGTGCTGTGGCCCAAATTCCCTTCCGTTACCAGCATGGTGCTTGCCACCACCCTCGTGCCTTCAGCTCCCTCCGTGTACGCTGCTCTCAGCAAGGTCTGGATTGCAAGCCCAGATTAACCTCTATCTTGCACAGCCTTCTGCTGTCACACTTCTGTTACAGTAAATTTTCAACTTCAGAAATGCTGATTCCGGAGAAGATGTCTCCAGAAAATGGTTCGTTTCCAGAAAATGGAGCCCAAAATGTTATCTTCTTTTTTGCCTTGCTTTTTTTGATTTGCATGGCTAGCCATGCCCCTTCTTCCCTCAAACTTTCATGAGCTTATGAGTCTGCATATGCATCAGAGATAATTATACAGGTGGGACAGGCTGATTAAAGATCTGTGAAGTTTGCTAGTGTTGCTCTTATTTCATCTGGCTCGAATATCAGAAATGTAGAAATTTCTGTGTCTCTTGGTAATAGCTAGAGCTGTGCCATGCTGTATCTTCAAAGGCTTTCGTACCAGCAATGTTTTCTAGTGCTCTTTGTACCTGCCCTACAATTCTCCCTTGAAAAACCTGTGGCCACATAAGGCAGCTTGCAGCTACGGGCTTAATACCCTGCAGGCCTTTCAGAGGATTTCTGTTTTGCTGGATGGATGCTGTGGGTACCTGCCAGATCCTGCCTGGGCAGATTAAAGCCTGTGTGTTTCATGTGTCTGAACGGAGGCAAAATGTGCTCACGTAGCAGCTGTTGGTGCTCTTTCAGAAAGAAGAATATATAAAAATACGGGCTTTTGGGGGGGAGGTGCTAATTGTGCTTGGTTGCAGTCAAATGTGTTTATCTGAAATCGAAGTCAAGTGCCTTGTACTGGTTACCAGCCTCAAAACTGGACATCTTGCTTTAATCCTTTTTAGAGAAGAAATAATACAGCTCTGGAGAATAAGAAACAGTCTTAAATTTTAGACTGCGTTTAGGTTATTTCCTTTACTGCATGCAGTACGTAAAAGTGTATATTGCACCTTCAAGCAGTGGGTAAAACATGGTACTTTGCTTTTACAAAACAGCATCAAAGTTGCTTTTCTACCCCCTGAGCGAGGCATTCCCGAGAATGCGCTGCTGCGTGCTACTGTATGAAGTGGTGGAGTTCTGTGTGTATTCAGACTTGTCAAAAATCGATTTTAAATGTACGACTGCGAAGCCATTTTGAAGTTGTTGACCGGTTTTAGGTCTCAGCCAAGTGTATGGAAGCTTCTAGATGTGCAGCATTGCAGCAAGCCTGCTCTCTGCGTCGTGTCGAGGTTTGAATGTGTGTCCGTGGGTCCTTGCCGTTCCGCGGCAGCACGCAGCGAGCGCTGAGCGGCAGGAGACCAGCCGTGGGGTTCTAGCAGTAGGCAGCACGGCTTTGGAAGAAGCTATGTTTGGTTTAAGTAGGGTATGCTGCAGACACGGTCTTTGCAAACGGTCTTTAATACCTGGAAAGTCTCTAAATGGTTTTGGACTCAAATACATCTGAACTATTCTGAGATAGCAAAAAGATGGGGGCATGGGATCAGAATTCCCTAGGTAATACATTTCCAGCTGGAAGTAGTCTTCTCCAGTGTTGGCCCAAGTCTGTACCCTTTCCACGCTTGCATATTGCTAGACACGTTGGGTGTTTAGCATCTGGGTCACTGTCGCTGAGGTTCTGGAAGCGCTTAACGTGGGTCGCTGGGTGCTGCAGGACCTTGCTGGGTGGGACAGGCAGCGAGCACGGCGTGGGGGGGAGCGCGCTGTCTGTAGGTTAGCTCTCCTCCTTTTAGGACTGAGTTTTGTAACCCATTAACTTGACCAAACGGTGGCATGGAAGAACTGCATGCCTTAGCGTGATCAGAAAGATTAACCTTTTTAAAACAACTAATTCCTACTGCAATCCTTCCCTCCCCACCCTCATGCCAGGAGAAGAGCTCACTTGCTTTCACTGTATTTCTCATGCTGAGAAACGCTGAATCTTTGTAAAACCTTCTCAGATGCTGCTTTATTTTGTAGTTCATATTTTACATTCCTAAATTCAATTAAAAAAAATGGTCCCTTGGGAATCTATCAGTGAACTTTCTTTATTAACATGAGGAGATACAGAGAACTAAAGACGGTTCTCAGTTCTTTTAACGGATGGAGGAAACTTTCGTGGCAAACCAAGTGCTTGTAACTGGCTCTCAGTGAATACACGGTGAGAAAAAATCAGCAGGAGAGTGGAGAGGTGGAAAATTAGTTCCACGGTTTGGGGGAGAGAATCCTTGAGCCTCTAATGTAGAAATTGAACAGTCCATCACAGTTTGTTTAAGCTCTATTGTTTTCCTAGTAACCTTGAAGAATTCACTGTGGAGTGCTGCGACCCAGGCATAGATCAGTCAGACCTTGAGGAAGATGAACACAGTACTGCCAGCAAGTTCTCAGCATAACAAATATGGTTTATAATCTTTGGTTTAGTTACGTTCGCTCGTGTGTTTAAAGCGGAAGATAGAACACCAGGTTCTGTCAGTGGCCATCTAATCCATGCTCTCCTTTTCTTTAGCTCTCCTTCACATTTACAAGTAAAATGTCCCAACTACCATGATACGGAGTTATCTTTCCTTTCCCCCTTGCTCTGATTTCTCTTATCTGTTCTCTGGTTTATCTACACGTGTTATATGGATATTAATAAAATGCTAGCTAACTGTTTTTAGTCTTCAGAAATGTGATGGATAACTGACAACCTGCCCTCTGGTGCCTGTGGGTTTTGCTGGTCGTCTGTAGCCTTGTTTCCTCCTGAAGCTTTGAATCGGAGGCGATGAGGTTCGCTGTCATCTGATATGGGACGTAATAAATGGATGTGATACCAGTGCAGAGTAACTAATGTGGGCATAAAAGATGTTGTCTGGATAGTCTTTTGACCAGAGGAGAAAGAATTTGATGTGGAAAGGCAATCTGGTTATCTGTTCTGCAAGGAGGAGCCTGAGTGTTTGAATGCAGGCGTACACGGAGAAGCTGTGTTTGTGCGTGTGTGTGCTACAGGCGTATCTCGTTTAGTGTGGCTTTACTGTGGAGAAGGTGTAGAAGAAGTACGATGAGAAATCTTGGCACTTTTCCTTAAATACCATATGGACTTGTGGCACACAACCCTAGTTTGTATGCTCTATCCTAAGCGTTAATTTTACTTTGTTTGCAAGTCAGCATACTTGTGTAGGTAGGCAGTGATTTAAGAAGCTCTAAGAAAGACGGTGTCACTACGTGCTCTGTTCAGCCGACCTTTCGTTTCTCAGGAGCAGCACATCATTTCAAGCACTCGCAGAAGGGCTCTTGGAAGCCAGTTACTTCATTTGCAGAAGAATCACCGATATTTTGCATCTCTGAGTGCTGCTGGAGATACCCGCTCCTGGAGCAGGTTTTGTCGTGGCTGCTTCGCTTACCGGGGCGCGGTTGCTGAAAATGCCAGAGTTGAATCCCTGCTCTGGGCAGGGGCTCCTTTCCTTCTGACTGCTGTACCTTCAGAATCGTCACCGTCTGTGAGAGGTGGCAGCAAAGCTTTGTAGCTACAGAACGCAGCCATCGGAAGAGACCGTGTGCTGCTTTCGTGCCTCTCTGTCTCTGCTTGCCCATGTGACTGAGCTTAACGCGAGGTTATGAATATGCAAAGGAAGGGAGAGCACTCTCTCAGGAGCCTGGTTTCCCATAAAACCGTTCCTCTGGTACTCCCGTGCCCTCAAACGCGTGGAGGAGGCTGCGGAGCACCGAAGTGTCCTGCTGTGTGGCGGCGGGGCCAGCCCCATCCCCGGCTCCAGGTCCCGCAAGGCGGCAGTGTGGGGGCTGCGAGGTGCAAGGGCTCCAGGAGAGACAAAGGCCCTCTCCACATGGGAGGGGATGGGGTGAGGGGTTAGTGCCTAGAGCTGAGCGGGAGGTTGGAAGCCGCAGTGTTCTCGGCAGAGGTAGCCAGCGGTTCGGTGTAGGTGCTCAGGTGAAAGCCCCGTAGCAGAGGGATCCTTCTGTCCTTTGGGACCAGTGTTACGTCTTCCAGCACTAGTGCCTGACTACGCTAGGTGTAATTAACCCAGGAATAATTACCGTATTTGATGGCCTTGCCTTTTTGTGCATTCATGCTGCGCAGTCTGTGTGTAGACCCTCCATGTGCTTATCTTCCCATGTCAGTATTTACACGCGCTCACCTCCATGTCTTTCACCGTGTTTGGGGCCGTGCAGATCTCAAATTGTTGAGCCAACACGCCTGGTGTGAGAAACACACTTTTATTGCTGCACCATCATCTGTTTGGCAGTGGTCTTTGGGGCACCGTGCTAACAGAGTATGCTCTGAAGTGTAATTGAGGTTTTTTCCCTTTAATCCCGTGGTAGGCAGAGGTAGAATGGAACCATACTCGCTTAAGACTCATGCTTTACTGCTTCAGCATCATTGCCAAGAGATGTTGCATTTTCTCTGTGTCCTTCCCTTAGTGATCCAAGAAAACCGAGTCACATGAACTTCTACAACTCGGTGACAAAATCACCCCTTTGGCCCACGCTGCCGCGCATTTCGGTAGCTGCTAGAATTCACAGCTGAAATCAGTATGTTGCCAGATCTCATCTCATCCTCGTCAGGTTCTACCCAGGTTATGTCCACCCCAAGTCAGCGCTCGATCGCGTGTTTGCGCCATTTGACAGGCTGGAGGGGGAAGGTGGAAATGGGGAGACGAAGCTGAGGGTGTTTGTTGAGTGCTGATCAGCACTTCATTGATTTCATGTTTGTTGGCAGTTACATGAAGGTTGCTCCATACATTTTTTTTTTTCATGTTGGAACTAAAATTACTTGCTTTATAATGCTAGACTTGCATTTCCCTCTCCTCTCTCTCTTTTGTTCTGTGCTTGGTTTTTTCCCTGGTATCATACACCTGCCTTTTCATTGAGTTGTTTTCTTTCCCTGGCACCACTCAGGTGGGTTTGGAGGGGCGGTAGGCTGTCACCTTGTCGTGTCACAGGTGGCCGTTGTAATCACGGGCTTCGGAAATGGGCTGTTTAATTGGTGTCATTTTGCAGAATGAAAAAAAAGACAACCCCCTCTTTTCAGAGGTACTTCTGTAGTGGAACGGAGGGAAAACTGCGTCCCTAGCTGGCATTTCCTAGAAAACACTTTGGTGTATAAACTGAGCTGAAATGATTCCAGTTACGTTTGTTTCCAAAACTGTTTTTTTTTTCTAAACAAAATGGAACACGTTCAGGTTTTCGAGCTACCAATTGCCATTTTTCTCTCCACATCCACCAAGACAGTTGATGAAAGAATGTTTCTTTTGCTATTCTGTCTCTGTATGTGCTGTTTTTGCTTTGTAGTAACTCAGGTTGGTGTGTCCCAGGGACATAATATGTGTCCAGACCCTGGGATTCCAGAGAGAGGCAAAAGAATAGGCAACGATTTTAGGTAAGAACCGTTTACGTGTGTGGTTATGCATGCTGCAAAGCTCCTGTTTACACCCATTGTGTGTGCTCCTTGGCATCATGTAGTCGTGTTTTTAGAGACCATCTGCACACCTCTAAATGTGTTATCTCGGAAAAGCTTGCTGAGATCAGTGGTGTAAAAGAACAAGTGTGTATAAATGTGCACGCGTGTGTTCGGGAGACCCCGGTCCCAGATGAGGATCCGTACTGATCTCTCTTCCCGAGTATTTCTCTTTTCACAACGTGGGCGTTTAGCCAGGCTTGTATCATCAACGTTTGTTGTCACTCCCCCCCCCCTCCAGTTAAGTGTGGAAAGAGCTGTCTTAACCAGCAAAAACATCGCCTCTCAAATTAGCTTAAGTCACAGCATGGCCCTGCCCCTAGTGAATTTGAGGCGACTTCCCAAAGCACTGGAACAGTTCCTTGTCAATAAGTGTATGTGGTGCTAGATAATTGTTTTCTTATAAAGTTTAAAACAATGCTGTTACTCCCGTGTAGTAGTTAGCGTTCATTTAAAGTGTGCGGGAATGAATCGGCCTGCTGTTAGCAGTGGCGAATCAATATTTAATCTTATTTTGCTGTCAATGGCTGTTTTGTTCACTGAAAGGGTCTTTCAATTTAACCTGAGTCTATCAAATTCTCCTGAAATCCAGCAAATGGATCGGAGAGGCGTGGGTGGAGGAAAGGGAATTCCCAATAGTCCCTAAATGCCATGGGATAAATTCTCAGCCGCTGTAAACCAGCGTTGTGTCGCTTCAGCGAATACACCAGCATCGTCTTAAACTGGCAAAGGATCTGAATCCAAAGTGGTGGAATAAAGAACAAACCTTTCAGTAGCAGATAAAGAATATTTTTTTTCCTTTATGAGAATGCTGAGCGTGTCATCTCTTGGGGCTGAGCCTGTGCTCCCGCACTGAATAAAATTCCCACTGAAGTTGCATTGAAAGACTCGAATCTGTTCTTGGGCTGTCACCACCTCAGGCAAACAGCGCCCAGCACAAGCGAACGCACCAGGCAGAAGCTTGCCCCTCATTCATTTCTGCTGTTGCCTGGAGGGCCGGTGAACTCTCTCTGTTCACAATTTGGAGAATCACTGGGATAGCAGAAAAAGCGAGTGACAAACCTGTTGCTGCAGAATTGTCTCCGTTGCTAACTTCACCCTTTGTTCTGTCCGCTAGGTTAGGCTCCAGCATCCAGTTCACCTGTAACGAGGGCTATGACTTACAAGGGTCCAAAAGCATCACCTGTAAGAGAGTTAGCGACATCATTGTTGCCTGGAGTGACCACAGGCCAGTGTGCCGAGGTGAGAAGAAAAAACAATTTTACTGAGTTGTTAGGATTACTGAGAGAACCCATCTCCTTAACGTCCCCCTCGTGCATCACCCATTTCATCCTCAAGTTTCTCATCGCTTGGTTGGGATCCCTCAGCTGGTTCTTACCCTCAGCCTGCTGCGAGGTCCGTGGTCCAGATCTGTTTTCAAAGCCAGCCTCAGGCAAGGGCTGCAGCGAGAAGAGCCCCCCCCACCCCGTGCTCCCTGTGGGGGGAGCCCAGCTCTGTGCTGCACCGAGTGTGTTTGTGCCCTTGGAAATGGGAGTTGGGTCTCGCCAGCTTCGTGGTCGGGAGTCAACAGGATCTTTATTCTTCTCTAATGGTGATTCTTGTTCTCTGGCTGAGTGAGGGAGAGGAATGTGAGTTCCAAACTTTCAGTCTTTACAGCGCAAGCCTGAGAAAGGAACCTTTACTTAATTCTCATGCATTTATTTTCTTTTTTTAATACCAGAAATTCAGGTTTTAAGAAAAAACAGCTGTTCCTGCGCATAATGGTACTAATAAAGCTATTTCCATTAATGATGGAGCTTCCAAAGCTATTAGCTCCACACCATATGGGTTATATTTGTCCTTCATACCTGTGTACTACATCCTCACCTCCTAGCGTTGCTTTCCATCCCCTTCTGCTCTCTCTATTTCAGGTATTTCTTTTTATTGGAATAAGGAGGAGAGGGGAGAAAAGGTGAAAGCCTGAAACAAAATCTAGAAAAGCTAAGACGGAGGGAGGTTCTGTTAAATGGAACATGCTGCCAGTAGGCAGCCATGTGGCATTATTAGACTGGTTCCTAACTGGCATCATCCTGATTATCCTGTGGCCCAGCCACGAGTCGTCACTGAACGGAGTTTTCTGTCAGCAGAAAACCCCCCTAATGCCCATTTTGCCCTTGGCCATTTTGTTTTCATTCCCTGCCTCTAAAGAGCGGGATGCATAATTCTGGTATTCGTAACGCTAATAACGAACAACTTGTAATACTTTTTAATTAAATCCGTCTAAAGCTCTTAAAGTCATAAATTGGTATTTTTTCAGTTCTTTTTTCTTTAATGTGATCTGCAGATTTTTTCAAGGCTTTGGAATCCCATCTAATTCTTGAAACAAGCCTAGAATACATTGAATCAATGTAAGAGGATATTTGGCATAAATATGTGACACTATAAAAGAAATTTATGGTGTCCTCTTGCAAGAGATAAGAAAGGATTTGCCTGCATTATGATTCTATGAATCAACTTAATTTTTTTTAACTGCTAACTTTGGGATGGTTTGGTTTTTTTCTTTTTAAAAAGTTTTCCATTTGCTTTTTATTTCAGTTTTTTATACCATGTTTTTCTGTTTGTTCCATTTTGGTATTGGGTGATGAAGTTCTCTCGCATTGCAGAAAGCAGGGGGCCCGATAAGCCAGCTTTTAACCCCCTGGGCTCTACAGATTTCTAATACCCAGTGATGAGACCTCTTGCCACTGCTGAGAAACTGTTTTTCAGCTTCCCCATCTGCAGCAGGTTCCCTCTGGGTCCTGGGGAGACTCACTTAATCCCTCTGGGCTCCTGTTGCCCACTTCTAAAATGGGAATAACAGGATTTACCTTTTTTCTGTAGGGCAGAATGGGACATGAGGAATGGGCTTTAAGCATCATAGATGCCCTCAGCTCCTTCCTGAGCTGCGGTTGTGTCGCTCGTGTTCCCTTGTGACCACCTGTGTTGTCAAACAGTTTGGCCAGGAGAGCATTTTCTAGGTTTTACTGCAGTTTGGAGGGGGGGGAAAAAATGCCTTGCAGATGCCACATGCACAAATATGGCTCCTTTGAGATTTGAGATAAATTAATTTTGAGGATCCATCACAACAGCAGAGCCAGTTACAAAACCAGGACGCTGTTCTTCACATTTTCTGGTTAAATATTACATCAAAGGAATACCACAGGCAAAAAAAATCCCTGCTTAAGCACTTCTCAGCGTCTGCTTTACCTAAGATGCTTTTAAGATATGAAGTTGAGCTGCTGTTTTGATTCTGAGTCCACAGCTGGATCAGAATGAAGTCAGCCCTTACCTAATAAATACCTGTGGTGTGGTATTTTTTTGGCCTGCAATGAAGAAAGGAAATAGGGCTTTCTGGAGACCTGCAAAAAGCACGGCGTCTTACCCAGCATCTTACGTGTGGTTGGTTTCACTGTCCTGGACACAAAAGTGTTTCTGTGAGGGCGTCAGTGTAGTCAAAAATAAATAAAATCAGCCCGAGTGCTAGAGAATGGATTGTTGTTGGTTGGACTGGTGATCCATCTGTTTGATAGCCCCTGGAAACACCTCACGCATCTCTTTGTCACAGATAAATCCTCCATCTCTCTTAGATGGAGGAAAAAAAGGAATCTTTGGTGAGTGAAAACAACACAGAGCAGAATTTTTAATTTCCCCCCACTTCCATACTGTATACTTCTCTCTTTCTCTCTCCTAAACACCACCATATACATCCCAAAACTAAAGGACCTCACTCCCCCATCTGTCTTGTTTTCCTCTTCACAGCTAGGATGTGTGATATGTACCTTCGTGGTCCCAGTGGCGTGATAACTTCTCCCAACTACCCCGTACAATACGATAACAATGCCTACTGCGTGTGGGTCATCACCGCGCTCAATCCGGCCAAGGTAGGTCTCGAGATGCATCTCCCTGTCCGCTGAAACGTTGTGTAGCTACACTTCTTTGCAGAGGACTACTCTCTGATATTTAGCCATTTGGGTTTCTCTTTCTGATGTTGTGCCCCCCTCTCCCCCCCCGCAGACTTCTTCCCCATCTTTCTCAACTGTCTTCAACGACCGTGACACATCACATTCCCTCTCCGCTGAAAATTCATTTTGTTAAAGGATGTAATTAAAAGTGAATGTAATTATTTTGAATCGAAACCTCTTTGATATGTTGGCATGAGTGGTGGTGAAATGCCAAACAGCTTCGCAAAGCATCTCGTTCAGCCAGCGCTCAGCTGGGGCAGGGGCTGTGCCAGGGACGCTCGTTTTTCACTTCCCTGTGGCTGCCCCTAACCAACGGGGACTTCAGCCCCCGAAGGACAGAGGGCAAGTGAGGAGGGAGGTACAGTTCTCTGCTGCTGTTTATGCAGTGTTGTAAATTTAAGCCTTTCTGTGTTCACTGAGGTTGGGAGGGATTTTTTGTCCCCACTGGTCTGCACGTGTGTTCAAGCCTGTTGTGGCTGCTCGTGTGGCGAACCAGGCTTGGCTGCCTTGGCCTTTATAAGATCAAGTCCTTTCCCATTTTTACTGGCTCAGGGAGGGCAGTGTTCAGTGCCTTGCACCTTTTTCCAGCCCTGCAAACTCAGCCTGTTCCTCTCCTCCAGATCTGTATGGGAACGCAAGAACAAAAATTACTTGGTGGTGTAGCTCAAAATATACTTTTTTGAGGTGTTACTTACCACCTTCTGCAGCAGGTTTCATTCTTCTTGGTATCTGGGTTCCTGCTAACATCATCTCCATTAGCTCATGAGGAAATCTTGCATGCCAGGGCACTGAGCTCATACACTTATTCTGGCAATTATGCTTTGGTCTTTGCCTCTAGACAGTCCGGCGCGTTTTGGCACTCTGCCTTCTGCCGCTGCTCCGAGGAAGGCACTTCACAAGCACGTTAGTGTCCCAGGATCTCATCTTCTGCTAGAAATCATTACGTTCTGTAGAAATCATTACGTTCTGTAGAAATGCTGGCAGCCATCCATGGTTGTAGCCTGCTCGAGCTGCTGCTGTGGTGGCTTCGTGTGCTCTCACCTCCAGCGCTTGGCATCTCTGGAGCACTGGCCGTGGCCGGGCAGCTGGAGCTGGGCTGGGGCTGAAGAGCCTGTTGAATTCTGCTTCTCTCTCCCTGTTGACCTCAGTTTAAGCCTTTAATAAGTGCAGATCACTGGTGGATTATGATTTTAATGAGTATTCCTGCGTTCCAATTTCAGTTTGGTTTGTATTTAAAGGGCTGTCATTAGCTGGTCATTTCATCCAGCGGATGTCTTGGTTTGGCTGCACGGGAGTGCAGTAATGACCCAAATTCTGGGAAACTGGAGTGTGGAATCAGGATATTTTTCAGTGCTGATTTATTTGGAGTGATTTACTGGTTAATCAGACCCAGGAGGTTCATCTTCATCAGGGTAATGTGCAAGTGGAGAACAGACCCCATGTAACAGCAGCTATTACTGCTCGAGTGTCAGCTGTGTTTTTCAGCCCCTGGCCTGCAGACCCTGGGGTACACCCTGACTTGCTGTTGAACACATCGGCATCATAGCCCGTGGTATCTGTGTTGTACATGCCTCTGTTTTTGTGCATCTTTGTCTTTCAAAGATCAGCAAAATCCAGGTTTTGCGTATATAGAACAGTCCTCTGTGTTTGGAAAGAGAAGCTGTAGCGAGCTAGATGTGGCTGTGCGCTGGGTGTTATGTAGGCTAACGCTTCCAATCTTGTTTTCCGATACAAATTATGGAGGAGGAGATGGCCAAGAGATGCTTGTGGGCCACATCCACTGTTTTATTGACCCTTTTTCACTTTGCTTTTGCGTTGAATATTGACAGTCTGATCTTCAGCTCTGTTCATTTGCTTTTCTGCCAGCCTCCTGCACAGGCTTCTTCTGTTTTTCCCTCAGCGGTGTGACAGGGCAAGCTGCTTCTTTTGTAAGCTTCCTGGGCAGACTGTCTCATTTTTCAAAAACTTTACTGTCTTTGTGAATTTTTCCTTATGGGAAAGTTTCTCCCCTTCCCCTGGTTAGGTTCTTCCTCAGCTGTTAAACCTCCGTAATAACAAACTCTTGATTAGAAAACAGAATCTACAAGTCCTGATCTTCAGCTTTCATAAAACCCAGCGATTCGATAGCAAAACCCCTGTACTTTCTGCTCCATGGGATGCAACATCATATACTGGGAAGAGGTGTGGTGCAGCTGAAAGAAGGATGGATGGGTCAAATCAGCAGCTTGTATTAATTGTGTAAAGAGACTGCTTTTTTCGTTTTCTTTGAAGTGCTAAATAGTTAATTAGTAATACTGATTTATAAAGGGTTTCTGGGTTTTGGATGTTTCATCCTGGAAGTGTAATTTGCCAGTAGGAAAAAACTGCCTATCTCTTTGAAGCAGGGAGGGTTGAGAGGAACGTATTCACTGTTTTGGGAAAGCCGCTGCTGTGCCTGCTTGTTCCTCGCACGGTGCTTCTCCTGCTCGTGTTAATTCGAGCTGCTGTGCAGAGCCGCAGCCCGACGCCGACCCTCGGGGAGCGGCAGAGCAGGCTCGGCGCGGTCCCGGCAGCCCAGGCGGGGCACGGGCTTCCTTCTGGCACTCCTTGGGAAACTGGGAAAGAGTGGAAGCGAATCGCTTGCCCTTGGTGTTTTCTGCTGTTTAAAGAATTCATTAAGGTTCCAGAAACCAAAGTTGGGCAGGCAGGACCATATCTGCTTGGTGAACATACAAAGGCAAGTGGATTCACTGGCATGGCCAGCAAACAGCCCCTGCCACTGGCTGCGTAGGCTAGTGGTTCCCATGTGCATGACCCAGTATAGCACTGGGAGTGCTGGTGTATGAGTTTTAATGCCAGCTCCGTCACCTGTACTCCAGTCAGTGCTGCGTCTGAAAAGTACGCCTGCAACTTGTCGCTTAGAGCACGGCCCGTGCTAGAAACACGCTGCTGAGTTGGAGAATTCACCTCCCTGACTCGTGTTGTCTTTGTGTGCAAAGGGATGATCCCGTCATTGCGCATTCCCCAGCATGGGTGAGGGAAGGAACTGGAGATGAATTAATTAAAATGCTTGTAAAATACTTTGAAGATAAAAGCATTATGGGTCTGAGCTGAGGCCTGCTGAAGTCAGTGGTAATCTTTTTATTGACTTGAGTGGTCTTTGGATCATGTCCTGTTATATGAAGCTTTTAATATGAGCTATGGGAAAACCACTGAGCTGAATTTAGAACTCATTTGCAAGTCATCTGTTCTATATTTGGAAAAGAACTATGAGCCAGATTCACTGAGCTACATAATCCCCTCCAAGTTTGCTCAGAAACCTACATAACCAGTATTGAGGGCACGGTGCTCTGCAGTTGACAACTTGGAATTATTTCCTGTATGGAAGGTGACATCAAACCTATCTGGGGGATATTCAGGGTATGTAGGTTTTTTGCTGTTCCCCAGTGCCATGGGAATTCATTTCAACCAGAGTGGAAAAATAAATTACTCGGGAACTGAGACATGCATATGATAATTGGTGAATTTGCATCAAAACTATTTCTGAACCTTCTTGACATAATGGATGTTACTGGTTGATATTTCTCCAGGGCTTATTCTCACCTGGAGCCTGGCTAGCCAAATAAAGCTCTGTCCAGGCTTCTCGTGTCGTTGGTGGAGAGAGACGGGCCCCTCCAGGGGATGATTCATCCCCAGTGAAGATAGGTGCTTGAGACTGGGGAGAGGGATGGGGGGGGATGAGTAACGCGTGCTTGTAAAGCATGTGAGTGTAACTGCAAGAGGTGCTGTTCTCCATGGAGAGAATTATCCTGGCTTTTTCCTATGAATGTGACTGCACTTCAAATCACTTTGCAGTACGAAGCCCCAGAATCAGGTGTCATACTCCAGCCTATTGTCTTGACTTTGATAATTGCTTCCTGTCCCTTCAGTAGCTTAGAATTGAGGTTTTGTGTCATCCGTGTATTTTTGTGTGCTGGTAGGTCTCTTGCCGTTTAATGAATAATTAAATAATTTTCAGCTTTTGAACCAAAAAGAAAATAGGAAAATGGATAAATATTGTATTCAGCATCCCATTCCTGTGCCACAAGGTTGCAGTCCTCAGTATACTACAATGTAATTAGTTATTTAATTAGGGTCAGACTCCTTAGAATGCAGTTTACTTGAATGACTGATTTAACTAATGATGTGTGCCATTTTACAGCAGTGTGTTCTTTGTATTAATTACATTATTCCATCATTACGTGGTTTAATAATAATCTGCACAGGTTAATATTTTGGTACTACTACTAAAATTCATGGTTCCAAACTGCAGTGAAGTATCACACAGGCCTGTTTCATGATCCTGGGGCTTTTGGGTAACGCCTTATTTTTAGAATGTCACTACTAAAATATTTAATTTGCTTTTCTATGCATTTGAAAAGTGTTAATTGCATTTATATGTAGAAGACAGTTGCACACGACAGTTTAGTCTGAACTATATATACACACATTTTTTTTTTTAAAGAACACTCAAGGCATTCAAACCAGTGTCTGACTAACTGGTGTTTTCTGAAGGGCTTGAAGTTGAGTGAGTTTTGACAGAAAAATTTTGTCAGCTTCCTAGAGACTCCATACAAGCCTTGAATGGACTGTGGAGGCATGTTCCCATTTAACATAACACAGTTAATTATTGCTCTGGGTTTAACCACGGGGCATTTACCCCCTCATGATTGCACACGTGCTCGAGTGTGTGCAGGGAATTACAGGACCCAGATGCTGGTTTTCCTGTGCCTTGCTTCCTTGCCCCAGGTCAAGAGGTGTAGGGTGGCACTGTGTGTCTGTGGTCTTTGGCCACAAGTAGGTCCCTCTCGTTAATGACTTTTGATAATTTCTATCTTGTGTGAAACAGCAAAAAGTAGTGGGAAACTAAATTTGGTAGTTTAGTCTGTTAAAAGTTAAGAAATTTAATATTTTTACAGGCATGTCCAAAAAAGATCCTGGTGCATCAAGTGTTTATGTGCTTTCCTGGGTCTGGCCAGTCAAAAAGCTCCAATAAACAAATGTTCCCGTTGATGTCTCCCGGTGCCGGGGATGGAAAGCACCGCTGTAAATTAAGCTCTCTTCCTTTTCTGTTTGTTTGCACTGTCCGAGGCTGGATTAAGACCTTTGTCCCCTAAGTCACAGTGTAATTTTCAGTTCATTTGAGAAGATTTCAAAAGCAGCCAAGAAACGCTGAACACAAACCTCTCCGCTTCGTGGGACCTCTGCTCTCAAATGGTCCGTGGAGGCTGCATAAATCGAGCTGGGGTGGAAGTTTAGGGTAGATCAGGAGAAGAAGACTCAGGGATCAAACAGCTGTGGACAGATACTATGATGATTGTGTTTGCTTGAGACAATGTCCTTGAGCTGCCCCAACAGTAATTCATGTGAAGTCTTTTCTGGTCCGACAGAAGCTTCTGAAACCAGGGGAACTTTCTGAGCGACATGCTGCTGGCACCATGCGTAACAAACACGCTGCCTATATGCACGTTCAAATCCATCACCATAATCTCAGGTTTATGAAAGAAATAGTATAGCAATACCTGGTGAAAAAAAAGCATGTTGAAATCCCAACTCACAGATCTTTATCAATAAAGTCATCTAGAAAATCAATAGATAAAGCAGAAAAATCTGAGAGGTAATTTCAGTAAGAGCTCAATCTGTCTGGAAAGAATTGTTACAATGCTATAAAAACCGAGGACAGTCACCTTTGGTGTTGTCCTGAAGATATTAATGCTTTTATAAATGGCTCCTCAATAGACAAACAAATAAAACAAAGGGGTCTGCTGGCTGCCTTGGCGCTTGATTCATATTAACATGCTGCATCTTTGCCAGGTTATCAAATTGACCTTTGAAGAATTTGAACTAGAAAGAGGATATGACACTCTGACAGTGGGTGATGGAGGACAAGTCGGAGACCAGAAAACTGTGCTTTATGTGTAAGTAGCCTGTCCTTTGTCCCCGTGAGAAATCCACACCGGAGTTTTGCCTGATGAGACCTTGCTGCTGCGTTTGGGTGGAGGAGTCCCAGCCTGCTCGCTGGACCCCGCTGGGTGGTTTATATGCTGCTGGTCATTTTTGGTGGAGATGACTGTTCTGGGTGTTTTCTGCTCTCATCACACTTTCCTAGGCTTCAGCTGACAGGGGCTGTTACCTCTTTGCTGCTCTTGAACCGTCTCTGTCAGGGTCCCTTAGGGAGGCTGAGGCCATCCAGGGAGCTGAGCGAGTAGGATTAAAGATTCGAAACGAGTAAATGCCAGCTGAGGACTGTTTGGAGCTCTCTGCTGTGCTGTCCTCCCTGTGCAGTCATTTTCAACAGTGCAGAGTGGCTGTGAATCCATTATTTTTGAGTGACATCCTGAGCATTTTACACCTAGCATGTCGTTGTGTGGTACGTGCTTCTTCAAGGCTGAGAATTGGTCCCCCTCAATTTATATCCTTTAGTTTGCAGATATAGTGTTCTGTGGAGGTTTCTTCAGTAGATGAAACATTGTAGATAGACCTACTTTCTTTCCAGGCTTTTCTATGCCAGTATTTCCCATCTAAATAAGGGTTTTTTGGCTTTTTTGGTTATTTGCAGTTGATTTTGTAGTTTGGTTTTTGGTTTGGTTTTTTTTTCTTTCCAATTTTAACTATGAAGAAAGGCCCTTGGACCAGTATGGGGCCAATCCAGCCGTGCTGAGGGAAGAGATGAAATCTCTGGTGCTGCCAGGTTTTAGACTAAAGAATTGCTGCGTTAGTCTATTGTTTTTAGAAGATTTGAAGACCAAGTGCTTTGTGTTATAGTGCAGCTAATACAGAGAATAAAAGGGCAATGGGCTCTGTATTGGCATTTGCCATCTCCTGCTCAGTGCTGAATATCTGGACATGGTTTTGCTTTCAGTTGGAAGGAGCGCGTCAATCGGAATGATACAAAGGAACGTGTGGGTTAGTAGATGGGGGGCAAGGGTTTTCCCTGAGCTGTGAGTTTTATGGCGGACACCAGAAATTGATGTGTGCATGCCATGTTTTTTAGGCAGTTTTGAGGTTGTCTGAGAGCTCTTTGGCTGCTCTGAGGAAAGCATGTGCTGGGACCTCACCGTTGTGATGGAGAGTGGCGGTCAGCGTGCACACCCCGGGTGTGATTCTCTGATCCTGTGATTCTCTGAAATCAATTTGGCTATCATTATGTAGTTGTGTGGTGCAAGCACAGAGTTACCTGTCCAGTCGTGTCTCCGTGTGTGCAAATACAGGGGAGAGCCTATGAGCAGAGCAAACCCTGAGCCGTGCATAGCACTGTGCTAATGCAAAGGAGCGCTGCGCTGCTGAGCTCACGGACGTCAGGGCAGCTCTGAGCACCTATGGGTATTTTGTCCTTAGTCGGGAGCTCAGTCATTCCCCGTGACTATGTTCAGGTCCTGAGCACTTCTGGAAGCGTGGCTTCTTGCCGTGCTGGCGTAACCGTTGCCTCTCTTGGGTGAAGATGTTAAGCCAGTGGTGTTTGTCAAAGCCTCAGGTTCCTTCAGGGCACTTGCAAGGCCAGGTGCTGGAGCAGAAGCAGGGAAAAGTCACCATGACTTTCGGAAGGAATATTTCAGGTGGAACCAGGGCCACCAGCGTGCAGCTTTAGTGGCTTAACTTGAAAGACTCCCTTCTTTTCTATCTGATCAAAAATGTCTAAGAGTAAACAACTCTCCAGAAGCTACTCCAGCAAAGCTGTTTTACTCTTTCCAACTGGTAGGGAGTATTTCATATTGTGTTTTTTAATTCCTCCTCTTCACTTGTTTTTCTACATGAATCAGCCTCCCACTCCATTTTCACTTAGCTTAATGTTTGCTTGTCTTTCCGAAATCCCGGTTTCTCTCAGGTTCATTCTCCTGTACGTTTCTTTTCGGAACAGGAACACCGGTGACACGTAGGTCAGGAACTCTAACCCGCAATGTATGTAAATGTAAAGTCTGATTATTGCAGAAGTGTTTGTAATTAAAGTGTCACAGAACATTTCACAGCTGATTGGTCCAAATGTGCAAATTACTGCCAGGGGAGTAGTTTGTAATAACTTGCTGAAATGATTTCTCATTCCATCCCTTTTTGTTTGCCTGGAGCCCATGAAGATTCTTCTAGATTTGATTTTAATCATTCCACGTTTTCTCACTCTGTATTAGCTACTCAACACCTAGCTAATGAAAATTTGCAATATCTGAGACTGTCTGCAGAAGGAGTAGTGTCTGGTATCTTCTCCCAGTGCAGGAGAACTTTCCATTAAATTGCTGATGCTAATCCTAACAGGGAAACCTTTTTTTTTTAATCTGGGAGGATAAGTTGAACGCTAAGGAAATGTGAAAGAGGTGTGAAGACCACAGAAATGCTCCATTTGTAATGAACGTGGTTGAAAGTCCATGGACAACTTTTTTCAGCTTTTGCTGCCCTCTTACCTATTGTCAGCTGAATTCACATATCGGGTATATCTGTTGGATACAAGCTGTGGGGGTTTTTGAGGTGTCAACAGGTAGAAATCTAACCCTGTCAACAACAGTTCCAATTTTCTTACCACTCTTCGTTTATTCCCGGCTATTCAAGAGGAACTCAGTCCTGCAGCCTTTCAAATCAAGAAATACATTTGAATCAACTTGCATAGCAGCAGACGTTATCCCAAACTGAGGTACGAAGGACCATTTGTTTCCAGTCTCACTCTCATCCCTGTAAAATGCATCTCGGAGAACAGGACAGATTGTTAGGCTGAGCTTTCTGACTTGCAGAGAGGATTTTATTTCCTGAAGTAACAAGCAACGAAATCAATCATTCAGCTTGTTAAAGTGAAATGGGAAAGCATGCAAAAACCTTTGAAGCACCTTTTTCTGAATGTTTTTCTTCTCTTGGTATGTTCCTCATTCCTGTGCGTCTGCTGCTTAAATAACTTGAGAAGAATCAACAATAGCACTTCTTCTGCGCTCCTCATCAAACTCCCTGGATGCAAACCAGTCGTTAAAACAAGATTACTTCTTAATTTACCAGCACCCTGGGATCAATAACGCTTCTGATGCAGGTCAAAGCAATAACGGAGCAAAGGCGGGGGCAGAACTGGGAAAGCTTTGATGGGCCTGGGGAGACCTGAAAGTGTTTTCAGGCAAAAACACCCTCCAGATTCCATGGCCAGACCTTGAGCAGGGAGTGGCGTCAGTAGTCCCTGGTGTGTATGTGACTGGTGAAGGTCTCTGGGATGGGGAGGAGAGTTCTGTGTGTGTGACGAACGCTTACGTTCGATACCTGTGAGGCCATGGGAGGGAGCCCGGCACGCGGCAGGGAGCCAGCGCTGAGAACGACAAGCAAGCGGGGTGCACAGCACAGCCCTTCCAACAGTCCCTTGGCTTCGCTCTGAACATCAGCCATGCTGTCTCCCATTACCCAGGAAACTGGGAACTGCAGCAGTTATGCCTGGAGGCTGCAGGTCACGTTCACGTTCACGTTTACTCACAGGTTGCGATCCACACATCTCCCTTGCAGCGTTGGCTTGCAATAATTCTGCTGTGAGAACTCGAGGATCAGTTGTGTCAAGAAGTCTTTCAGGTGCTGCTATTTGAGAACGGTGCCAGGCAGAAGCCATATCTATACATATGTATGGATTTAGATTTAAACAAACACTCCAGGGAAAAAACCAACCCATCTATCCACTTGCAGTAGTTGCACTTAGAGTCATTTGTAAGTTTATCACAGATGCCACCTTAGCAGAAATAGTATAACAACAACATTACGCGCTTGCCACTAAGACAGGCGACATAATGTTCACACTCCTGTAGTGGTGACCCCTTCCCACGCAGTGCTACTCGTTTTCAGGAGCAGAGGGAAGGGAAGGAGCTGTGCTCAACGCCAGCGTGTGTGGAAGTGCCTACACCGGTGCTCGTGTGGGTGGGGGATGAAACTCTAAAGCTGCGTCGAACCACTACGAGGTGATTAATCCCAAAGGCTGAATGAGCCGCGCAGGGCTCATTAATATGGATGTGTTGGTGACATTTTTCTAACTCTCTTCAGGTCTCCGCGGAGTACCCTTGGAGGGTAGGCAACGTCCTCATCGCCCCATACGCCTGTATTAGGAGCACTTTCCAAGGGCTGGCAGGGCATTTGGCAGATTGGAGGCTTGTGGCTTGTCTTCTGTTTTTCAGTCCTTGTGGAAACTTCTCTGTCAGGGTAGAGATGTAGCAGAGAATGTGTTGAAAGTAAATTTCTGTAATACTAGAAAATACTCTAACGGCAGTTAAGAGGATTCAGCCACTGGTGTGGGTTCTGGGAACTTCATTTGCTTATGTTTTGCTTCAGTGAGATAGGAAATTATTACTATTGATGCTGGATAGCATATTGTAATAACGGTGCTAACTTGTAATTGTTATACTGATGCTAACTTGCAGGCCCTCAGCTGCGGTAGAAGACTCCCTGTAGGTAGTATGCAGAGATGTACGGAGCAGCTCATCAGTCTTGAAAATCTGTCAGGTTTTCAGGGTGTCTTTTGTTTTGGGGTAATTCTTGGCATTGGTCTTGTTATTCTCCGCTCCTGCAGAGGTATATGTGGCCTTTATTTTGGTGGGAAAATAAATCTGGGGAGTCATACGAGCTGTTTACTTGTTCTTATTTGTTTTTACAGCTTGACAGGCACCACAGTCCCCGATCTCATCGTTAGCACCCACCACCAGATGTGGCTCCTTTTCCAGACAGACAGTGTCAGCAACTTGCAGGGATTCAAAGCGACGTATGAAGGTAATTCAAGCGTCTGGCTCAGAATTTACCTATTTTAAAAGGATCAGGGATGAGACGGGTACAGTTGTTCAGAAGAAAAGAGAGAAAGAAGCTTCTCTAAATATATTGAAGTTCTGTGGATTTTTTTTTTCTTAAAACTGAAGCTCTGCTCCAATAAAAACAGCTTTCCTGATTTCTTTTCCATGAAAGCAGACTGGGTGGGTAGTGTTAAGCTGCCGTTTCATCTGCTTGGTTGGAAAAGATTTGGTGAATTGCAGCTGATGGCACCAGTCTGTGTCTGCAGGAGAAATTGAGGTGAAGTAATCAATGGTTCCAGTAGATCAGTGGTATCAACTACTTTAAACTTTGACTAGTCTGGCATATTACAAATGAAATAAGTCGATGCTGGGATTTTTCAAAAGCAGCACATAAAATGCATTAGGATGTGAATGCTGAAGCCTGTCATAAGCTTCTGTGTTTATTGTTGTCGTAGGTAGGTTAGAGAAAGTGTGATGGAAGAGTATTCCTTCCAACTCATGCAACTGGTGAAGCTTTTCTTAGATTCCTGGTTTGAGTTGGTTTTAGATTTTCCCAGAAATCTCCAGCTTGTGTCTCCAGCTTGGTGTGAGCACCAGGGTCCGCAGCCTCCCCTGCCAGCAGGGCGCTGAGGAACGTGCTGTCCGTCCTCCAGCCCACAGCCTCACGCCTGCAGTGCAGATGCACAAGAACACGTCCACTTAGCTGTCAGCTTCTTTTTGGTCTTGTCATCTTGAGTCTCTTTTCAAGGCACTTGAAGGCCTTTCAGCTTTCCCTGTGACCTGCTGGCATCAGGGGTGGCTTATTCCTTTGGCTCTGATGCTTAAAAGTAGGTGCACAAATCTTCATCTAGACGTGGGGGCTGATCCTTGCAAGCTCTGAGTATCAGCAGTAATACCGAAATCGAACTGTTTCTTTCAGGGGCCCTAAGCACACATTCGCTTTCATTCATTTTTGAAAGTCTTTGCCCAGGACTTACCTGTTTCAGAGAAGCGTCATGTTGTGCTCAGGCCAGGACCTGCCCACAGTAGCACTGCTGATTGATGCTCGAGCCACAGCAGTTAGGAGCCTGAAGGGACCTGACCCACCCAAAAACCTACTTGGATTAAATGCCAGCGTGTCCAGGCAGGCTGAGTGGTTCCTCAAAGGGTGAACAGGGCTGTGAAGCTGGAATATTTCCTGGATTGCAGGACCAGGTCAGCAGAAAAGTCAGAGACACACATAGGTGAGAGAGAACGGAATTGAAAAAGGCAAATCCAGCCTGCTTGTCTGGGAGCATCTTGGTGGGACTGTTCCAGTCTTACTGGCTTTGGCTGTACCGGCCTGAAAGCTTGCTCCCTGCGGTGTCTGTCTGCCTGTCTCCTGCCACGTTTGTCCGCAGTCGATTCTTGGCAGCCTGGCAGAGTGTGCCGCGGGTGGGCAAAACCACGCTCTGGCTCTGCTTTGAGATCCTGTCAGGTTTATTAATCTCATCTAAAGGGCAATGTGGTCATATTCTTTCAGTCTCTTGATAAATCTCATGTTTACCCTATAGCCTAGCACATAACGTTGCAAAGCACTTGATATAGGAACTTCCTTACACTGTTGTTCATCTTCTGTGAACTTTGGATCTCTAAGGAGCTTGACTTTTCCCTCCCCTGACTTGCTTCAATGTTATTGGTAGCTTGATCTATAGCAAGGCTGAGCTGCTCTTGCTCCCGGTGACCTCGCCAGTCGGTCTGGGGATCACCATTATCATTCATGCTTTGGAGTCCTGTTGTACAGAGCTCCCAATGTCAGGGTGCTTCTCCCTTCTCTGGTCATCGGCTTTACCGGCACAGCTGCTGCCGGTTTTGCTGCACTCTTGTGTCCGTAACCTTCTAGAGGAGGAAACACAGGGAGTGCTCCAGCTCTGCTGGCCCTTGATGAGCCAGAAAGGTGGGACCCTTCCCTGGGCAGCATCTGCCCTTTGCGTGTATTAGAAGAGGAGGCCACTCTCTGCCTTAGCGTCCAAATATTCTCTTTTTCTGGGCATCTTTGCATTTTTACATGTCCAGCGCCTTACTGACCTCGCAAAATGGATTTGTGCGTGAAGAAAGAAATACAGTCTGTGCCTAAGGTCCACGTTGGTGCTATCCTGAGGTTAAGCCACCCTCCAATCAGCCAGGTCCATAAAAGCCTCTCAGTTTTTGCAAATGCTTTGAGTTACAAAGCAAGAGAAGTTACTAAGTAAGAGGCAATTAGCGCTTGCCAAATACATTATGAAATTATATGCAAGTTACTACCAAGTTTCAGTATCAGTTTTATGGCCACGCTTCTTTCTAATTGCGAGAGGAAAATTACAGCTAATGGAGCTATATAAAGTCAAGACCAAAAATCTACCGAATAGAAGGGCAGAGTATTGCTTATAGAGTATGTTTTAAATAGCCATCTATCCTAAAACATGTAAGTTTTAGTGTACATTTTAAAGGTAATGCGATCATAAAGCCTGTTGCTAGTGCTGGAACAGTTGCACCAAAGAGATTTATTGATGCACGGCTTGAAGGGCCTGTTGGACGGAACATGCTGAGGAGGGCAATATGCCATTGAATTGTTGATGTAGGGTTCCTGAGGAGGGGGAGCCAACCAGGTCCTTTTGCTTGACTTGTGAGTAAAGAAAAAGCCAGTTTGCCCCAGGAAGGTTATACCAACCACAAGGTATCTGGAGTCGGGTTTTTCCGAATCTGCACTGCGAGATTGGATGCGCTTGGAACAAATGCTCGGCGGGTGTAAATCAGGGTGGCAGCATTGATTTTCAATTAAGCTGTGTCAGTCTTTACCAGCTGAGGATCTGGCTCATTAATGTTCATGAAGATTACTTCTAAATCTCCGATGTCTCAACTTGAGCCACTTTTATCCTTTTAAACAGCCATTCTGTCATAATAGTGAACAATGTTTTTTGGACTTCCAGTGCTTGTCAGAAGAAATTTGTATTAAGCTCCACTTTGCTGAAAAAGTCTTTTCTTTCTCACAACTATAGCGAGCTGATTGATGCTGCAATTTAGTGCTTGACTTGTGAGAGGGCTTACGGCCTCCTGGGGTCCCCGGTCTTCTCTTCTCCCTTCTTTTCTTTAATCTCAGATGACTTCTGAGAATACCTTCCCCTTAGAGCTGGAGCCTTCCACAGCCATCGAGATGGATCTTTGAAAGTTCCCAGGTGAACCCCTCGTAACGGCTGGGCATAAATAATTCCTTCAGGTAGTGTTTTCGAAAGTTCTTGAGAAATTTAGGGTTCATTGAAGAGGATTCAGACTCCCATAATCTCATCCGCAAACCTTTGGCGGTTATGTTCCCCATGGGTGGACTGATGATGCTCGGTGTGCTCCTCACAGGGGAGGTGTGGGGAGATACGTGTTTCTGCTGCTGAGGAGCTTGATGTTATTACAAGCAACAGTATAAAAATAAATCAATAGTATAAAATTCTGTGGTAAGAGACAGAAATACTAAAACAGGAAAAAAATAGAACAAAGCCAGATCTTAATTTAGGCTTACAGTTATTTATTTTTAATATAAAGTAATAATTTAAAATGAAAACTAGGTTTGTAGACACACACACTAATCTAGTTTGGATTTCTGTTGGAATTGGCTTAGTTTGGGTAGAGCTGACTAAGGTCGGTGTTCTGAACTACCAGCGCGCTGCAGGCGGGGGATGATTAAACAATATTTATTGTTGTTGAAATGCTGAGTGTGTGTGTGGCTCTGGAGAGCTTAGCGTTAGAGCCGAGATTTCGCCCCATGGTGCTAAGAGGCTTAGGAGCTCTGCAGAGCTGGAGCCTGAAGATTTCTTCCACTGACCTGACTGGTTTTAATCAAATCGGTGCTGCCCATGGTGTTTGGTCGGAGGAGCTTGCTGGGTTTCCACGTCTGCTTTTACTTATATGTTATGTGTAAATAGGGCACGCTCTGTACAGGTGCCTGCATGCGAGCTGCACCGCACACATGTATGTGTGTCAGATTGAGAACAGCGATGATGTCTGAAGTTGCCTGAGCCTGGGGTACTTGGGGAAGAAACACACTGATCTGAAACTAGTTCTGCTGCTGCTGCTGTTCAGAGCTCGCTTTCGAAGCTCCCTGCCATGCAGCACGGCGATTTTTGTCTAGTGAAATGCTCTCAGGTGTCACTGACCAGCCCGGAGAACATGCAGGTAGTTTTTATTTTCTTTAGGTTCCACATTACCTAACCCCCCAACATTGGAAGCGTGTCAGAAAACTTAGTGTTTATCTTTCCTACTCTGCTTTTCCATTAAACGTATTGACTCATGTCATAAAACACGAGCGCTGGGATACTGCTGAACCGACAGACGTGAAGGCTTTTAGGTTTTGATGTGTTGACCTGACCCGCTCTCAGGGTCACGTTACTTGTACTTAAACCTTGTATCACCCTTAGCAGGAGAGATCTGATGTTATGCCACAGGGTTTTAATGAACCTGCTAGATTTGATTTCTCTATTTGCTCTGCAGCAGAGGTTTTGGATGGGAGGGATGTGACCAAGAGATGCAGAAAGGGCCTTTCCTTAGTTTATCCCCTCCTCCTCCTCATCGCATTTCCACTTTACATCCTTTTTTCGTCTGTTTGAATCAACAAAAAGAACTAGGCTGTGGAAACACCCCGGTCCTGGTTCCTTCAGATACGTACCTAACGCTATTAACTTTCAGTACTTTAATACGTGTACAAAATAGCGTGGGGGGTTAAATGTATTCTTGAGGGTCTTTTCTGACTGGAAGGAATGTTTCTGTGATTTCCTCAGGAATAACCTCTGAGTGCTCACAGATCCCACGTCTTGTGCCTATTTTTTTCCCCGAAACTGAAGTTTTGATAGCGCGGTCCTTGCTTGCAGCTCCAAAAATCCTCATTTTCCTCCAGAGCTGAGTCAGGCAGGAGCAGAAATTCCCCCGGCACCCCCGGAAAAGTGTGACCTAAATTTTGGGTGCCTGCAGCGTTCCTGTGCAGCTGCGTGCGTACCCGAGCAGAGCCTGAGCGTCGGCGCTCCCCAAACCGGCTCCTTGCCCACGCAGGCTGAGGTTCTCGTGCTCATTAGTCACCCTGAAGCGTAGGCTGCCTCCTCTGCGCCGAGCAAAGGGGACCCGGTTTCCCCACCCACCAGCAGAAGACAAATAGCATAAATAGCTGATGAAAAATTTCTGGTGAAACGTTTTCTGTTAGAAAATGCTGTTTTGTCAAAATCTTCTCTGCATGATATAATATTTGATGGAGAAGTTTTGAAAGATTCATTTCAACTTGTTTCATTTAAATAATGTCAAAACACTTGATTTAGATGTTCTTGTTTAGTTTTGACTTTTATTATTCTAATGTGGAAGTGATTTTACTTAAACATTCATCAGGAGAAATGTTTCAGTCTTATTGAAGTAACATGTTTTGATATTTCTGAATCACTCATTTTTGGAATTTCTGCTCTGCTAAATATTTCATGAATTTTACTGTGTATGAGAAGAAACATAGGAACCAGGGGACTTTCTTAGGACAGAAATTCCATTTTGTGAGTTCTCTAATGTAATAAAATGTGCCAGTTTTGTTTGCCTCCTGCTAACAAGGAGATCACGTGCACGGTGGAAAATGTGAGCTCCGGTTCTTCGTTTCTCTCCCATTCTTAGACCCACAATTTCCCTCTGTCTGTAGAGATGGTCCAGCTTGTGTGCAGAAGCTCCCAGGCAAGAGGGGAGCCCGTTCAATCAGAGAGCATCTCTCTCACTTTTATTCTTTCCCAGCGGAGGGTCAAAAGGGAGTTATTTTTCTTTGTGTGGCTGCGTTTTTTCCTGAGTATCTGGTAGCCTGAGCATGTCCTCATTTTGCAACAGAACGAATATGCTTGAACCCTTGTAGCTCCCTTCAGCTTCTGCAGTAGCTGGAGCTGCCGAGCAGGTCTGTCCGCAGCCCCTCGGTAGAGTTCTCGTGGCTGCCATCCCTGCAGAGCCCCAGATACATTCCGAGGGAAGATCTTCAGGTCTTTAGCCGTGCTGAAACTAGTGGTGAAACTCCCCTGGGCTTTCGGAGGACAGGGCTCCCTCTCTGGAGCGTGGGCAGGACTGTGCCGCACGGCTGTCCGTTAGAGCTCTGTTGCCTCTTGGTGAAAGGAGCCTCTGGCCGTGGAGGAGCAGCCTGAGGAGTGCTGGCGCTTCTGCCCCCAACGGCCCCAGCAGTGCCGGAGGTGGCTGCGCTGCTCACCTTGGCCCTTAACGCTGTTCAGGAGGCGGCCAGAGTGCCGAATGTTCCCATCCATCATCAGCAACCAGGTACCGGGACGTTCCACGCGTCCTTCCCCAGGGCACCCAACGGTGCAGGCGTCGGTGATAGCAGGACCTGGGGAGGCTGGGTGGAAGGCACCCACCCTGCGGGACAGCTTGCTGTCAGCCTCCTTTCCTAGTCCTGTATTTCAAGACTTCAGGGTGTGGGAAAGGAAAGGAATAATGAAAATTAGTTTTTAAAGGCTGTTGACTTGTCGCAGAAAGCGTTATCAGTTTCCTGCGTCTCTGTCAGGACACGATGATGCATCTTGAAAATATGCATGGTACCCTTTGATCTTGTTACAACTTCTTGAGTTTTAAAGCTGAATTTTCTTTTCATGATTTGCACTATTTGTCTCCTGTATATTTTTATTTTTTTTTTAGGGTAGTGTACAGTTCCGTCTCACTTCAATATCCAAACTGTTTTATTTTGTCCCTAATATGCAAGTACAAATCACTTAAGATTTGGATTTTCAAAGTCTGCAGGAAAACACGTAAATCCTGGCAAACTGCTTTCAGCGATAGGCAGAAAAAGAAACCTATTTCATGAAAACTTTCATATTAATATTAATTTATGTTAAATTATTTTTGGGATGCTTCATTACCTGGCAGTGACTTTTTAGTTCAAGATGCATGCAGCAGAAGCTAGGTGCCTTGTTGTGGCTTCTATTCAAACTACACCTGTATCCAAGTTGCCTGAAGTCAGCATAATAATGAGATGCTTGTTGTTATTCAAACCAAATTGGAATATTAGATGGAGTAATGCAAATCTCAGATGATGCGATTTTCCTCTGCAAAGAAAATGTCATAAAAGAAGTTTCCAATTTGGTGTAAGAAATTGAAAACGGGGAGAAAAGACAGCGAGGCTGATCGTAGATGATGGGGATAAAAACTGGAGAACGTGGAAGAGGAGATGAGTGTGGTGCAGATAAATAATGTGGGAGCACTGAGGAGGCTGTGAAGGAATGAGGTTTTGTGGCTAATAGTGATACAGAGCAGGGGGCCCTTTTGAAACGAGATTGTACGGAGCAGAAGATAACGGAAAACTGTGTCCCTGATTTACCTGAAGTCGAAATACAAGAGATTAACTGTATGCTTCTGTGCAGTGAGGTGTCAGCTGTCTGCTCCGGGACCACGGAGAGACGGAAATGGGGGTGGGCAGGGCAGGAGAGGCAGCAGCCATCGCAAGCCAGCAAACGCGCCCCGACCGCGTCCTCTCTGCCGAAGGTCCCCCTTAGCGGCACGTGGTCTGTCTGCTTCAGAAGTCCTAAAGCAGATGAGGATCTCCTTGGGTATCATTCTGTTTTTTCTTTAGTTGTGACTAATTTAAGGGTGAGGAAGCGGTTAGGGGAGTGACCACGGTAAAACTCCTACGCTAAAGACAGATGTCGGCTGCATTCTGCATTCCAGCTGCTGACCCCCCTCCCGCCTGAGGCGGTGCGGAGGGGCCCGCGATGGCTTTGCCCGACAAGCAGCACGGGTGTACGATGGGCGCTGCCCCGGCTCGGCGTCGGAGCCTTCCCCCACGCAACTTCTGTTCTCTCTCTTTCAGAGATCGACCAAGGGAGCTGCGGCGATCCCGGCATCCCAGCCTACGGCAGGAGAGAAGGATCCACGTTTCGCCACGGGGACAGTTTGAAGTTTGAGTGCCAGCCTGCCTTTGAGTTGAAGGGACAGAAAACAATTACCTGCCAAAAGAGTAGCCAGTGGTCTGCTCAGAAACCAGTTTGTGTTTGTAAGTCAGTGAGGAGATGGCTCCAAAGGGTCTGCGCTGTGCGGTGAGGTGGTTGCATAAACAGTACGTTAGTGCTCTGCGCTTGGTACCGGGGACAGGGCCAGGACTTGTGGTGGCAGAGATGGCACCAAGCTGCAGCTTCACTTACCTGAAGCTGTGGGGAGAGTTTGGTTTGGCTCCTCTCCACAGAGAAGGGATGTGCGGCGGGGAGCAGCTGGAGAATTGGGCTTGTGCAGGGACCCTGTGCTCTCCCTGCTCTACCCCTCTGCCCTCCTGACGTTCTGGTTTGGGTCCCTTCTGGAGAGAAAGTAGGGCTTTGGTGTCTGAAACAGGAGGCATGGACACACAAAAAAATAGTTTAAAACTTGATTCTATTTTTGACCACTTAATTTTCCTTCATTACCTGATGATGTTCAGGCTCCCTGCTGCTGGACCTCAATTTTTAATCTGTTGCATGAGTTCTCAGCAGAAGTAGGACATTATGCTCTCAGTGGTGACTAAGGGTAAAGTTTTCAGATGTCAGTGGGAGTTACATGCACAGTCCCCGTTGGGTTGTATCGGCCTCGCTGTCCTTTGACGATGCATTGGGCAATCTGCTTTATTACATCGACTGAACCATCACTCAGAAACAACCCTGTATTTGAACATGACCAAAACTCACAAAAGTGTCTATATTTTCCCCAGTTGGTGACAAGCAAACTCTTCTTTTTGTCTCATCTCTGCTTATTTAGGTATGTTAAAGGCTGTGTCTTCGAATGGACACTGTGGTGTGGGGGAGGAGGCTGAACCTAATACAAATAACCGGGAAAGGAAGATGCAGCTGAGCAACAGACGGAGGACAAAAGTGTAGGGAAAATGGATAGATAGAAAACAGAAATGTTATTTTCTTAACGTGTGTAGTCACTGTGCAGATAAATAGACGTGCTGGTGTTAGATGCTGCAGTATGAAACGCTGGCTTGCAGCGTGGCAGGACTTGGTCTGTACCAGAGGGGTTCTGGGACTGGGGGGGCGAACCCTGTTACAGCTGAGTGGGGATCTTGGGGCTGTGGGGGAAGCTGGCACAATTTATGGGAGAATGTGGGAGACAATTCAAGTAAGTGCCTTTCTTTTCCAAGGCTAATTTAAGCTCTGAGCATTTGAGACTGTCTGTTTGGGGAAAGGAAGCAGTTTGTGAGTTTTCCCTTTCCAGATGCCCTGACTCTCTTCCTACTTGGTTTTCTCTGTAAGCGAATCAGCTAAAGATGCTGATGAGGAAAATGGAGTTTCCCTGGTTATTTTTGAAGTGGGACGTGCTACGCTGTTTCTGTGCTTAGTGTCAGAAGTCGTTAGTTTCTTTCTTCATTTCCCAGAAGTTCAGATGCATTTGAACAGCGAATGGTTTGGTTGAGGTTCTTGCAGAGATGCTAAACGCTTAGTTTGCGCCCAGAATGAGAGGATTTGATCGTAGCGGTATAGAAAGGAGACCTTCCAGTAAAGTAAGGTCGTTTTTTGTAGATATATATTGAACAGGAGCATCAAATCAAGCCCCAATCAGCAGTCCATGCAAAGCATAGCGCAGCACAGGCACAAATCTTTCAGTTAAAATAATTGCTTTGTATTCTGTTCTCTGTGGCCCTCCAGCTTTGGATGTTGGTGAATCAACAAGACAACATTTAGGTACTGGGAAAAGTATTTCATAGCCCTCTCTATGCCTCCCCTGCCTTTATTCCAGACAGTGTCATATTAGTGTGCATGAATCAGAAGAGGTGAGATGACAAAATGTGTAACCTGGCATGAAATCGGTAGTGGGATTAGTGACAACTCTGTGAGTGTTGGAAGACCATTGTGTGTGTTGGGCATGAGGTGGGAAAATAAGGCAACCCGATTTATGTGCTGCTCGTTGGAAATATGCAAACGATTCACTGCTGCTGATTCTGGCTGCAAATGCGTGACAAATGCAGACGGAGATTAAACAGCGCGCTGTGGTGCATCCTGCTGTCCCGAGCAAATGATTTATGAGCAGACAGAATTTATTGTGGAGAACTCATTTCCTGGGGCTTTGATGACAAAGCAACGCAAACCATTTAAGTAATGCAGGTGCTTATTGCAACGGGTCCTTAATTCGTGACTGTCTGTGCCTTCGTGATAACAGAGCTTCCATCTTCATCCTCGTTGTTGTCATTGCGTTTCTTAACCGTCCAGGGTGAGCACACAGGGCGCTTGAGAAACTTTGCAAGACTTCTTAGTGCATGTCTTCTGCAAACCCCTTACTGAGCAGGGTATTCCTGGCGTCGCTGTGTATGTTCAGCTTATCTCTGCTGATCTGAGATACTTGAACCAACTACGCAGGAGCCTGGGAACCTGCAGTACCGCAGCTGGATGGGCAGCGCAGTCGTCTGTGCTCCAAGCTTGGTGGCTCCTTCCATGCAATGTGGGTGTCTGGGTATCGGTGAAGACCTCTGTTTCTCCCTATTCTGCAGCACCTCGTAGAATCAGCTCTGTGGTTACTGTGTTCGCTCTGACACTGTCATTTTCAAAGTTACGGAACTGCGGTGTCTGTCAGAGGCTGAGGCGGTTCTCATAACCCAGGATAACCCTACAGAGCTATGTGCGGTTTTCTTGCCTTCCTGAAGGACAGCAAAATGGGCTTCGGGGATGTCAGGCGGATAAATGTTACCTAAGGAGAACCGTGATGCTGCTTAGACAAAGTTTGTGCTCTGGTGGTAGGAACTCATAAGGGATGTAATATCCAAGCTGAAGTTTACAGTTACCTGTGGCTGAGGAGATTAAGCAGCTCATGAATGGGGAACCAGCCCATAATTACAGCTATCACGGGAAGCCGGTGGGTTGTTCAGGTGCTGCGGTGAGAATGATGATGAAAGCCTGGGTAGCTGTAGCCGGGGAGCAGGGCATTTCAGTAGTGCCATAACTTTCAAATACGTGGTTGGAATTACTGTTTAAACATACTCATGTATAGGAGGGAAAAGCTCATTATCTGAATTTTATGTGAACTGTGGCGTGGAAGGCTTTGCTACAAAACATTTCCTATGGCCAAAATCTGTTTCACAAGGTTTCCTTGTTAAGGAAGGGAAGAGTTAACATCCCCGTTGTAGGGGGACGGTGCTCTCGGAGGGCTTCCGCAGCAGTTCAATAAGTCTCACAAGGTTCTGTGCTATTCCTCCGCAGCAGCTCCCCTGCTCTTCCCTCCTCCTCCTCCTGCCTGCAGCCCTGTCCCTGAGAGCCTGTGACCTCCAGCTCCTGAGGTTTGAGTCCTGCACCTTTAGCTGAAGGGTTAACTGGCACCAAGCAGTACCGTCATTGTATGTGGTGGGTTACGGCATAAACCGTCACGACGACACACGTCCTTCGTAACCATCTCGCTGAATAAAGGCAAAGGTTTTGCCTTCTTTTAACTGTCCTCTGCCAGTTGCTTTGGGAGAGTCGTTTCTGAAAACAACATATTTTCCAGGACAAGTTTCGTGTGTTGATCTCAGACTTGCAAACTTCAGGTTTTCTGGACCCGCCACGTGTTCTGAAGGTGAATAAAACGCGGGGAAATGAAGCAGTATGTGCACTCGGGTTGAGCAGACCCGAGGGTGGAGGTTTCTGCACTGAACTGGAATTACTGTATTTGTTTGGCGTCGCTTGACTGCAGCTCCACAAGGCTGGGGATAAACACGTGCGTGTGTGTGTGCATCGATATGTGTGTGTGTGTTTAAATGGAGGGGCCGTCACTTGAGCTCTGCTGTTTCAGAGTACTGCTGGACTCCTCCGGGCACGCTGCGCCTGTTGATCCGATAGTCCTTGGTCTTGCTCTGGTCTTGCTTTAGGATCTTCAATAGTTTCCGATGACTTTCTTTTTGTTGTGTTATCATAAACTCTTTGTATTACAGACCTGCTTAGAGCAGTAGTCATGCATAATATTCCTCGAAACAGAGCAGAAGGCATTTCCCAAAGCACTTCCAGTTGAAATTATGTTAAATTGTGTGTTTTCTTCCCTGACTTTGGAGCAGATGTTATGCTTTCTCCCCTTTCTGTTCGCTTGAAAACCTCACCCATGGCCCGTTTCTCCTCCCCGACGTGCTCACGCTTGCCGTGACCTGCAGAACGCTGGGAAGCAGCAGCGCTGTGCCCACTAACGCTGGAGATCTGCGCTGCCTCCTTGGGAGCGGGGCGTTGACTCTCTCGGACCGAACCGAGCGCCAGCAAAACCCTTGGCGTCGTTGAGAGTCGTCACTGAGTTGGCTCCGTGAGGAGCCCCGAAGGACCCCCGACCTTCCACGCAGGTGTATGGCACCGAGACCGTTGTCCTCTTCGGAGGCTTCATGATTTAGTGCATTTTTCCAGTCTTTTAAGCATGTGATTCTCCTTAATAGCAGAATAAAATCTCTCTTCTCCTTAGTGGTAATTATTCCTTTTTTTTTTTTTTTGTTAATTCCATATTGGCCTATTACACCTGCTGAATAATCTTCGCTCCTCTTTGTAAAAATTGCAAATTTTAGTTTTGAGCTGAGTGGCTAACCTTTTGTGTGCACTGTCTGGTACAAACATTCAGGATTAGTAGCTGGAAATGCAAAGTGCAGGAGATGTTTTCCCAGCAATGTGCTGAACAGAACCCTGTAATTTCGCATCACTTGGCAAGGTTTTCATTTAGCTCTAAATTAAATTGTCAATTGGTCATTATTTTCTTTCTCTCTCTTCCTTTCTTTCTTTCTTTCTTCTCTTTTCTTCTTTTCCTGCCCACTATTCACAGCAACTGGTAGAGTCTTCCCTGTGAAGAGTAATTTGGAGAAAAGTGTGTCTCAAGTGAGCAGTGAGAAAAGCACAGTTTTCCTTTTTAAAAATAATATAGCTTCTTAACAGCGAGAGTAGGTAAGGAGCAGCTTCCTGAAGGCAGCGATGGGTTCTCCATACCTAAACATTTATAAATTGAGATCGGATGCTCCTTTCTGGAGATCTCTAGGAACCGGGAGTTGTTCTACAGTCTGTATTAAGGAGGTGGGTGGTTAAGGTGATTAGGAGGATCCTTTATTATCCAATAACTCTTGAACTGGAAATTCACAAAAATTTTCTTTTAAAGGAATTGATGTTTTTCTCACTATAGGAGAGTTTTTCAGGCTTTTGAACTGTGGCGTAGGCTCTCGTTCTTCTGACGGAACCTGATCGCAAGTCTGTGTGTTCTCCATATTATTTCTGCCATTCTTAATACCCCTGGCTTTCTGCAGTGCTGACAGAGCAGTTTCTGTTACCTCATCAAATGTTTCTCCCTCCTGGTGCAAAAAGGTTTCCTTTTTTCTAGCTAACATTGGGCTTGTTTGTCTACTTGCAGATGCAGTTGCTTTTAGGGGATTTTGGAAGTGCAGGGATTCTATTAATTTTTATTTCCAAGCTGTTTTGATGTGTGTGGGGTTTTATTTTTTTGATTGATGCTTTTATGAAGCACCCTGATACGATTTTCCTGATATAACAGCAGAGAGAGACTCCAATTACCTGCACCAGATGGGTTGGGAAAGGGAACCGGTAGCTAACCTTACCCTTAACCGCAACACGCCAACTCCGACCTCTGCAAAGCAGCCGGTCGCATCCTGGGCTCGTGCAGCTGAAAACCTGCCAAGAAGGGGGCTCGTTCCCCGCGGAGGCCACTTAGATGGTTTCTGCACGTGCGCAACAGATGTGTGTCCTTCAGGGACCCGTTAGCACCTCCTGCTCGCCCTTGATCCAAGTTGGGTTCAGAGCAGCAAATCGGTGGTGAAATGCTCCTTATCTCCAGCCCGTTCCCCTGAGCCACTGAGATCCAGTTCCCTGGCAGTCAGGGGAGCAAATTAAATGAAGGCAGGATTACCATGATCTCTGTATACGCGTGGGATTTGTAGCTTTTGTTAACAACCTTGTTTCACGGTTGCAGCCATGTAAGACCATTCCCTTCTTAATTTTAAGCAGGGCACTTTCCCTCAAAGCCCTTGTTCTGCATTGCAGCCCCAGTTTGTCAAAGCACTGAGATTTAAATGTTTGCTTAAGTAGACGTACACGCTTAAGTACTGCGCTGGGCAGGAATGCACTTAAGCACCTTCTTAATTACAACGAATTGTGTTCTGATCGTCCCTCACAAACTCCCCAGGCATTTTTTGGGTGTGATTTATATGAAGATTTTCCATTTCCCTCGCTGTGGCTTTATGAAGGAGGCTGCTTAACGAGTCCTTTCTGCTCTTCCCTGAGAAGTGTCTCAAATAAGCTGCACATCTTCCAGCGTGGCACTGGTCCGTTCTGTTGCCAAGTTTCCCTTGGTTTCAATATCTGAGGAGAGCTGAGGTCCACCTGGATCAAACCAGAGCCTGTTTCCTCCTTGGTGTTACTTTATCAGTTGAGTTCTGTCCAGCAATTGTGGAGCCAGAAGAGCGAGTCTCCTGCTGTGAGCTGCTGCTCCACGTGTTCTCCTGGTTCCTAACTAATGGTCCGGGGCTCAGGGTACTCGTGCAGTCAGCCTAGTTCGGGAGGAAGGTTGCAGTGTTAAGGCCAGAGGATGCAGGATGAGGTTGTGGTGGTGATCCAGAGGACGTGGCCAGCTCTGGCATCCCCAGCAGGGATGCTCCTCCCGCAGAGAGCCTGCGGGTGGGGAGAGCCGGGATGGAGGACTGCGCAGTGGTGTCAGGCCACATCGCTGCGCACGCAGCTCGCCGGAGGTGCTCCCAGCTGCTCTCTCAGCGCTGATCGGGAGGATGCAGTTTATTGGGCTGTCTCCATGCTTGTTATTTCACTGATTGAGTCAGTTGAACTGTTACCCTCATAGGGTTTCATGCTGCTATAAATGAGCTGTCCTGTGCCAAGGCATCTGTCCGTATTCCTGACAGCAGTTGCTCAGCGTGATGGGTTGCTTCTCTTTGCATGAGTCGGAATCTGAAGTGACACTTAGTGGTTTTATCAGGCGAGGAGGTCGTCTCTGTCCCCTTCTCCTGTCTCTGTATCAAGAAGAAGGGAATGTGGTGTGCGTTACGTTGCCATCTTCAATCTGGTCTGCAGGGAAGTCCCCTTACACCTGCCTTATTTTAATGCTTTACACACAGGGTTGGTGTTTGAGAAAGCTGCAACAGGACAGTTCCGATTTGCAGGCGGAGTCGATGCGTGCAAGTTTATCTTTAAGGCTCCTTCTATTGTACTGCTTCCATTGTACGTGTGGCCGAACCTGCCCGCGCACCCTCTGATGCACCGCGCGCAGCTGCCGTCACCCCAGTTGCGGTTGCACACTTCGGGGGTGCCGTGCCCTTTCTGGTGGTACAGCAGTCGTCCATCACGCACTCAGTGTGCCGAGACCGTGGGACTCTGTGGAAAGGCAAGTCCCAGCCTGTTGCACAAGCAGCTTCCAGCCTGCAGGAGACGAATGTGTCGCAGCGGTTGGCAGACGACTCCGGGCGCTGCAGCAGAGGAAGGATGCTCTGCTAAACCACGAAGGAGCATAAATGGGAAAGGTACATAACAAGACTGCTAGACTGCTTTGGGGCCTTTGCCAAAAAGTGACAATTAAAATTCTGTCGTCTTGTGGATGCCAGCACCGATTCCCAAGAGAGACTGCAGGGAGGGGGTGAGTTCCCCTTAAAATAAACAGGGGCACACAGGAAAGGATCTTGTCTTTGTGCAGAAGCCTTGGAGCACCTCCTGCCTAACAGATGGCTGCAGAAACCCTGGCAGACACGCGGCCCAACGCTGTCCTAGTGGGGATCAGCATCTTCCAGTAAGTTTAAGGAACTTAAGTTATCCCTGGTGAACCAAGCAGTCACTGTTTCCATCTTGAGTGGGTAGAAGTGAAACCTGCTTCGGTATTGTAGCACTCTTCCACACGCACAGAGGCTCCTGTACAGTCTATTTTAAGTTCACTGATGATATTTTCCTCAAGATCTGGTCCCCAAACCCTGTCTATTTTTCATTATTCTTAGCATACCTGCTCTCCCGCCCCCGGTTAGCCGCGCGCTGGCACTGACAGCTACTCCATCAGAGTAAGCTGAAGAGTTTGTTGCTCTGAAATACAAAAAAGTTCCCCCAGTTAATATTTGCTCTAGACGCCTTTCCCTCACCTCCCACTTGCCTGTTGGTGCCTCAGGGTTTTAAGAAGGAAAATGCATTGTGATGCTGATGTGTTTATTGAAACGGCAGATACAGAAAGAAGAAAATACGGAATGTAAAGCACTTTGCTTCGCAGCTGGAACGGTGCCCTGAGCTTCCAGCACTGTTAGCTGTTCGGGCCGTACGCTTCCCCGAGTGAGGCATGCCGGTTACTAACCGGGTTCCTGCTGAGGTCCTATTTTTCCAGTCCATCACCAAGTTGTGCCTAGAGGAGGGATCTTCTTAAAAAAGGAAAGGTAAGGCAGAAAATCCATTACTGTCTTCAAGCTCTCTCCCAAGTGGTCAGAGTCTGTGGGAATGGTACCTAAAAGCTGAGAGAGAAGTGAGGATTTCTTACTGTTTCCATGGAGACTGAAATTATTACAGTGATTCCCTGCTTGGTTTTCAGCTTGTGAACATGGTGCCTTTCCCATTCCTGGGCACTGTAGGTGTGCCCCTTCCCCAGGATAAGCCCGGCACTCTAGCCTGCAGGATGAGCAGCGATGGAGTGTCCGTGGCCACCAGGCATGCCTCGCAGGGGACATGGGACCGTCTGTGAGGACGCAGGATCTTTTGGAGGCAGAAGAAAATAGAAGCAAGTTGTGCTTGGACTGACCAGACCGGAGCAGAAATTGCTCCTGGCTGAAGGCGCAGAAACAAGCAGCGGTGCTGGCAGGTAACCGTCGGATGCCTCCGTGTTCAGCTCAGCCGTGAGCGTCGCACACCGGGACCGTGCGGCAGGGCCCTGGTGCCACACCATGTGCCCCACTCGACTTGCTCAGCCAAGAAGCAACGAGCTGTGTCTTCACTGTTTTACAGCTCTGAATAAAGGCAGAATCTTGGTAATGTTTGTGATGACTCGAATAAATACCTTGTACTCGTTCGTTAGCGGCATGTGCCTCTCTGGCTGTGGCAGGTACTCTGTTTCTGCTGGGCTTTGCTGTGATTTATTCTGCTGTGTTTAATAAAGGGACTTTTCTTGTTGCTTTTGCAGTTCTCGATCAGTAATAGCAGTTATGGACAAAGAGCAGCATAGGCTTATCAATTTGGCCATAACGCGCATAATGAAACGTCCTCTCCTAACATTTAAGAACAACCATGATAAATATTTATTTCAGTCTCTCAGCCCAAGGCTGCAGAGTGCCGGGTGTTCCTTGCTCGGGGATCCTGACGGACAGGCTGCGGGCAGCAGGGCTGACCTCTGTCTGCCTGTCGTGTTCCGAGCGACTGCTCGCTCCCCAGGGGCGCTTCCTTCCTGTCTCGGATGCACGAAACAGCGTGAGACAGGTAGCACTCAGCTGTCTTCCACCCTCCTTGGGTGCTATCATCTTCGTTCTGATAGCGCGTTTCCCTGTCTGTGACATATTGTTAAACAGCTTCTGCTTTTATCCGAGTGTCCAGCCGTGCACTTCGGAGAAAGCAGAGAGGGTGACGCGGATCCCGGTGCAGCCCCAAACCAAAAACCCCCTTTCATGCTGAAGACAAAGCTCTCCTGCTGAAAAAGACAGGGAAAATCTACATATCACAGACACCGTGATCTTGCTAACGAACCTTCCGGATCAGTTCTCGCTTCCTGGGCTGGATGTGACCCTCTGGGGGGCAAAGCCGAGCTCCCCGCTGCACCAAGGAGAGCTGGTGTGTTGGTGGCCGGCCGTGGACGCGTGGGACAGTGGCCTTTGCCCTACAGCCTGCGACTTGGCTGTCTCCTGCACGTGTTATTTCATGGAAAATTGAAATCGTCGTTTACTTCCCTGCGGTGGAGACTTTTGGAAGTTTTTATCCGTTGCTCTTTTAATCTGTCAGTTTGTTTCATCTAGCAAAGGTTAATTTTACATTCTCCCCTCACCCTGCTTTGCTTTCTTTTGTCAGCGAGTTCTTTGTTGTTGTTATTCCCCGAAAGGAGCCAGCAGCGCTGTGCCGTAATAGCTGCGCTAGCAACCGTACCTCTGCTGCTGGCTGTGGGATACCGTAGGTCCTGTACGAATGCTAATTTCCCACTTTGGATTTAAAAATTTATAGGCGATACCTAGCTCCTGCGAGGGGTTCCTACTGCTAAGATGTTTCTCTGTGTGTGAATGCATTTATTTTCGGTGGCTGTTCCTGGGCAGATTATACCAAGCTTATGCTGACGGAATTATTTGACAGCGTCCCTTGATATTTCAGCATCTAGTAAAGAGCCAAAATCCTGAGGATATTTTGCAGTTTGTTTTCTCTTTAATCTGTTCTCTTTGCTGAGAGCAGGAAATAGATTGTGTAGCTCTTAGCCTTGATAATGTCATGGTAACGTCCATCTTATTTGATCTGAAACCATTAGACGTTGAAGGAAAACAGAGGGAAAATAACAGAGGGAGGGTGAGCATTGAACCAAATAATCGTATAAATGCCAAACTAAACCCAGTCTCATCCTCTGTGCGATGTCCTTTTGCCAGGAATTGGTGAGATGCATGTTCTGAGTAATGGATTTTACCAAGGGTGACGGTGGGGAAAAAGATGAGTAAAGCATACATACATAAGATATCAAAAATACTGGGGAGGTACCACTTAAAAGGCAGCCTTGCTTTTTCAAATTGATGGACCTTGTCCGCTGAAATACAGTATATATTGAAAACCCTTGAGAGCTAAAGGTATTTTTCATATGCACTCTTCCCCTCAACTTCGTCTTAAGACTGGTTTTAATTATTTTCCTGGGAATGGCATCTAATTTAATGCCTCTTTTTGGTAACATGCTAGCCCAGCAGAAGTCAGTGATTTATTTGTAATGGCGGGGGGGGCTGCCCCTACCCCTGGGCTGCAGATCGTGGCCGGCCAGCACTTGCTCCGAGTTGTCCCAAGCCCCTGGTGCTCGGGGGAAGCTTGGGAAGGTTCTTGGGCTCTTCCCTGCCCAGTGCAGCAGAGTCACGACCAAAACCAACCAGCAGCCTGTTTTCCAGCGCTCGTTTGGCACGGGTGTAAACAGCTGCCCGAGGAGATAGGCAAAGGCAAACTGACTCACAGCTCCTTCTCCAAGGACTTCACAGTTTATTCCCATGTCGTGCAAATATTCAGTACGGAATGGGCTCAGCGCAAGGAGTTTGTCCAAGTGTGGCAGGACTTCCCAGGCACAGTTACATCTGTTGGGGAGCGCGGGTGAAAATTCCATTTAGCGAATGGAAAGGTAAACTCAAAAGTGCAGATTTTTAAGTAAATCCTGAAGTCTGCACCACCCTGCAGCTTACCCAGCACTTTAGACTAAAAAGCCTTGGGTGTGGATAGCAGCAGAGGAGCCTGGAGGTCTGCGCGGGCTAACAGCCGAGTTGGTTCCTTACCTCAGATTTTGTAGGTTGTGCTGAGTTGTGGCCACAACAGAAGACGTTGCTCCAAAGCCTCATTTAATGCTGATTTGCTTTGGCACGAGCCGTAGTCACACATCTGATCCTGCGTAGGCTCTGTCTCAGGGACGTGCAGGAGAATTCACCTGCAAACTACCAAATTCCCACCTGGCTGAGTGACATTTTCTGCCCGCAGTAGAAGGAACCCGTGCTCCGCTGTGCGTGGTACAAAGCCTACACAGATGTGAGGAAGCACGCTGCTGAAAAAGGGGCAGTGCCGTGCTAGGCTGGAAAATGGGAGACCCACCAAAACCAGGACTGGAGACTACTTTGAAGTCACTTCTTCCCCATGCAAATAAATCACTGACATCTAGCAGTGAATGGAGCACTGAGCCCTTCCTTTCTTTAATCGTCTCTGAGAAGCAAAGCAGTTGGGAATTTGCAGGAATTGCCCAGCTCGAGGGATAAGAGGGAGGGGGAAACATGACAGAGCAGCTTGTAGGAGCACCGTGCCGCGTGATTGATGGTGATTTCTTATTGCAGTTTCCTGCTTTTTCAACTTCACCACCCCATCTGGGATTGTGCTGTCACCAAATTACCCTGAAGAATACGGAAGCAGCTTGCACTGTGTTTGGTTGATTATAGCTAAACCCGAGAGCCGAATTCACTTGGCTTTCAATGATTTTGATGTGGAGCCTCAGTTTGATTTCCTAGCTGTGAAAGATGGTGGGACTGCTGAATCTCCGGTGCTGGGGACCTTCTCAGGAAACCAGATCCCCTCCTCGCTGACCAGCAGTGGTCACGTAGCCAGGCTGGAGTTCCAGACCGACCACTCCATGGAGAAGAGAGGCTTCAACATAACGTTCACCAGTAAGTGCCCCGTCCTTGCTTCTAGTTTTCATTTCAAGCTCTGAATTCTTGTTGGGGATTAATGGGCAAGAGGTTGATCTCACTAAAACCATTGCAGATCCAAAGAAAATCAGAAAATTGGGGATTACTTTAGATTTGCAGTTGGGTAATTGAGGGTTGGTTTCAAGCTCGAAGCTAATGGCGCGAGCTCTTTCTGGCTGCCAAGTTTAAGTGTTGTCCAGAGAAAGAAACTGGCTCTGGAGCGTTTGTCCGTGGAGCCACCGGGGCTTCTGTCCTCCCCTCAGCCCGCAGCTTGGGGTGCTGCGTGGGCTTTCTGCTCTCCCTCCCCGTGCCTCCAATCTGCCCGCTGAGGTCAGGCAGCGTTGTGGGCAGCCTGCTGCAGGTCAGGAAGAGCTGTTAGACCTCGGATGGTTGTGTTCTTCAGTCAGCACTGCCATCGTTTGTTGACACCTAAAAACACACAGGACTTCAAAGATAAAGGAAAACATGCAGCAATGACTTACAATACAAAGCACTGAAAGTTCTACAGATGTATTTGGCTTCACGTAAGTCCAGTCTTCAAGTCTCAAATGAACGCTGTGGTAATTTTATCCCCGTATTGTCCTATAATTTTCTAAAGAGCGTTATTAAACCTATTCAGCAGAACTGATAAATGACTTTGTTATAATAGCCTTTAGTGGCACAGCTAAATTAATAGTCTTTCTAGCTATGATTGCAAATCCTCTGTTTAAAAGAAAAAATCAGAGATCTTAAGAAATCGTTTGCCGCAGCACGGCAGGCTGAAGGCTCGTCAGATGAAGTAGGTTGTGTGTGGTAGTATCACGTACCCAGGATTGAGTCCTAGGTCCTGGACACAGGGAGTTGCCTCATCCAGAAACACTTCGGTATGTATCTCTGATACGTTCCATACCCGTGTTGGGAGTTGTCCTTCTCCCCTGGATGGAGACATTTTTAAAGCAATTTTTGGTGTTTTTTTTTTGTAAGTGACTCTTAAGTGCACGTGAGTTAATCTGTTCTGACTGCTTGAACCACCGAACGGAGCTCCTGCGCCTTTCCCAGACACCTTGCCACCCTTCCCTTCAGTTTACGTATGAGAAAGGAGCCAACATATTGCCACAAGGGACAGATACGAGAGCACAAGGCACAGATTCTGCTCATGTTTTCCCCTTCGGCAACGTATATAACAAGATATTATACGAGTAACAATGCTCTGTAGGAAATCCAGAACTCATCTGAATATGGTCAAGTGCATTAAGGATATTAAAAGCGCGTGTGTGTAATTAATCTGGAGGCTTTAATCTTTCATATGCTGCTCATCTCTGAAGACCACCTCCTAGCATATGAAGATATAGTACATAATTATGCACTTAATAGGGAATTAAGGCTATAGACTCATTTTCTGATTGGTTGGCCATCCCAGTTTTTAACTGCTGGAAAAAGGCAGGTCTTTAAAGAGAGCTGCGTGCCTGTGCAATTCCATCCACAACTTTGCAACACCTAGAAACGTAATTGCTTTGTGTCCTTCGTTTTATCCCAGTAATGATGACAAGCAAGGTCGGGGACTGCATGGCACTCGATCACACAGCACGCTGAGAGGACCCTTACTTTTAACCACAGGGCCCTAAAGCTTTCATTTCTTCTCGTTAGCAGTTAACTTATGTCTCCTCTATGCAGATGCGTGCGCTGCAGTATTGTTAGAGTTTTTAAAAATTTTTCTCTGTTTTGAGTATTTGTGCATTTTCATAGGTGAAAGATTTCTAAGAAGATAATTTGGTTCTGCAGGCTCTTTTTCTGGCCCCTGTGTCTTAGCACCTCGGGGATGCAAATGGTTTTAATCCCACCCTTCCTCTCCGAGTTTGCAAATGAACAACTTGTGGTAGAGACAGGGAACAGGAAAATCGAAGTGACTTCAGCTAGATGAAAAGTTGAGTGGTGGGAACATGGACTTGGGTGTCTTAGCGGGTTAGAGAAGTGGTGGTGACACAGTTTCTGCCACAGGCTGGCTTGTCCCCGTGGAACACAGTAGCTTTGCTGGGCCAAATCCAAGTCCGTGCTGTTTGGGCTTCCCGGTGAGGAAAGCCTGCTGTCCAGGGGCAAGATCAAGTGCTGTTGTCTCCATAGAAAAGACGTGAAACTATTGTGTAATTCCTAAGTTTGTGGTCCGACGTACTTATTTTTGAATTGGACAGAGGGGAAATGTGTTATTCACTATTCTCTTACCTTTCCCTCGTAGCGTTTAGGCATAACGAGTGCCCCGACCCTGGCGTGCCCGTGAATGGAAAGCGGTTTGGGGACAGCCTCCAGCTCGGCAGCTCCGTGTCCTTCCTTTGCGATGAGGGCTTCATTAGGACCCACGGCTCCGAAACCATCACCTGCATCTTGAAGGAAGGAAACGTGGTCTGGAACAACGCAGTGCTCAGATGCGAAGGTAAATTTTATCATCTTTCCTACTAGTCTGGATGTGCACCCTGGAGGGAGAATGGCCCCCGGGTGTTTGCAGCCGTTTGGGGAAAAAAGGATAAAAGTTTTGTCTGTCAAGGTGCTGGTCAGACAAGTTGCAGCGAGAGGTGCACAGCGCTGACCTTGCGGGAGGCCTTTTGCCATCGTGTAGGCAGAGAGCCGGGAGCTGTTGGGAGCTGAAGGGCTGTTGGACTTTAGCTCTAACCCCCAGCTTCTAGGTTATGGCCAGGATTTTGCGTGGCGCTGGAAGGTGGTGTCTGCGCAGAAGAGTTTATTTAGGAGAAAGTACCGATCAGATAATCACGAGCACTGAACTCTGCTTTCTAATTTTTAATGACATGAATGATGGGTATTATTTGTATTAGCTCAGTTCTTGTTATAAGAGGTGTTTTTCTAATAACAATAATAAAAGGCTTTGATTTAGTGATGACTAAAAGCTTCCCTACCGCTCCTGTCACGAAGGGAAAAACAGAGATACATGGCAATATTTTTTCTGTCCTGATTTTTGATACATGTAAAATGCGTAATATTTATGTAATGAAAGAAGCAAAAGGCACAGATCTTTCCTGTGAAAAGTGAACTCATTGCTGCAGACACTCGTACGCACACACGTACCTTCGGCGTGTCTCGGTGTGGTGTGTCCTGTCTGATGGACTCTGGCAGTCAGGAGCCAGAAATTTGGAGTTCGCATCTCTCTGCAACACCGGCTGCGATAGCCAACCTAGAAATGAGGGAGATGGGTTGAATTAAAGGCTTTAATACAGATTTCAAAGCTTTTTTGTAGTCTTTAAAGCTTCTGCTATGGAACAGAGAAGTGAAGAAAGAGCTTGTTAGAAGTGAAAAGTCTTCCTCTGCCGTGTTCTCAGGGAAGAGATGCCCTGCACTGGTATTTACAGCAATTTGATTAATAAGTACTGTGCTATTGAGAAATAGCACTGTAATAATGAGAAATAATTTCAGTAACGGGTCATGCATTGTTCAAGTGGATGAGCAGCAAAATTCGCACAATCTAGCCCATTGTCTTTCAGATTGAAAGAAGGAGGTATCAGTTGTGTGCGGTAACTTTTATGTGATAAGAAGGCGGACTTTTTATATTCTTGTATAATTTTTCTTATGCAAGCAGCTGACAATAAAACGTCTGTAGGTTTGATTCAGTTTCCATTACTTTCGCAAGCCTTTAAGTTTATGTATCTGTAAGCGTAGAAGAGAAATGCACATTAAATAATACACCTTAAATCAACTTTTATCTTTGGAAGCTTTGATAACCTTATGCCATTCACTGGTGGTTTTCTCGCTGTGGTCACAGCAATGAGTTCTTTGACTCCCCTTTCAGTATGCGCTTGGTTAAGTGTACATTTTAATTAGCCTTTCTAAATAGGAAGGAAGCATATAGATCTAAAATACTGTTTAATGCTTGAAAAAATTAATGGGAAAGAAAGAGACCTGAAGAAAAGAGTTGAAAGGTGGGTAGAAGAAATTGCAATCTTTCCTGACGGGAAATTCCATAGCTTTGGGGCAGAAAGGAGCCTCATGTTCCAAAATAATTGATTCAGATCCAGTTGAGATCAATTGACTTTCATCTGACATCCTTCAGATCAGCAGGAAAGGTCTTGGGCCCAGAGCTGCGTAGGTATTGAAGGTCATATCTGGTGTGAGTTTTTGTGGCCCTCATGCAAAGCTGCACCAGGGTTGACCCTGGGTTTGGTGCTTCAGCAGCTGCTCCGGAGGAGCCCGGTCGGTCTGTGAGGACTCTGTGCAGTGAGTGCCAGGGGGTGCCGGGCTCGTCCTGCCCTGAGGAGCTCCTGGAGTGGTGGCAGCGCCGCGGTCACATCACCGTGGGTGACCAGCACCGGTGACTTGGCTCAGCAGAAGCACCTGGGTGATGAGTCCTGCAGAGTGCCGAGCAGGGGAACGCAAACTCAGCGGAGCAGACACACTTTTCCATCCTCTTTGATTTCTAAAGGACAGTACGCTGCAGTTATTTAGGGCTATAGGACGCTGTACCTCTGGTCCATCAGATCCAGCGTCCTTTTTCCAGAAAAGATAATAATATGCCTTTAGCTTCTGAGATGGCACAAGGGACCACAATGTGGAATAAGTGCCACAGTCTTGTGAAGTCTCTTGTGGAAGAAAAGACATGACTCAATTACCACAGATATGAAAGATTTTCTGGCACCTGCAGCTACTGAAATGCAAACTGACCTTGCAGTTTTCTCTGCTTTTATGTCTAATAATTATTATTATACCCTGTCCCCTTAGATCTGCTGCACAAGGTCAGGATACTGACTCCCACAGATACAGCAGCAGGCTGCTACACCTTCAGTTTAAGCTGAAAAGACAATTTCTTACCAGCCAGCGTTGCTATTTCATCTGGTTCTGATTATTTTTAACACGTGAGAAACTATAATGCATGAAAGCTCTTGCACGGCAGGACAATACTGCCTGGCGGGGAGGGGTAGGTCCGACGGTGCCGCAGCTCCCGTGATGCTCTTTACCTGAACGGTGTCCTGTCCCTTGTCCCCAGCGCCCTGTGGGGGCCACCTGACGTCACCCAGCGGAACCATCCTGTCCCCTGGCTGGCCTGGCTTCTACAAGGACTCCCTGAGCTGCGCGTGGGTGATAGAGGCCCAGCCGGGCTACCCCATCAAGATCACGTTTGACAGGTGCTCACCCTGGACGTCTCAAAAGTTTCCTATTTGCGGTTGGTTTTGGTGGTTCGGCAGCGTGGGGTTAGGTGCAGCCACCCTCGGAGAAGGGAAGGGACAGCTCAGCATTGTGTGTGGCAGTGACCTTCTCTTTTTCTCCTTTTTTCCTTATTAAGTCCTGACAAGACATTAAAATCCACCTAACATTTAAGGAGAAAAGGTGGGAAATGGTGATTTTTCCCTGCTTGTTTTGACTAACTCCTGCTAATTTGCAGTGCTATTTTAGCTGTGTGTAGGACAGATTTTCGGAAGCTGAACTCCCACGTGCGCAGCCTGCCGGGGAGAAGCAGCAGTGAGGATCTGGCCCTGGCTCGGGGGTGCCAAGTCTCTTGATCTGCCCTGGGTTTCACCATTCGAGGAGCGCCATGCTTTCCTAAACCTGGGTCTGTACCTCTGCGAGGTGATTGTTCGCATAGCGTAAGATGCTTGTTGCTGCGGAGACTGTTCGGTGTCAGCAGATGAAGCAGGTGAAGGATCAGAAATAAACCTGAATGCGTAGGAGGGGGATGGCGTGTCCTCCTAAGATGCTCAGCCAGCCGAAGGTCGGGCAGTAGAACCGGACCCACGTGTGGCTCCGTGGCCTGTGCTGCCTTCTAGCTGTTAGAGCACGTTCCAGGCTGTGATGAATTAACGTCAGCCATGCTATTTTTTCACAGATGTGTTCTTGTGTCCCCTTCAGATTTAAGACAGAGGTGAATTACGACACCCTGGAAGTGCGAGATGGCCGGTCCTATTCCTCCCCACTGATCGGTGTCTACGATGGGACTCAGGTGCCCCAGTTCCTCATCAGCACCAGCAACTACCTCTACCTCCTGTTCACCACTGACAAAAGCCACTCTGACATAGGCTTTCAGATCCGATATGAAAGTAAGTGCAAGTTATTCATGTAATTACGCGCCTCCGGCAGCACAATGGGCTCAATCAGGCCCGGCGGACTCGCGTCTCCCCTTTGCCAGGCAGTTCGTGCTGCTACAGCACCAGGAGCATGTGAAGCTACTGCAAGTGAAGTAGCAGCTTCTGCTTTTTGACCATCCTGGTTGGTTAGAGTTTTTTATTTTTATTCTAGCATTTACAGAATATTACTGGTTTTAGGAGGCAGAGTTGAGTTCCTCTGTCCGTTTCATCCTCTTACTTTGGGGATAAGCGGAAGGAGTTTGAATGAGCTCATAGGAGGGGTTGGATCTAATCACCGCCCCTTGCAGTGGGCTCTGCAGCCGCTGCATGGTCTGACACAGCGGGGGTTGTTTGCCACAGCTGTGAAGCTCCAGTCAGACCACTGCCTGGACCCGGGGATCCCAGTAAACGGCCAGCGCCATGGGAATGATTTCTACGTGGGAGCACTGGTGACGTTCAGCTGCGATTCAGGCTACACCCTGAGTGACAGCGAAGCCCTGGAGTGTGAGCCCAACTTCCAGTGGAGCCGGCCGCTGCCCAGCTGTGAGGGTAAGGAGCGCAGCAGAGAACGTCTGCAGGGGACAGCGAATGCTTCCCTTGCAGATCTACTGCAAAAGTGAAGCAGCAGTTGTAAAGCTCGTAGTGACATTTGGTCTGTGTCGTTCTGTAGTCCGTTTGATTTCGATGGGTTGGGCTTCGTTTTGACACCCAGATGAACGGATACCTGATATTCTTCCAGCTGGTGATGAGTTTTGAATTCTTTAATTCTCTCTCCTTTTTTTTAGCCCTATGTGGAGGTTACATCCGTGGTTCCAGTGGTACCATCTTATCTCCAGGCTTCCCTGATTTTTATCCAAATAACTTGAACTGCACGTGGACAATAGAAACATCACACGGAAAAGGTGAGAACCCTTCAGCTCAGGGTGGTTTTAGAGATGAACTGGAGGCCGGTGGACAGTGGGAGCCAAGTGCTCCCTGTGTAAACCCAGAGTTTGTCTCTCCGTGATGATGGTTACCCACGTGCTTGGCCAGTCGCCATTCTTGCCGGCATCCAAACACTGCTGCTGGACAGCATGCGGAGGTTTCTGGTGTCATGTCTCTTAATCCTTTTAAAATGGAGAGGATTAAGAGGGAAAAGTGGTACCACATCAAATCCCCAGGTCTGAGAGCCTGTGCCAGGTATTATCTTTGGTTTCATACCTCAGTGGCAGCATCCTCTGGAAAGTTAACTGGTATTTGGATACCTGGTACTGCTGGTGATGGCACACAGAGCCAGGGGGAGCTGCCTCTGGCACCACTGCAGTGACGTTTGGAACTCAGAAGTACTTTCAGCCTTATTTTTCTTTGCAGTGCTGGGTCACGATCTGTGTAACGCTTTACAGATGGCAAAGTGGAAGCACATAGTAAATCATTTCCAAACATGGGACGGAACTCGGGCTCTCGGTTCCCAGCTCTGTCCTAGTTCTGCAGCTCTCCTCTCCCCGTAGCCAGGAGTATTGCCAGCACAGGCAAAATGCAGATCTATTCAGCCCAGTCTCCTGTGCGGCACAGGCTGATCTTTCGTCTTGGAGGAAAATTTCCAGCGAATGTGTCACTGATAATTAGAGACCGAGTTTTATGTACAAGGGCGGGAGGTAATTTCTCCTGATCCAGCCGGTGTCTGCCTGGGGTAAGCACAAAGGGTATAAACCCTTGATGTAACCTCATGCGCTCTTATATAACTGTCTCGTCGTGCCGGATATCAGCACGACGGGAGCTATCATGAGCCAATTTTGCAAATACCATTTGTATTACAGCAAATAAACTTGTCAGTGAGCAGCACAGTGCATTAAGGGAACCATCGCATGCTGTGAAAAGTATTCTGTTGAGTATCAGCAATCCACTCTTCATTAATCCACTCTGCCTTGGATTCAGCTCTCGGATGAGACGCTGCATTATCCTGTGGCTGAGCTAAGCACAACACAGCAAACTGACACTCTTTTATACGAGAAAGAGCAACTCTGATGGCCCGTGTGCTTTTATGCCAACATCTGAAGAAAGTCTTCGGACCAAGCTGTGCGAGGCTCGAAAAAACACGGCTCGTTTTCAAATAGCAGAGGTATTCCTGCGCAAGGCTGGTGACTTTCTGGCCCCTGTCCCGTAAAAGATCCTGCTGTCACCAATTCAGTAGCGCAGGAAGCGGCACATCCGTTAGGGCAGTTCAGTGCGACGCTGTTTTGGGATCATCCAAAGAATTCAGCCCGGATCTGAACATCTTGAAGCAGACCATGTTTGTCGCGCTAGGAGAGGGTGGATATTGAGCTCACAGAAAAGCTGGTCCTAGTTTTAGCTGTTTCAGAAGTTCTAGCCTTAACTGCAGGTAAAGAATGGTAGATAAGCAAGCCATGAGCTGCTCTGCAAATCCAGCTAGCTGTAGGGAAAATTTATAGGTCTCCAAGCCTTTGGCAAGAGTTTCAGCTCTTCATACGTATGGGGTTGTGCTGGAAAGGTGAGGATAAGATTCTGAGAAATGAAGTTGAGTATTTAAAGTAAAAATCTCCTCTGTACCAATGAAAGGAGTGTGTTCATACTGTGTTTTGCTTGGTGTTTTCATCCCTCTCCGTACCCACTGCTGGCATCCTTCCGTCAAGGTTGTTCCGGGGGCTCGTTGGGATCGAAGGGCAGCACGCAGTGGGATCCCTCTCCTTGCGCCGGCAGCAGCACTCAGTGCTTCACCCCCAGGCAGAATCACCCTTCCTGTGCTTGTGCAGCTTTCTGGGCTGGGAAGGCTTCACCCAGGCAGCTGCTTGGATGCAGGAAATCTCCAAATCCAGTTAGAGGTCAGGGCGAGAGGAGAGATAGAGGACGTTGTATGGTTAGAATAAGCTGGCACATAGCCAAGTGACGTGTCAGGAGAGCCGCTCCTTCCTTGTCCCTGTGGTGCAGGGCAGTTGTTTATTTACCGGTGCAGTGAAAGGAGGAGGCGAACAGAGATGGATGTCCTTTTCTCTAACGTTCTGTGGAAGATGTTGAAACGTATTTAGACGGCTGTGTCGGTGGGAGTATGCACGTACGCCGACGTCCCACGTCCTTTCTCTTGCAACAACATTGGATCTCAGTGATCTTCTCTCGCAGCTGCCGCTGCGTTAAACTGCTGTGTAATGCATTGCAACGAGCTTCTCCCAGCTCTTTTCAGCCGTCCTGCGATTTTGCTTCTCGTTCTTCAGTAAAGAGCAGTGGAACAGCGTGAGCCTGAGTCAGAGCGGTAGCTGCTGAAATGGAAGGGATTTAGTCCCTGGAGAACGGAACAGGCTTTATAAAAGGCGTAACTGAACCGCGGTCTCGGCTAACCTCATCGGCAGCGCCCTGGCAGTGCAGAGCCTTCTCTCTGTGCTTTGTCCTTGCCTTTCAGTTCCCTGTTCTTGGGGACCTCTGGGTGCATCGGTGGTCACGGGGCAAATGTGGTGCTTGCTAAACCCAGAAGCTTTAGCAATTCTGCTGCGAGCGGGAGATACACTGACACAACATAAATGCTTGCCGTTGTACCTGCGTTTTCTTGTTGCAGTTTTACCTTTCCCGTGCCTGCTTTACTAACACCTTACTGGACTTGCAGCGCTGCTGCTGTCCCGGGCCTGAGGGGTCTTTCAGTTCCTACAGAACAGAAGGGAGTTCAGGGCTTGTGGCCCCCCAGCCGTTCACTGCCAAACCAGTGACCGAGCAGGGATGATCTGCAGCGTAAAAACCGGTCTCAAGTTATTGACTCCCAGAGCTTTATGAACATCTCGCACGTGGCCAGCGCACGAGCCCCCTAATTGAAACACGTTGGTTGTTATAATAGTTATTTTTATGTGACTGCAGACCCTGATTTACTTTATGGACTCATGAGCTGTACAATTTGAGTTTAAAAGCAGCTTAATTTTAAAGGTGTTTAAATGCTTAAAGAGAGACTATTATTTTTAATCTGAGAACTTCAAAGTGATTTCTTTTCCTTATAATTTGTTTTATTGTTTCTTTTACAGAGAATGGAATAAAAGCCCCTGCGCTTGCAGAGACGTTTTGTGCCACAGTAAATTTCAGACCAGAGCAAAGGTTTAATCAGAGTCACAAATCCTTTAAAATGAGTTTGTAATTAGCCCTTATGGTTACAGTTGCACAGCCCTGAACGGGCTCTGCTGCTGGAGAGGCCTCGTGCCCTGTGGTTGGACTGGTTTGTCCTCCCCGTTCTGGGCACTGAACTCTGCTTGTGTGTCTCTGGTCCTGTGTTGACTTCAGTGGAGTGGTATTATTTCTGTTCCTCACACTGGGTTTTGTAAAGGCAAGGGTGTAAATTTATGGTCAGTTGCTGAGCAGGGAAAACTTGAGCCATTTTGTATTCACTGTGTCTGTCCAAGTTTTCAGGCCAAAACAGGTCCTGTCTATTTTGAGGCAACTGGTAAGAATAAGAAACATTTGGAAACGGTTAGACGTTTCCTACCTGCGTGGAGTTCTGTGGGGAGAACAGCAGAGCTAGAAATTTTCTGCCAGACTCCATGAAATATTTACCTGGATATAAGGAAGGAATTGTCAAAGTCAAGACTCCTTTTGGGCATCGTTAAGCCTTGAGCCCTGCAAATACTTCTGCCTGGGACACCGAAGGTTAGCGAGGTGCAAGGAGCTGCGTGGCAGAGAGGAAGGTGAGGGGAGAACAGGGCATGTCCTGTGGGTCCTGCTCCTTCCCAGTCCAGCAATTTCCGTGGGAAAGGCTTTGTGTTGGTTACCATCCCCTCTGTCCTTTGTTTCTTGGAAGGAAACTGCTTGCATGTGACCAGTAAACCTTCACAAAGAAATTGGATAGACATAGGGATAAATGGAATATTCAGAGTTATAATTTGATGCTGACAAAAACCGTTGGGATGGATATTAAATCTCATGCTCCAGAGCTTTAATCAATCTCTAGGTTGGTCTCATCCTGATCTCCAGAAATTAAAGGGCAATGGGAAGCAAGGAGGGAGTTTATTCCTCTGATCCTTATTTACAGATTTCCGGTGCTTGCTTGTGAAGCAGCTGATGCTGTACTTGGGCGGAGATGGGATGCAGAGCAAGAGAGCCCTTGGGTCTCCCCAGGCTGGCAGTCTCTGTGGTGTTAATCGTTGGCTTAAATGAAATGACTTGGTCATGCCACTGGGCGCTCCTGATGCGTGCGGGGAGGTTGGGCTCTAACTGTGCCTGGTGAAGACCAGCTCACAGCACTTGTGCTTGCGTGGAGGAGTCTGTTTCTTCGCAAATAGCCCTGCTGAGTTCGGTGGGATTATGAGGAGTGCAAAGCCCAATTCGGCCTGAGCAGGGGCTTGGGAGTCTGCCCCGTGGTGCTCAGAAAGTGTGCTGAGATCTTGGGGTGAAAGCAGTTATATAAATGCAAAGAAGCTTTTTTATTGCTAGGCATCACCTTAGCATGTTAACGTTGTGTGACTGTATTGTGCTGGGGTTTCTGATGGAGGATCCTGCTTTCCTTTGCTCTCTGAAAGCTGCTGCTGCTGGTTTTTATTTTTCAAAGATGGAATTATTTTCCAGAGAATAAGTGTTTCTAACGGCGTTTGAATTCCAGCATGAAAAATCACCTAGTTGGAGGCTTTTGCAAAAGCCTGAAGTACTTACTATTTCATGTCTGTAGGTGTGAAGGATACTTTAAGTAATCCATTACTCCTTTCTTGTTCATTTACAAATGCAGCAAGGTCACAGCCTTCTCACCGAAATGTTTCATATTGTTGAAATTGAATTTGGAAGAGACAAAATAGTTTTCCTGTGTTTGCTCTGTCTGTAGCTGGATCTGTTATGGGGTTTATTTTTGTCAGTATAATGTGGTTAGAAGTGTAGGATCTCTTCTGAGATCTGCTGCGGCTGGCAAGACCTGGGCTAACCGTGCTGACGCTGCGTGCCGTGCCCAGCTCTGCAGTGGCCGCGGGGTGCTGCTGCAGGGAGGGGGCTGCCATCCCGTCCCGTCCCTTGGGGGATGCACGGGAACAGATTACGAGCCGTACGTGGCTGGGCAAACGCAGGTCTGTGTGTGATCACTCCTGGGTCCTCGAACCTCTGGGGATCAGCGTTTGGTCCCAGTGTAGGAACCGTCCCTGCAGTCACACTACTGGGGTACTTGATGTTCTGGAAAGACCTCTCTGACCTTGACACTTGGCTGAAGTCCTGTTTTTCTAGCTATGAATTCTTTCCCAAACACATCTTGTTTTTGTTGTTTTCAAATCCTCACAGCTACAGCTTTTGCTGTTCTTGCTACCCATCTAAAGGTCAACACATGTGAAATAAAATACTCTCTAAGCTGCCAGGCTCGGTCCTTTCTGCTGCTGATCTGTCCCTCAAGCGAGGCTGTGTCATCTCTGTTCCAGTGCTACCCAAGAATCGAAGATCTTAACTGCCTTCCTCTGTTCTGGGCCTTGTACTGTACCCTTGCCTTACTGTTTTCATCTATTTCATTTCTAACATAGATGTGCCTGTGCTTTTCCTTCTCAGTTGGGCTGCTGTTACTGGAAAACAGGGAATCAATACTGGTACTGTGTCAGGGGTGGGAGAGGGGCTTTGGCCCTGGGACGAAGGGAGGCCACATGAACGCTGCTGGCTGAAGCCATCTCTGTTTTTCCTCCCCTGCAGGTGTGTTCTTCACCTTTCACACCTTTCACTTGGAGAACGGCCACGACTACCTCCTGATCACCGAGAATACCAGCTTTGCTCAGCCACTGAAGCAACTGACGGGCTCTCGTCTCCCTGCCCCGTTTAGCGCAGGGCTCTTCGGAAACTTCTCTGCGCAAATTCGCTTCATCTCCGACTTCTCCATGTCCTACGAGGGTTTCAACATCACCTTCTCAGGTAAGAGAAGTTGACAGAGACTTCATTCTTTCCCTTTCCTTCCTGTTTTTCTGCGAATCTTGGGGATAATTTTCTCTGGATGCACTGTACGTGATTTGGGTCACGGATGGTCCCTCCTCTGGTTACCCCAGTAAATGTTTGTTGCCTTCTCCCTCCTCACACCGTGATCTTTTCTGCTCTGTTCATGGTGTTTCAGTTCGCATTGTCCTGGGGTATGCTTATCCCTCTCTCCTCCAGATGCCTTCCTCCTCCATTTATCAGATGAAAATCACTGCAGTAGGTACAGCATTTCCATTTCCAGCATGGGAAGCTGGGACAGATGGGATCTTTTGGAAGGCGACGTTGAGCAATCTGGATTTCTTGGATGAGGAGCAAGGCAGAGCTGGTCATTCCCGTTGTCCGTCTGGTCTCTCTTTTTTCCTTCGGTTCAGTGCTCAACTTGGATGCTCATCCCATGGCCCAGCCTCTGCAGCTGCTTCAGCCTGTCCTAGAGGTGACGCTTGCCATGGGCAGCCTGGGCCAGGTTTCCATGAGCCTGCTGGCATTGCTGGGGAACTGGAAACAGTGTTTTCTCTTGCTGGGCTTCCTCTAATTGACCTGCTCTAATAGCAGACCTCCAGGGGCATGCAGCAGGACGTCAAGAGATGCAGGGTTTTGCTGACTGCAGCAACCCTTCTGGCCCCTGCGGTGCCGGTGAAGATCTGGCTGTGCGCGAGATGCAGGCTTCAACCGTCTGCGATTGTACAAACCCCTCATTTCTTCAAGTGACATTCCAGGTTTGCAGAAGTTGTCAATGAAAAGTAGCGTCTGCACAGCTGGAGACTCAAATAAAGGCACGTTCGCAGAACAGGTCATCGCACTTGTAAATAATCGCCTGGCGTGGGTTATCGCTGGCTGAAGCGTGTCCTCTAACCCCAAGTCCTACAAAGGACTGCCCGAGTGTTCGCCTGTGCAGACGTTTCAGAAAACGTCCTCGTTACTGCCCGAGTGCCCCAACAAGCCGTTCCCTAAGACAATCAGTTACCGGACAAAAGCTTATCACAGTGCTGCTGTTCTTTTCTGTATCTCGGTGTGCCTTTTAGTCCTTGGGGCAGCAGCTGCAGATTCAGCCTGCCGGCGTGGGAGGGAAAGGGCCGTTCTTACTGCCGAGCTGGGTGCTGGTGTGCTCGCTGCCTTTGATGGACAGAGCTGTTGCCATAGGTGCACATAAAACCCGCTGCACACAGAGAACTGGTTTCCAATACCTTTGTTCTGGCCTCTGAAGTCAGGGATTTGCATAGACGTTCTGTGGAAACCAGTCAGGAAGTTTCCAATTAACTTTAATTATTGGGGGGAAATGGCTTTTTGCCTTAAAAGAATTGCTTCAAGTTATCTAATTGTAACTATTATTTTTAATGTCTTCAGGGACGTCGTTCCTTTCTTGGAAAATGAAAAGGGGAGTCAGTTTTATTTTTAGCTCCCTTTAGCGATACATGTGCATACCTGGTACTTGCAGGCCTGTAATCTTTAAAAAAAATAACGACCCTCAGAACAGGTTTCCTTTGAACGGCTCTGTGGTCCAGGACATACGTTTGGCTCTTAGCCACAATGCTACATGACCTTTTGTTCCGCAGCAGCTTAACTGCTCCCCTGCATTCCCCGAGCAGGAGGCTGCGTTCATTCATTTCCAGGATTAGTAATGTAGAGGCAGCAGAAATCCCGTCCGGATCGATTCATCTTCATTTGACTAAACCAGAGGGAGAATGACAAATTTCCATCGTGTTTTGTCACCGCTGATGTCACTTTCTTGTTTGTCTGACAACAGTGACAGAAAATGAAACCTGTTGTGTTTTGGTTTAAGTCAAGATCTTGGCGACACCCTGGGGCTGCATATGGAGAGTGAAACCCAAGCTGGTCTTCGTGGCTCCAACAGGACCTACGTCCTGCACGGATGCTTCCTCTGCAGAGCTTCACTGCAGCTGGATCAAAACTCAGAGCTCCTTCCTCATCCTCATGTTCAGGGACTGGGATACCCTCACTGGGGAGAATGGGGTGCGAGGCGTCACCCTGCCATTCTGTAAGTGTCCGTTTGTCCCCTGTAGAGTACGATTTGGAGCCCTGTGACGAGCCGGAGGTCCCAGCCTACAGCATCAGAAAGGGCCTGCAGTTCGGCGTGGGGGATGTCCTCACCTTCTCCTGCTTCCCCGGGTACCGGCTGGAGGGCGCGTCCCGCATCACCTGCCTCGGGGGGAGACGGCGTGTGTGGAGTTCGCCTCTGCCAAGGTGTGTTGGTAGGTGGTCATGTGCTTTCATTTTGCTTGGTTGGTTACGCTGTGCTGGATTGTTTCGGTGGGCAGGGACGGGTGGCACCCCCCAGGACAGCACCTTTCAGCTTGTGGGGTGGCTGGTGCGGGGATGGGGGAGAGGGAGCTGGAATGAGCTTTCAGCCCTATAACTGTGTCTGGGGATGGGAGGGATGGGCAGAGGGGCTGCGGTCCCCTCCTGGGGTGCCCCACACGTGTGGCAAGATGGGTCACGCACAGCAGAAGCCCCGTGTCCCTGCAGCGGGTCAGCCCCGGTGGTTGTACAGGCGAATGAATCGCGGGCCGTGGGAGAGCTGTCATCCCTTTTGGGATAGTTTTGGTAAAACAGCATGGTTTTAAGGCCATCCTCCCTTTGAATCAGAGGGCTGTAAAGTTTAATAGTGCAGACATACGAAAGCTGCTTCTGGGTGGGTGATCTTAAGGAATGCAAATCCCACATTAGGGTGGATGTCTCTGGGAAACCGCCTCTGGCTTTTACCTCTCCTTTATCCTCCAAAGGTTTCTTGCACCTTACACCTTTCCCTTCCTCTCCTCCTAACCATTGCAAGATTTTTTCGCAACCCCTCCAGGCATTATTTATACTAATAAATAAATCAGAGGAAGAATTCGTCTGCAGCACTGAGCTGTTTCTGGCTGCCGTCCCTGATGCAGATGGGCTACAGACGCTCTTGTCTGGCGAGGTCTGCAGAGCACCCCCTGCCCAGCCCCCGGTGCCCTCCGAGCGTAACCGTGAGCGTAAAAGAACACAAGTAGCCACGTGCTACAGAAAGGAAGCAGGATGCTCTTGGCCTTTATAAAAAAGATTTAACGTATTTTTTTATTGTACAATTCAGTAAGCGGGAAACTGTGGAGGGCTCTGCTGCTGCCTGGCTCCCCCAGAGCCACAAAGGATCCATTCCAATCAGGCAGAGCCCATCTCTTACCTGCTTTCGCCCTGGCAAAGCCTGCTGGGTGGATTTTCCTGGTCTGTGGTAGTGACCTTTGAAGGCCATTGCAAAGAGAGCATCCCAGCAAGAGCCAGGCTGCTTTCTCAGTCCGTTGAGCTTTGCTGTTCAGTTGTGTCGTGCTGAATGCTTTTCCCAGCACTGCTTAATGCTTAGGTCACGGGGTTGCGTCATCCCGCTGTGACACGCAGCCTCTTCAGGGCATGAATAATAATCAGGTTGCAGGGAAAGCTAATCAGGGGAGTAGAAAACAAAAAGAATCCTCACAAAGCTTTAAACTTGATCCTCGACATCATCACGAAGTGGGCACGGTGGCTTCCGTTTGCCAATTCCCTGCTGCAGCTGGCTTTGAGTCAGTTGGGTTTGGAATAACGGGTCCAACTCACTGTCTGGTGAGCGCAGAGCCCTGGTGGCAGGGTGACAGCTTGTCCTCAGTGTCCCTGCTGCATGCTCACATCCATGTGCTCGCCGTGGATATAGATGGAGACGCTTTGTGTTCAGTTCCTGTTCTAGGGGTGGGTCTGGAGGGAAAGGAGAGCGTTTGTTCCTTTGGGCAACCCCTCTCTCCAGGCCAGGCACTTCAGACCAGATCCCAAGTGGTGATGTGTCCAGCATCTTCCCTGGATAATCTGTGCTAAAGTGAATGTCCCATGTCCTGCTTTCTCATACATGGCAAGGAGGGAGGAGAAAGTCACCTCCAAAGTACCTCCATTTGGTGTATCTGCTGCTGCCTCCTTCCTTAACCCTCACGCTTTTTTGGAGGACCAGCAGAGGTGGCAGAGTCAGTGCAGAAAGCCACACATGCACCCTGACGGTTTCCCTCAGCTCCAGCAACTTTGTATGCTGAGAAGGACTCGAGGAGACGAGGCAGAGCTAGCTAATCAGGAGAGCTGTTTTCAGGGCAAGTTGGAGTGACTCTCCCCAGCCGTGCATACAAAACACCAGGACTCAAAGGAACAGGGAGCCAGTGTTTTACAGCTGAAAATCTTTCAGGGTAAATAGGCCAAGAAAACAACGGTTCATGGTTTGCTCATGCGGGAGCTAATCAGAGAGTAACAAAAAATCCTAAACACGTGGTGGTGGCAAGGCAGATCTACATGTGTTGGGGGACTCTGTGTGTGCATATGTAGCAAACAGGCTGCAGCGGTCCTAGCTGGAATCAGGCTCTCAGACGAGGCAGCAACTGCTGGCAGCAGGCGTCCTCTAAGGAGGACATCTGTTGGATGCCATTTTACAAGCGAACCCTCAAGCTGTACGTGAGCGTTGCGGACTTTTGCATCCTCCCTGTGATAACGGCCGGTCAGGGCTCGTTTGCACCTTGTCCCGTGAGCTGTGGTGGAGCGCAGTGCTGTCGCAGTAGTACTGCGTCTTGCTTGGTGGAGTAAAGACGTGCTCAGAGCAGTCCTCTTACGCTCACTGTGGCGTGTTCGTGTGAGGGGAGGTTTGTGTCCTGAAAAGCTTTCGGTTAAATACATAAAATACGGAGGTGAAGGATGGGTTGCTGCTTTTTTTCCAGAAACGTTAAACCCAGACCTCCTGACATCTGAGATAGGCTGAACCTCCAAAGCCGTCGTCTTCTTCCTTCTCTGAAGAGGATCATTCTGCCAAATTTCGAGTCACGCAAATCTTCTAACTTTGAATCTGGCCCAAAATCAAAGACTGTTCACACTACGCAGAGTAGAAAAGGAAGCAGATCTGGTGAAGGAGCAGAGAAGCTCTACCAGAAGAATGTAATGGAATAGGGACAGACTGCAGATCGTGAACAACAACGGGGAAAGGACTCTTTCCTTCCTTATTTCTTAAATGGTGGCAGTTTATAACCTGTCATAGGACATAAGCTCATCTCAGGGAAGGGAGGAACAACACAGTAACATGAACAACTCCCCCTGTCCTTGCAGTTCCCTGAGCAGGAGGTACGTAGGGATTCCCACATCAGCATCTCCTCTGTCCCCAGCCCCTTGTCTTTTGAACAAGAAAGGTCAGTTTTGTCTATGCCACAGGACAACCTGGGCCCGCTGCGGTTCTTTGAGTGACATCTTGGGAGGAAACAAAGATATGTAAATTGGAGCTAGTTTCTGAAACTGGGAGACAAAAGGATATCTTGTTTTCACTCTTTTTCTTATGGGAATGAATGTAATTGGTAGCTGCAAATCTGGGAAGAGAAAAACACAGGGAGCAAGGGACAAGAGGTCCTTTAAAATACTATCAAATGATGAACTGGAGAGCTGAGGGCAGCATTAACAACAAATACAGTCAAATTTTGTCCTCTTAGCTTTCAGGAAATTATTTTGGGGAAGATTTTGAAATTAAGAGATAGCTTTAGCAGTTGTAATTGTTTGGAAGTCTCACCAAGTGTATCTTTCTGCAGAAAGAGCTCTGGTGCTTGCAGCACGCCTGTACCAGCAATCGGTGGTGTGCTGCGTTGGCTGCTGAATGAATACCATGATTTTTGTAGTGTGTATGTAGGTGTACAATGAGCTTTGGATAAACATGGGCAAAGACTTGAAGTATTTCAGTCTAATAATATCTTTTTACTTACCTTCTGGTTCATGAATCAGGAAGGAACATAAACACAGTCACTGTTTTGAGCAGGTGGTGGTTTTCCAGGGATTTTGGAATGTTTTTCTGAATTGGGTCCCAAGGCAGCATTTGGACACACCAACTTCCCGTGACTCAGTTTCCCTGTCCCTTTAAGGAGAGGATATTAATCTCTCCTGCAAGGCACCTGAGGTTTAACGATGATAGAAGTGCTATTAAGTACGGCTTTGTTTACTGGCTCTACTTGGAAGTAGAGTCCACAGATGGGTCAGCAGACGGGGGTAGGAAGGAGTGAGCGTCTCTGGCTGTTTGGAGGAATCGCCTGCATGTGTGGTACGGCAAGAGTACGCAAGTGGTTATTAAAACGTGCTTTTGTGTCTTTATATAGCTGAATGTGGCTCATCTGTAACCGGGACCCAAGGTGTTCTGCTGTCCCCCAACTATCCAATAAACTATAACAACAACCACGAGTGCATCTACTCCATCCAGACCCAGCCCGGAAAGGGGATCCAGCTGAAAGCCAGGACTTTTGAACTGGAGGCAGGAGATGTCCTCAAGGTAATTCTTCTGTCTCTGGCCATGAAACACCACCACAGAGCTCATAGCTGCCTCTGGCAGCAGCACTAAGGCTGAATGGCCTCTCCCCTTCAGCCCAGCGGGGTATTTGAGGCTTTGGTCTGCAGATGGATGCGTAAAGAAATGCTGTAGCCGTTACAAATGCAGATCTCTTTGCCCTATCGCTGCACCGTCTGCTGTGAAGCCTTCACTGAGATGTGGAGATTTGTTGGAATGCCAGGGGTTCTTCCTTTGTAGCTAAACTTCAGTTCTTTTCTGCGTAATTGTACAGGGGAAACTGTTGACACCTGAGGAAGTGTGAGGTTCTTGGCATTGTTTCTGTGTTTTTAAGAATCAAGGCTGATTTGTCCCAGAAAGGGGTTTGTTTAAATTCAGGACTCCAGACTCAAGCTCTTCAGTATTCCCATTCTTGGATTAATCTGCATTTACAAGTTTCAGGACTCTGTATAGGAGGAGACAAATCCAGGCTGAGTTTCTATTAACCACAAAGAAATGGTTTTGTAGGAGGCATTAATATTACAAGACGTGTGCTGCTGGGCTAAGCCATCTTCCCAGAGAACGCCTCTGTCCTTATTTAAGTGCCATACTTCTGCACTGCAAGATAGGTGTAATCCACATATTTTCAGCTCACAAATGACTGGAGAGAGAGAGATTTCCAGCTAATGCGACGAACATACTTGTGAAAGAAATTATGTTCCCTCAACAGGTTTGTCATCAACTTCTCATCTGCTCCTGCAGAAAGTTACTGTCAATCTCCACGAGTGAGAAATTGCGCTTTATCCTCATAGAGAATCACGCTATCTGAGAGAAAGAGAAAAGAACTCCATTTGTGTTTTCTTAAATGATAGTGGGGTCAAGGCACGTCTATGAGTCACCGTAGGAAGAAAATGTTCTTCCCCGTAGCTGTGCTGCACCTTTGGAGCAGCTTAGCGCAGAAAACACAGCCCTGAGTGCGGTGTAAGCTGTCAGGGAGAGGAGGAGGATGTAAGGAGGAGGATGAGGATGCTCTGGGGTATGGACCCTGCTCCTCAGCTGAGCAGCATCCTGAAGTCTCGTCAAGTCAGATTCTTAGTTGGGATAATTTCACTGACTTCAAAGGAACTTTTCCTGCCTGCACTTCTGGCAAATAAAATAACATTTTCCAGTATGTGTTTCGTGTTCCTCCCAGGTCTACGACGGCAGCAATAGCTCCGCTCGCCTGCTGGGTTCCTTCAGCCGCGCTGAAATGCTCAGCACCAGCATTAACAGCACCTCCAGCAGCATGTGGCTCGAGTTCATCACCAACAGCGAGAACACGAGTAAAGGCTTTGAGCTGCAGTTTTCTAGTAAGTTCTAGGCCCATATGCTTGTGAGGTGGGAATCTGAGGTGTAATTGTGTGTTTCCATGTTACAGTTGCACAACCAGAGGAAACACTCCTTTCCACAGGGAGCTTGTAGTCTAAAGTGGAATTGGAGCGGGGGAGGCGATTGCGCCGCAAACCCTTTCTGTGGTGAATGAGGCAGCGGTGATACAGAAGCTCTGGCTCGAAGCTGAGATACCAGATTTCTGGGATCTCGTTCAAATTATGAATTTTAAAAAAAATTATTTTTCAATATGGTGTTTCTTCTCTCTGGCAAATGATTTTAAGAGGAAAATATTAATATGATCTTGTGTTAATATCTCCTGGCTGTTACATATCTGATGAAAACAGATGCTGTTTCTCCTGCTCCAGGTTTTGAACTCATTAAATGCGAGGACCCTGGCATCCCACAGTTCGGCTACAAGGTCCATGACGAGGGACACTTTGCTGGCAGCTCTGTATCCTTCAGCTGTGACCCTGGCTATACCCTGCGAGGCAGCAGGGTGCTGGTCTGCCTGACGGGGGAGCGGAGAGCTTGGGACCAACCCCTGCCAACCTGTGTAGGTGAGACAACTCTTGCTTTTGAAACATCCTCTAAAAAGCACTTTGCTTCTGGGCGTCGCACTGAACGCCCTTTCTTCCTCCTTTGCTAGTGCAGACGATGTTAACTGATGCTGATCCCATCCACGATCATAAAGACCGTGGTAGGGATGCTGTGTAAGGCATCTTCGGATTGAGAGCGCTGATCTCTTCAAAACTTCTACAAGCAGCCTTCACATGAAACACCGTGCTCTCGGCACAGATTTGACAAGTTTTCTTGCTTCGCTGCAAGGAGCCTGCTGCTTTTCCAGTGCCTGTCCTTTCACTTGAACGTGTTAGAGTGGCACTTTCCGATAATGGCAGACAGCAACTTGTGTCCAGGCGTTTGGCAGTTCAAAGTCATGTTTATTTGAGAGCGACACGACATCCGATTCCAGATCCTCAGAGGTTTTAATTCCCTCACTCTTTTCTTAGCTCAGTCCTGAGTTCCCTTTTACCTGTCGCTCTCCAGAAGGGTATCTTCTTGCCTGGAAAATTCTAAGCTTTGTGTACCTAAATGAAGTGCTGTTGGTCTGTTGCTTGACAGCTTCATAATTAGCTCGTGTTACCAGGACATGGCGAAGTCCTTACAGACCTAGTACTCTGAGAGAGCTCAGCAACCAGAAGGCTGCTTTCATGGTTGTAAGTGGTGTGCTCAGACATTGGCACCGTGTTCTCCCGTGAGTTAGGACCATTCTTTATGTGGTGACTCTCTGTGGAATTTTAGCCTTGACTATTGAGGTAAAAAGACAAATATCTGTGGTTTATGCATCTTAACCATTACCCTGTTTGCTGTACATATATTACATCTCAGTGGTTGTGTCTGTGTGAGCACACGGAAAAGTAGGGAATTTTAATGGATACGTTACGAAAATTCTTTTGAGGTTCATTCATTACATACACGTGTTGGTTTCTTTTTATCACACTGATGAACCGTTAAGACTTTTTGCAGATACAGGCTGAAGAATCGGGCTCTTTCACCCCACTCGCGTGAATCGGGGGAAGCAGGATGCTGGCAGGCTCTGCCTTTGTTCACTACAAAGTCGAAAATGTGGAGGGGGGGGCTTTGACAGCACGCTCAGAAGTGCAGAGTTGTTCCGATAACTCAGTCTTCAAGCTGAATTAAATGACTCTCTTTATCTTTGTTTTGTAGTCTTTAAGAGTCTCTTTAAATGGGAAGAAATACTCCCAGTTGTATTCGTAGGATGAGATTTGCATCGTTGCCAAGTAAAGAACCGTAATGCCGTGAATCTTCTCACCAACCCGTATGTTTCTTTCAGCTGAGTGCGGGGGTACTATCAAGGGAGAGTCGTCAGGACGGATACTGTCTCCTGGCTACCCAACGCCCTACGATCATAATCTGAATTGCATTTGGACCATAGAGGCAGAAGCTGGTTGCACGATAGGGTGAGTTGGGCCAAGTTACTGTAGCATGTTTTTCTTTCCATATATAGCTTATTTGTCTGGAAGTAGATCCATAATTATCTAAGTGAGGGAATGGAGGGAATGCCCTGTCACTTTGAGAGTCCCAGAGGAAGGATTTACCTCCTTGCCAGGTCACTCCTCCTTTCTCTTAAGCGTTTCAGCCCTGTACAGCCCGTGCCAGGAACAGCTATTGTGCCATGCGTGGTGAAGCCAGAGTATTTGCTGTTGCTGCCTGTGGTATTACTGTATTAAAATAACACCCAAGAGCTTTCACAGCACGTACAATGCTAGTGCTTTTCACCGCTTTCCTTAGTGGGACATATTCAGAAACAAACCTTTTCCACTAGATTAGTGTTTGAATGTCCCAGCAGTGTTTAACACGTGTCCAAGTGATGTAATCTTAAAATGAGGACGTATATATAAAATTGCTTGGGAGATCACATCCCAAGAAAGGATAAACGGAAGGCGCAGTAAATTAACACGGAAAGGGATGAGCTCGGTCACGTTACATTCATAGAATGAGCAGTCAGCTGTGATGGTCCCCAGATGTGAGTGGACAGCAGGAAAACTGAGACCGCAGCAGTTAGCCTTCACCTTCTAATTGCATTGTTTTATTGTTTTAGTAATACACAGAACACGCACAGTGTAATTACCCTCCCAAAGGAAAAGACTCAAGGTGGTTTCCAAACATCTGGTGTGCACTGAGACCCAAGACTCTTTTCTCCTCTTGCTCCTCTGACTTCTCTTACTGTTCTGTTGCCACTTTTCCTGTTGGAAAATGGAAGTTTGAAGTGTAATTTGTTTATAAATTATGTGAATTTGGCATTTGGGTAAGCAGGGTATTGAGAACGTTTGGCTCATAAAGTTGGTGCAGTCACCAGCAGAATTCAGGCAGTTCCCTGCTCCGTGATGCCTCGTCTGTGGTCCCTGCTCTTAACCACTGCTCTCAGGCTGAAGTCTGCCCAAGCCGCCCATTTCCTGCTGCTCTGTGCGTACCCGCGTACTTCACTCCAGCTAAAGCAGTCTTCGACAGAAAACTGAAGTGTTTTGGCAAGTAAAATTTTGGCTAAGTGATGGGAACTTGAAGGGGAGAAACGTAGATGATAAGGTCTATTCAACAATAATCCTCTTCTCCCACCATCTCCCATTATAGCTTCTAGTGCGTGTCAGCTGGTGTCAGCCCCCATCTCTGTGCTGACCGAGAGCTGCTGCAGTTCCAGTCCCTCACGCCATTGTCAGAGCCCTTTTATCTTCACCGCAGCTCCCTTGCTGCATCAGCACTCATCATCTCTTCAGTGGAGACTGTTGAGCTCTGTGGTGTTTTTAGCTGATGGATTTATGCTGGAGACAGAACTGGTCCAGTATTTTAATTTTCAGTTAATGCAGAAATTCCTTCCATGAGCTCTGCTCTTCAGCATGGTTCGATCGTGGATGGGTTCTGGTATGAACCCAGGAGAAAGGGCATAGCCAGCGCAGCTTAATTCCTGCACAGGCTACTTCCAGTTGAAGTCTGCTCTTTTTTTTCAGTCTCCTGTAAAAGATTCCGAAGACTCTGGAGATCTTTATAGGACAAAGTAGACGTGAGACACCCCCCTCCTCCTCTCCCTCCCCCCAAAAGCATAAGAGCCCACCTCGTCCAGAGGCTGTTGCAGCAAGTGAACTTTACTCACACACGTAATCCCTATCCGCTTCTCTAAGAGTACTCAAGCCAGCGGAGCTAGAGGCTTGGAAGGGGCCAAGACTGCAATGAAGTGATGGCAGACAGTAGTATGGTAACGTGCTCTGACCCTTCCTTTCATCAGAGATGAAAGCTCCCTTCTTCTGTTCCTTTATTTGGCAGCTCAAACAGAACAGATGATCTCTGGGTAGTTGAGAGCACATTTTCAGCAACTTCATTTTTATGGTAATCCATTGGAAAAATAATCCTCTTCACGCATGATACATTTGTATAAAGCTCTCATTTATAACTTACATTAAAATTAATCACCAAAGCTTTTTGAATAAAGCTATATCTGCACAGAATGAGGGGAAGGAGAGGAAGGAGAGAAAAATAGAAAAATTAGGCTGTGCATCGTTGCTGTGAAAGTTGAAGGGTTGCACTTTGAGAGAGGATTAATTTTGTGCATGTGCAAACACACGCATGCACACGCATGTAAAAGTACGACTAAAATGACTTGGCTTATCTGTGAGACTCTGGGGAGATGAAGAAGAAGTGGGGGGGGTGCTGGAAATGAATGAACCTTGCCTTTGAGCGCTGCTCGCACAGCTGAGAGCAGTGAATACCCAGAAGTGTGTGGCGGTGGCGTTGTATCGTACAGGAGTGATCTCAGTGTCGTAGGAGAGTTTAATGATACTGCTAATCCTAGTTTAATGGATGGTGCCTTATTGGAGCCGCCCACTTTTCAGTCTCATTGAGAAGCATGAGTGAGAGTATCGGGATGTTCCAGTCTGCTTCCTTGGGGATTTCTGGGAACATAACATTTAACAGCTTTTAAGTTTGGGAGCCATCTCTGGGTTGGAGGGAGACAGCAGGCAGCCCCGCAAACTGCCGTTAGCGTGAAAGACCTGCGGCTTTGGGCCAGGCTCTGTGAGCATTTCCAGCGTGTCAAGCTGCATTCAGCAGCTGAAGCCAGCTCCAGATGGGAGCCTGACCTCCCGCAGAGCAGAGCCAAGGTGGGGCGGCCAGAGCTTGGATGGGAAACAGCAGCAGAAAGAGCTCCAGGTTGGGATGTGGGATGGCTCACCAAAGATTGTGTGGGCTGTCAGTGCTGAGCTGGTCTCTCCTCCTCTAGGCTCCTTGCTAAGCTGGGAGAACTTTCCCACTGTCACACACACACACATATATAGCCGTTATTCCTAATTTGCTTTTTGCTGCCTTTTCACACATGTAATTGGGATTATCAGAGTGTAAGAATAAAACTCTCTTCGCCTCCATTGTCTGCTAAACCAGTGTCTCTGTCTTGTCTTCTATGAAGTCCTGCTGGGAGTGGAATCAGGCTGATAAAATCATGCTGTTTGGTTACAGATGTGCCTATCGAATACATTGATTTGCTCCAGAGCACACCAATTTTTGTAATAAAATCATCTATCCCACTAGACTCCTGAACCAAGTGGTGTTGGACAACCCGTGCCTTGCCCCTGTATCATCTGGTTATCGTACCAAGGCGTTTCCCTCGTTGGTGATGCCTGCTTGCAAGTTGCTTCTTAAAAATGAGTGAGGGAAGTGAGTTGGTGTGGGCAGCCTTGGTGGGAGTCAGCGGTGAGGGAGCTCTACCAGGCGGTGGCATATCCGTGGTGTCCCCCCACCCCAGGACAGTCTCCGGCAGCATCTCCCCATTTCCGAGGTCTTCAGCAATGGCTTTTCTCTGGTGGTTTTGGCTAACTAGCACCAGTTAGCCTGCGAGCAAACGTGGTGGGGCCAGTGCACCCGCGGAGAGCAGCGCTGCTATGAGCCACACTTGTTTTCCTCAAGTCTGGCTTTCTTCTCTTTGCTCAAGGTCTCTGCTGGATTTATGATTCAGCTCTTTTGCTTTCTGTCGGATTCTGTGGACATCATTTTGTTGCTGAGTACATTGCAGTGGGGTTGTGGGGGTTTGTTTTCTCCTTTTATGGTTTTACCTGATTTATTTATGTTTGCCCCGGATAAATGGGAAAGCAGCCAAGCGAATGCTTCCTTGTTTTCCTCTGTGGGCTGTCAGTTTTAAGCCCAATACCCGATTGTTTTATTTTTGCGGATTTTCTCAGTGCAGTTTATAGAGCTCTGTCCCCATTTCAGAACAGGATGCCCCGAGTTCCCCCTGTGTGAGCCTGATTTCGTTGTGTCGGGTGGTGTTTCCCCCCAGTGATAATGTGGCAGTGAAAAACAGAGGCAATTAAATGCCTTCTCAGTTGGTGTGTTAAGTGCAGGAGTGAAAGGGACTGATGTATCACAGCCTTTAGTTGATAACTCCGTTGGGTGTAACAATAATAATGACAGTGTCTTACGCTTAGGTGATCCTTCCGATCTTGGAAGATCCCAAAGCTCTTTGCAAAGCCTGGATCCCTCTGCTTCGCATCCTTCCACATCAGAGGTTGGTGTGGTGGGGAGAAGCGCACTGTGACACCCTCCCCAGCCCAGCGTGGGAAGAGAGGAGCATCCCACCAGGGGCTGATGTTGGGACCAAGTTTTTCCTGTCCCAGAGTGCCACCAGGACATGGAGGGAACTTCTGGCCTTCTCCCATCCCCTTGCGTCCATCGCTGGTACAGGCTCTGGAGTGAATTTCCTCACCATGATGAATCCTGCCAGCGTCTTGGGCTTTCCCCGGGGAATTTTCTGTGGAAGTGCGGACCAGGCATAGCCCTGTCTTAGTTTAAAAGCAAGAGACGAGCTCCGAGGAGTACTGCTGCCAGCAGAAGGAGCGTTTGCTGCATACGCTGAAGGCTTGCAGCCCTTTCTCCAGGGCAGAAAAAAATATAAAATACACAGAGGAAGGACATGAAATCTGCATTCAGAGCATCACAATAAATACCTCGTTGAGAGCACGGTGTAATTTCATTGCCAGCTGACAGTGTCTTAATTCCTGTTTCCTCTCCCTTCCCTTCCTCCTGTGGATTTTGGAGAGCTGGCTCGTGCTGCCTCGCTTTTTCGTTGTTCTGTAGCTGATCGAGATGCGGTTCTGCAATATCCAGAACTTGCTAAAACACGCTGAAATCCTCGGAGGTGCTGCAATCCAGCGCTCAGAATTTGCACCCACCTGTTTGCCCCTCCTCCCGCACACCCTTTTCTGGCCTTGTTATTAACCTCCTGCTAAGGGTTTCTCTGCCAGCATGATGCTGTTTTAATTAAGAGTGGTGTTGGTTGTTTCCTTTCCTCTTTTCCCCCCCGATACACGAGATTAGCTTGGTGCCAGGAGCAAGTTCTCTGATCTGAGTGCAGGTAACAAAAATCAATGCATTTCATCAGTAGATGCTGGCCCTTGACAATAACCTGCTCCTTGCAGGGTACCAGGAAAAGCGAAAGGACAGACAAGGTTGTTGCTGTGGTGCAGCACAGGGACAACGTGTGAATTGGATGAATATGTGTAAATTGTCTGAAGAGACCCCAGCACATTTTCTGCTAATTCTGGTTTTAGGATAAGTTTCTCAATACTTCTGTGTGTATTTGTTACAGATCTCGGTGAAAACATGGACACAGTCCCATCCTCTCCTTCACAGCCCCTGTACCTCTGCGGCAGGTTTGCTGTATGTCCGTGACCGAGCCTTTTGTCTGGGACAGCTGCTCGTTGCAGTGTCTGAGCACCTTCGGTGTAACACCCACTGTGATATTCTGACCGCCCGCGATGGGCTTTTGGTCCTTTACCTTGTTCCTCATCGTTTTTAGGAGAGATGAGTAATTTTCTTCGCTCAGGAGAGAATACCAGAAAGGATCCAGCTTTCCAGAAAATGCTGGTATCCATGACCCAGCTGAGTTTTGTTTATGGGTGTGTTTTATTAGGGAGGCATGAGGCTGAGATCTTGGCTTTTATAGACAGATGAAGTTTGGTAGAGGGCTGAAGTACTTTGTCCAAGCTGAGCTGCAGGTAACAGGACAGAACACGTTCCTTGTGGGTCAAACTACTTTAGGTTGGTACCAATCACATTTCTAATCCTTCCCGGAAAAAAAGCAGAGCTCAGTTTATGGTCTGACTTCCAGTTCATTTTACCACACAGGCTCCATTTCATGGTTTTCCACACCGAGGAGTTCCACGATGTGCTGAGGATCTGGGATGGTCCAGTGGAGAATGGCATCCTCCTAAAGGAGATGAGCGGGTCCAGCTTACCCAGTGATGTCCACAGCACTTTCAACTCTGTCATCCTTCAGTTCAACACTGATTTCTTCACAAGCAAGCAGGGCTTTGCTGTTCAGTTCTCAGGTAGGCTTTACGTTGCTTCCTCAGCGTTGTCCAAGCCTGGCTTTGCTGATAAGTGATTTCAGGTTTATCTACAAAGTACCGATGGTGAGCAAATGACACCGTATTGAACATGATGGCAGGAACCGTGCAGGCTTCCAGCCATTTGTGCGCTACCACTTGGGTGCAGTCTCCACAAAGAGGGAAAACTCTTGTACTTTGTCCTTGCAGTGTGAGTGGATTCTGTGCTGCCCTCTGCTACGCTCACCTTCACAGTGGTGAACTTGGCAGCGAGATGTAGAGCAGTACACTGTGGAATACACAAGAAGGCATGACAGATATTTTCCACCGCATTCCCACAGGTCCCTTGGAGACACCAGTGTGCAAGTAACTCTCCCCAGGCGATCTGAGAGCGATCAGTTGGTGGTCATTGAAAACTAAGTCTGTTTAGAATCCCTCAAACTGGATCCCCTGAGATGCAGATCGCAAAAAGCTTTATTGGCTGTAGGGATGTCACTGCTAGCAGCAGTACGATGCGTCATGCAGCTGCCATCTGTCATTGCCTGGGTCCTGGTGGCCATTAGCTAAGATTTGGCCTTGCAAATGTGTTGGGTTTGGTTACATTAGGGTAATACGTTTCAGCATTCACGCAGATGTTTCCAGGATGCAGGCCTCCACTGACATAACCAGTAACCAAGCAGCAGATGCTGGGTTTGGAGATGGTATGCACAGTTGGTGGCGGAGAGAGCAGGCCAGCTCTTTGGGAAGAGTTTCTGCTGGGTACAGGACCTTCTGAGGTCACCAAGATGGAGGGAGAGCTTTGTGTCACCGAGCACAGCTCTGTCCCTTCCTTCGCCAGGCTCGTGTCTCAGCCTGCCCGGGAGAACCGGGACGGGCTGTTAACTTGCTTATCTTCAGTGGCACAGAAAGAGAGAGGGGGATTTCCTCTGGCTCTTTTAAGAAGAGCTTGCTCTAAACTGCCTAGGTGTAATAGACTCTCATCAACTGAGCAGGAAATAAGCTCTGCTCCGTGGCCTGAGACGGAGCTGGGCTTTACTGAATGCTGCTGCTCAAAGCCTTTGTTCATGAGGTGTGACTAAGTCGTCAGGCCTAAGCTCAGAAGTACACAGTTTTGGATCTTGTGAACTTTAATGATCTATATAAGCTTGCAAAACTTCTATTCCTCCAGGACTTTTCGTAGCGTTAAGTAGTTGTAGTGTCGAAAGACCTTGAGCTCGGTCGGCAGTGAAGCCGCGCTGCCTGCCCCCCGCCGCTGAGAAGGAGCTGAGGGGTCATCTGGTGCCCCAGAGGGATGCAGCAGCGAGGCTGGGAGGGGAGCACGTGCATTTCTGAAAGGTCAGGCTCCCTGCTTCACAGGGCTAGAGGCTGAGTTGCTCTGCCACTTAGGGGAAGTGAAAAGTGCTAGCGGATTTGTTTGTTTTGCAGCGTGTGCCTGACACAGAATTCGATAAAAATGCCATGTAAGATCAGTGGATGTCTGCACTTATTAAGTAAATGTGCATGTGCACAATTATACATCAGACTTGCACTCTGTGTAGTGCACTTGAACCTGCCGTTCCCCAGAGCCTTTACCAGCTGGAGTGGCAGATGCTCAGTGCAAAATAAAAGCCAGTTTTGTGTATGTGGCAACTTTAAGGGATACTGAAGGAAGAGAGATGGAGAATGAAGTTACTGCTTGGATATGTGTTTAAGGACAGAGTCTTAAGTACAGCTGGTGCGGTAAGCCTGTATTAATAACAGATATGTATTAAAAATATGTATTTTTAATACCTTTTAGTTTCTACTGCCACTTCCTGCAATGACCCAGGAATTCCCCAAAACGGGAGCCGAAGTGGTGACAGCAAAGAGGCAGGTGACTCCATCGTCTTCCAGTGCAATCCAGGATACGCTCTGCAAGGGGAGGCCAAAATCACTTGCGTGCAGATTGAGAACAGATTTTTCTGGCAACCAGACCCTCCCTCCTGCACAGGTACAAACAGCATCCATCCTCCCGTTGCACTGCCTTCCCCGCGCTGTTCCATTGCCAGACTTCTGTCTCCAAAGGGGATGAGTCCCACCTGGTTGGAAGAGATGTACGACAAGGTGTATTTGTCTCGAGTAGCTGTCACATGGAACTGCTTTTTAGGTTTATCCCCAGAGTGTCTGGGACAGGGAGAATCTAGTTCACACTGGAAGCTCGTAGGACGTAATGCAATGTAAGCGATGATATTTAACCTGACAAGTCAAAATTAAAGGCTTCTTTAAAACTCAGGTTGGTAGAGAGGATTGGGGTCACGGGTGAATAATTTCTGCGTGAGGAGACGGCAAATTCTGTCATGAGAAAGAACTATCTGACATTTTCTTTGAGCTCATAAAGTAATAAAAGAAGCTCATAAAGGTGATTCTTTTTAATATGTCCAGAACACATAAAAATAGTCATGCTAAGCACATAAGAGCAATAAACATCAAATTTGCTGGCCAATTAAATGCTAGCTCAAATTACTTATCCTGTAACCTTCATTCCTGTTTATGCACTGTTATCCCAAGCAAGAAAAATCAGTTAATTCTGTTTCTAACATCTGATTTAATGCCGGCTGGGAAACTTCTACAGCATGCACAGGATTTATGCTCCCTGCAGGATGACTTGGTTTCTGAATGACTATCTTGATGATCTAGTGTGGCACCCTTTCAGCCCGGTGGAGACAGCCTTTTTAGTCTTCCTGGAGCTATAACTAAATCATATTGCTGCACGTCATGCCCGTCTCGTCATTCTCCAGTTGAGTTTTCTTTCACACCAGAAGCTGGGCGCTCGGTCTTTTTCAGAGAAACGAAGCCAGTGCCTTAATCTTGGTGCGAGGTGAATTCCCGTGGGTCGTCTCTGATTTGATTTGGAGATACTGTGCTGGGCCCTTTTTGAACAGAAGTCTGGCAGTCTTGTTTTAGGAGTCAGAAGCTCTGTGAAAAAGCTGAGAGCAATGTTCTGCTCCTTCCCTCTGTTCAGTGACAAAGGATTGGGAGGAATAATCCGTGGCCAGATAATATCACTCCTGTAGGAACTGTGTAACAGGCTGCCCAGTTAGAGCTGAATTGGAAAACTGGGTTTAATTTAAGGCTTGGATTTTCTGTTTGTATTTAGCGTTTCAAATGTATTTTCACATCTTTATTGTACAACTTGCGGTCCCTAAACAATGTGGGCTGAACTGGAACCTCAGCTGAAACAGCCCCCGGAGGTTTGGGGTATTTGAAGTCTCTATCCTGACCCAACTCCAAACAGCTTTGGCATGGACCAGTTTCTAGTTTTAATCCTTTAGAGACGGTGGGTGGGATTTTCAAAGAAATCAGGGGGTGTTGAACAGTCATCTCCCTTTGGCTTTTCAAAAAAGAGTCCGTATCTGTAGTTTCTTCTGAATTTTCCCCTGACTACAGTCTGGATGAGGCACGCACCCCAAAGGTTAAGGTAAATGGACACAGAACAGATGCTTGTGGTTCTTCCAAGGTTTTGTCCGTGACCTTCAGCCAAACTCCTCGCTGTCTGTGCTGTGATTTCCTTGTCTGTCTGAGAGGCATAACAGTTCTCGGTGCCTGCAGTAGGCTGCAGGCCGACCTGACTGAAGAAGTTGCTTTTGGGTCTTGGAGAAGAGTTTAATCTCTACCGTGATCTTTCTAGAACATCCACACCACGTTTTACCTGGAGATTCTTGTGTATTTGCAGGGCTTTACAGAAGCCCACAAGCTGTGCACAAACACTTGCTCCCTCATGGAGGATCCTTCCAAGATCTGTTCTATTACTCGTGTCCTGTGCTAGCTCATTTCCCACTCGGTGTTTGCGTTGCTGTAGGCTGGTTGGTGCCAGACACCTGAATTTACCCCAGCCTGTGCTCCCCTCTCCTCGCCCCTTCCCAAATCTGGAAGGATCAATTTGAGCAACAAGGGGAATCCTAAAGCATCAACCCTCATGAAGAGACTGCGGAAAGGCTGACAGTAATAAATCAGTCTTGAGTATTTGCCATGGTGGAAACACACGCAGGCACTTTCAGCCTTAGAAAAGTAATAACTGATTTTTCAGTCAGCTTGGCATTTAATGTGTTGGTGACTGTAATAAACATGAATAAGCCATTAGACCCAGACGACATGTTTTCACTTATGTAGCAACCGTCCAGACTTAGACCAGGAGTTGCCTAAATAAATGCAGCAGAAAAGCATAAAGCATCTTTCTCTCCTTCTGGTTACTCCCATATATGTTTTATGAAGATTGTAATAATAACATCCATAGCTCTGTGCAGGTACCCTGTCTGGAATAAGAGCCCTCATCGCAGATAGGGCCACTGCAGGCTCCTGTAATACGTATCTTACTATTGGACGACCTTGCAAAGTGCCTCTCCATCCCCTTGTCTGTCCATCTCGCTCTTTTTCTCCCTTCCTGCATCTTGTCTACTGTTGTTTTTTTTTTTAAGTTTCTCTAAGACAAAGCCTCATCCCTTTGCTTGATTGCCTTCAGCTCCCTGTGGAGGTATCTTGACAGGACCGGCGGGAGTGATCCTGTCCCCGCAGTACCCGGAGCCCTACCCGCCGGGGAAGGAGTGTGACTGGAAGCTGACCGTCTCTCCCGATTACGTCATCGCGCTGGTGTTTAATACGTACGTATCCGAGCGTTCGCTGGTTCCACTTCTGTGGCTGGCTGTAGGGACAGGGATGGGATACCAGTGGTGAGGCACTGCCTGGGTGAGCTGGGGCTGAGGGGGATCCTTTCCTCTCTGAAGGGACCAAACCCAACCCGTAGGACTGTCCCATAGTCCTGGGGAACCTGTTCTCAGACATACCTTAATTTGGGGAAGATACACCTATTTCAACTGCAGCTCCTTTTTGATATCCACGTGGCTTTTACGGAACACAGCCGTGTCCCTGGTGCAGCGTAGGAAACCCCTGCAGCAACCAGCTCACGCTTTTGTGCTCCGGACTGCACCACCAGTCCTCGGTTCCTTACGTACGGAACGGAGACAGAAATGTCCCGTACGTAGCTGAGGAGCTGTTTGGGGGCAGCCGCAGTGTCTCGTCCATGTGGCTCCACAGCCCATCAAGACCACGGTGTCTCCGTTGTTCTCCAGGGGCTGCTGTAGCATGCTCTTCCTTTGGTTTTGCAGCTTCAGTTTGGAGCCTGGCTATGATTTCCTTCATATCTACGATGGACCCGATTCGCTCAGCCCCCTGATCGGAAGCTTCTACGGCTCCCAGCTACCCGAGAGGATAGAGAGCAGCAGTAACAGCCTCTTCCTTGCTTTCCGAAGCGATGCGTCAGTCAGCAACACCGGATTTGTCATTGACTACACAGGTAAGGGCTGTCCAGGGGTGAACCTGGCCCAGCTGGATTTTACCCGCGCTTATTCTTGGGTTAAACCACCTGGTGGAACCAGATGGGAGAAGCTCTAGACCCTGTGGAAACCTCTCTTCGGGCTGTAATCCTGCTGCCTGTTTTGCTACCACCAAAGCCAATTAAGAGGCATGGGGAGGAAAATTGGGAGTTGGAGAGGGGGTCCTGGAGGCTGGCAGAAGAGCTGGGGTAGGACAGATAAGAGCAGCATAAAAGGACTGGTGTGTGGCTGAGAATCAGGCACGTGTGGCTTTCATTAACAGAGAAGAAAGGTTTTACTTTTTTTTCTTTAAAGAAAATCAAGGGAGATTCCCAGGAAATATGTATTTATGTACAGGCTGTATTCTGTATAATCTTTCTTGCTCCACATTGAATTTAAATAGCTCTGTCTTAGTGAGCAGAACATGCTGCTTCGTTGCAGATTTGAACCTCCAGAGCACTAGAGAGTGCTGAACGGTTAGCTGGTTATTAGGAGTGCTCCACATCGCCATGGGTCTCGGATTTATTCTTAGTGGCAAGAGCAGCTTTGTCCGAAAGAAGGAGGTGCAGACACCCAGATCCAGTATGGGATCTCGGTCTGAATTCTTGATACTGTCACTTAGGAGTGTACCAAAGGTCTGGGGGGCTGTATCTAGAGGCGAGGAGCATGGAGGTGGATGCTCAGCTCCCCTGAGTCAGTGGAGCTCTGAAATCTCTGCATTTTGCTTCACTTGAGATTCTAAAGCATCTACGTACAAATTCACTGATATTTAGCAAAATGAACAGAATTTATGCTGTTCACAGGTATCTGCGGGTGATGGAGCAGTGGCTTTTTTTCTTGCTTGAGGAGAACGTGAAACATTGTGGTGGCGTCGGCTCTAACGGAGAGAGATGGGCAGTGGTTAGAGTTTTCCCTGGGTGCTTTTAGCTCTCTGTTGATGGAGCAAGCTGGGAAGTGACAGACCTGGCACTGCTGTTCTGGGAGACAGGGAAAAAAAGGAAGGTTTTGGCAGAGTGTGTTCCATATTTGTGCATAGAGTAGGTGGAAGAATGGAGTTGTTACAAACTGTAGTAAAAAAAAAAATAAATTTCTGAAAAGCTGGATCTGATGGGCCAGGATTGGGCAGAATGGAGAAAAGGATTAAAAACTGGGGAAAAATAACCAGAGCTAGAAAGAAATGACTGTTCAAGCCTGCTCTGGCCTATATGGACCAGTCTGCAGCATGGGAAAAAAGCATCGACGGCTTCAGAGGTAGGGGGTGCGTGAGACTGCGGGACGTGCCCCTGCCTCCGTGGTGCGCGCTGTGGAACCGGCGCCCGGGTCCGGCTGGCCCAACCGTGTGCTGTGGGAGCAGCGACAGCGTCTGCTGGGGAGCTGGTGGGCGGCTGCGGGTTTCTCTGTGCGCTCGGGCTCTTCCCTCTGTTTCTGGCCTGTGGTTCCTGCCTTTGAATTTACCTGACCGCGGGTTAAATGATAGTGAAATGGCAATTCCTGTTAGGTATGCTGATCAGATGAATTTCCCTCTCGTAAAATTATGAAATAATAAGACAAAGGCAATTAGTGCTGCTTAAGATTCAAGAGATTAAAAGTTCTCTGCTCTCATTAGAATTAATTTTACTGACAATTAAGTCTTGGGTTTTCTTCTTTTCCCCTTGCTTTGTGGGCAGCCAGAAAGTAGTTAACAAATGAAATCTCATTAAATTAGGGTGGTTGTGTGATGCGTTTTGCTCCTAAACAGTCCTACAGTGTTAATCGCGCCTACATGCTTCCCACAAAGCCAAACTGCTGGGAGGAAAGAATGAGGCTTTCAGTTTGCTCATTAATTTCCCCGCACTTTAGAAGGAACCTGGGATTCAAGTCAGAGAAGCAGCAGAAAATAGAACTTTGGGGAATCGAAGGAAGAAGAAAAGAAATGCAGGAGGGAGCATGTGTGAAAGAAAATCAAACACCGAGCTGGGCTCCTTGGCACCGTGGAGTCTCAAGTACAGTTCAAAGACACCGTCTTCCCTCAGCCGTCTCGTTGCGTGCGGTCAGTGCTGCAGCCCACGTAGGCTCCTGCCCCTACGGCTCCCTGAATGCCATATATCACCTGTGTCAGCTGCGTGCGAAATACTGTTAATTACCAGGGGCTTTGTAGTCCTCTTTTGGTAATGTTTTTGGGGAAAAAAAAAAAAGGCAAAGCAGCCATCTGTCAGTCCCTCCTTGAAATCCTGCATCTTCCCTGGGACTGGGGCTGTATCGCTAGCCTGCAGCTACGGTGTGTCGGGTGAATTTCAAACAGCCTCAGCACTTCATTTGAAATTGTTTCAGGGGCAATGGCTCTTCAAGAGAAAGTTGTCCTCTGGGGCTAGGAGGAATGGAGAAAACAGAGAGAGAAGAATGAATTTGGCTTTTATTATGTCAGTTTTTGCATAGAGCGTGACAGCGCGAGTGAAGTGGGAATGCCGCAATGCCATGGAAAGGTGATGGAGGGCAGATCTTCAGCCGGGCAGTTTCCCAGTTTAGCTGCACTGATAAAGCACACCAGCAGGATTTCTGATAGATGAACACATCTTCTGCTTCGCACCCATGACGCACTGTCAGCTCTGAAGCAGAATGAAAAATCAAACGAAGGTTGCTGCCGAAGGAACCGTAAGTGTGCTGCCCCCACGCACACCTAAACGTGCAGAGCCTCGGTGTGCAGCCTGCGTAAAGCCCTGGGTTGGTTCAGAGGGTCAGGGGAAACTTAAATGCAACAATTTTGGCTGGGAAGGAATTTATGCTTGGGATGACTTAGCAGTAGGGAGTAGGTTTTTGGGTTCCTGAAAAGGAAGGAATGTTCTGCTCGAGCATCCCGTTTAAGCCCTGTTAAAGTTACCGTAATCCTTAACAAAGTGCTTGTTGGCAGCACCGGCCCGGTTAGCCGTGTGATTTCTGCGAAAGCAGCGAGCTGTGTTCAGAGCAGGTTCACGTGAGCCCAGCAACCGTTAGACTCCCACAGCAAAAGGCTAAGTTCTTGATTACAGAATAGGAAAGACAGTTACAAAAAAAAAAAAGCTTAAACACAGGGAAGAGCTGACTTGCAATATGCCTGGAGTTTAGCTCTTGCTCCAGTTGCTGCTTAAGATGTCTCAGCTACAGAAAACGAAGGTTTTTAACTCATTATTTCTACGTGCGTTATTATTTTAACCAAGATAACATTTTTATGTCTTAGTTATACTTGGGGGATTTCTGGTTCCAGAGCAACTGAGTAAGTTTCAAAAACTGTTTCCAGTCGATTTAGAAGATGCCTTGGTATGGGGAGGGGGTGAGGGGGAGTGTCTCCCATTAAGCTGCCATTGCCGGAAAAAGCTACCGGAGAATGAAATCACCTGAATTCCAGTCATCAGTTTGCACTGCAGCATCTCCCAAACCCCAGGTTTCATTAAGATGCATTTTACGCATTTGTACGCTGATATTTTTAAATTGATACCACTCTTCGTTAGTAGCGCAGAGGGCAGGCTACTTGTTTGCAGAGCTTTTCCTCAATTACCTCCCCCCCCCGTTACATTTTGTGGCTGTTGGGACCTGTCGTTATGGACACAGAAGAGGGTCAAACTCCATCAGTCGCTGCCTCCATCTGAGGGGAGGCTGGCGCTGAACGGGACCCGAGGTGAATATTTAGGTTTGGCTCCTCGTGCTCGGGGCGGAGGGTAGGAAGGAGTTTCTAGGTCAGATACTCCAAAGCAGGAGGTTTTCACAGGCTTTTTAGTAGTTCCTGTTTCTGTTGCGGGCCAGAAGTGAAGAGGCGTGAAATTGAAAGCAAATGAAGCAAAACTGATTACTTTTCACCCTTCCAAAGGAATAAAAAACCCCCCCCCACCCAAACCCCAAGCCTTATTTCAAATCCGTTATTATTTCAGCAGAACTATTTTGCCCATCCTGAGCTCGTGAACATACATTCAGCATTACGTGTGGGTTATTTAAGGTGGAAATTCCCCACAGAAACACTGCTCTGTAAAATCCATTGCAAAGAAAGCCGTTGAAAAACATTCAGTACTATTTGCTGTTAAAACAGTCAGAAATGGGAGGTGGCATTTGACCTAAACCGACTTGCATTTGAAAACCAGATCTGTCCTTTGGAAAAGGTAGTCCTGGGATGAGCTCGGAGGGTGACGGGTCTGGCAAGTCGATGTGGCCACAGCCAAGTGGCTTGGGATGCCAAAGCTAAACCTGGTCTTCAAAATCCTCATGGAATTTGTCCTGTCTTCAGTATGTGATGACTGTTATGGGAAAAAAAACCCCAACAACCACAACCCTCTTTTCTAGGCAGTTTCTCCTGGGGTTGCTTTAAGTCTTAGCTCTTTCTGGAGGCTTGAGATGTTCACGGAGTTCGCAATGTGCTGGGCAGACAACTGGTCTCCGGTGAAGCTGCTCTCGAACGTGCAGATGAAAGCCTGACCCTCCTGGTCTGGGAGCCTCCTGCAGGCTTTGAGTTTTCCTTGGGAAAGGAGAGGGGAAACACAGAAAATCCTGCTTTCTGTGGACTAATGAGCCAGTTCTCATGGCATTTGTGTCTTGACTCTTTGCTAAACATCAGGCAGCCTGAATCCATGTTAATTGGGACATCAGGGTAAAGTCCTCGATTTCTGAAGTGCGAGTGAAAATAAAATGTTAATTCTAAATGAGCAAGCCATGCTGTACTCACTTGTAGCTTAATAAATCAAAGGCTTTCCCACATCCTTCTACAAGTCTTATGTTGTCAGCACTCAACCAAATACTTAAAGTTGAGCTCCTGCCTCCCTTTTTAGCCTACTGAGGATCAGGGGAGCAGTTCATCTGCAGAGGAGCGTTCAGCTGGAGGTAGGCGCAGGACTAGTGTGCCAGGATGCACGGTCCTCTGAGGTGCAGACCCTCGAGGGAACAGCGAAACAGTCAAGAAGGAGGAAAACACAACCAAAGCAGCGGGGCCGTTGCTCAGCGATCAGCCACCGCCCTTTTTTCAGCAGTCGACAGAGCGACTTGAGCGCTGAATGTCAAGAGTTTTCAAAGGAAGAGCAAGAGGCTGAGATCAAGCCCATGGCTAAGACATCTGATGGCCGGGTGGGAGGCTGACTGACAGGTTGAAGCCACATCAACTCGTTAGATGAAAGGCAGTGAGACTGTTCAAAATAGCAAGAGTGGCATAAAGTGGTCAGAAAGAAGCCGTTGGGTGCAGCTTTTGTATGCAAGGCTCTAAAAGCGAATATTAGCGATTCCAAGAAATAAAGGCTTGTGGAGTGAAGAAATATTTTGGAAAAGTAGATGAAGCACTTACACTTGCACATGGCTTGTGTGCTGCGGTGGGCTCTGGGCCGTGCAGCTCCTCTGCTCATCTTCAGCTGACTGAGGCCCAGGAGCAATTCTGGGCTGTGCTGACCGGTCAGGAACGTTCCGTTGACTCGCGGTAATGGTAAAGGCTCGCTTCTCCAGCCTGCAGCTGATGTCTCACAAGCATAACGGTGACTGAGGAGGGAATGTGTTCATCTGAGCTCACCAGAGAGCCGAGGGCTTTGCTTTCCAGTGCCGTACCTGAAACAAGCTTTTCGGTCCTGATGTCTTACTCATCATAATCAAGATTTCTCTGGTGTGTCTAGCTGGTGTCTCAGCAGCACCAACCGTCAGATCACACACAGGAAGGAATGGGATAAAACTCTTGGAATTCTTTTATCTTAGAGCCCTAATCTTCTCCATCATATTCTGAGTGTCAAAGCTCTCTTTTGGATGCTGTGGTAATTGTGCTTCTAGGCACACATGTCTCTTCTCAGCACCAGATAAACTGGAACACCGTGGTGTTTGGTTGGGGAATGGGGTTACTCAAAGTACAAGTGGCTTGTCTAAAGTTCATGCTGCAAGATGCTGCTAACATAGAGGAGAGCCCCGGGCTTCGTGATGGAACGTTTGATGCTACGAGTGCCTGGTGGTCTGTGAGGAGCGTTGAGGTTGACCAGTCTGTGGTGCCCAAAATAGGGTGTGGTAGGAACCAGTGGCCTCACTTGTGCGGTTCAGGGCAGCCGTTCCTGGTGGAAACCTTTCACGTCCTTTTGTGCCCTATTTGCCTGGATCCCTCTCTGGTGGGACAGCTGTTGTGTGAAGGAAAAGCTCATCCTATTTTTCACTGCTAACAAAGAAACAAAAGCAAGATCTGGGGGCTTTACTGTTTTCTGCTTCACCCTCCACCCCTTCCCCAAATACTAAAAGCCTATGATTTAATGCTTAAACACATTATAATTGTTCACAGACCCACTGCTCTCAGAAAAGCCCTCATCTTTAATGAGCAATTTCCAAATGACAAAAGAGCAGGATTAATCAAAGCCTCTAATTATATTTCATGCAGAAAAAAGCAGAAAAAAAAGAAGAAAAAAGCCTTCAGAAGAAGAAGGAAAGAAATATCCAAGACCTGACGGCTCTGTAGTCTTTACTGGAATTTTCATATGTAAATGGGGTTTTTAACTCTGCAGGGCATAGTGAACAGAGAGAAAAATGTCTTCATTTTGTCTAACTGCTTGTAATCATTTTACCATAATTGCAGCCATGCTGCACATCTGGAGAGTCAGCCAGCTAGCACATGGCACCATGTATTTCCACGGTGAGAGCAGACAGCTCTTAGATCCGGGAACGATAGGTGCCGAGGAGGTAATGGGAACAGATGTGGCCCACCTGAAGTGTGTTGCATGTTCAATCTGTGTTTGCAAAGTTCCATACAGCCTGTCCCAGCGCAAGAAAGGAGAGTGAGTGTAGGTAGTTAGATCAGAGCTTTGCCTCCTTGATTGGATTTTGGGTACCGGTAAATGTGTGTGGGAGCTGAAGCCTTCCTTATTCCACTGTACCTGTGCTGGGGCTGAGCATCAGAGAACAGTCTGGGTCAGAATCTGACCCATATAATTGCCCAGATTCAGCATGAGAGAACGCTTGAAATCTACTCTGCAAAAGTTTAGTCTCCGTGATCCACTTAAGTGAGATTCCAGGATGGGAAAAGCCAGTAAAACATGTCAGTGACCAAAATTTTAGAGCAGCTCTATCAGATCAGTAAAGACCTTGGCAATTTTCCCTTGCAGAAAATCCCCGGGAGTCGTGCTTTGACCCTGGCTCGATTAAGAACGGCACACGAGTGGGTACAGATCTGAAGCTGGGATCTACGATTACCTACTACTGTGACGGAGGGTATGATATTGAGGGGGTCTCCACGCTGACGTGTGTAATGGGAGGGGACGGAAAACCCACGTGGAACAAACCTCGACCTACCTGTACAGGTAAGGCCCAAGGGTGAGGAGCATGGTCTGCCTGTTATTTGCCTGTCGCCAAATACTTCAGCAGTTCATCCTAATGAAAAACCTGATGCTAATTTTGCATGGAGCTGCTTGCGGGGGGGGGGGATGGGGACAGAGAGGGTTTTTCTCAGGGTTTCATAATATTTTGATTTTTTTAATACCCGGAGGTCAGGAAGAGCTGACTTAGATGACGTTTCTTGAACTATCCTTTGAGAGACACAGAAAGCTGGATGCAACAGATGATGTGCGTGACAAATCCCCTGTCCCAAATGCAGGGCAGGATTCAGGAAGCCACTTAAATATTGGTTAAACTGCTCCCTGCTCATTAAAGCCCTTAAGCATCTGCTTTGCTGAGGAGGGTCAGAGTTTACTGAGAAAGCAGAAGGTAGTTTTTTCTGAGGGGTTCTGTGGTTATTTTGTTTTCTGGCTTAATGAGAAAATGGTTTAAATGAGGGGTTTGCAGTCAGACCTTCTTAATCTGAGAAGCGAGTCAAGAGATAGCTGTCAGTCCGTGGTGACTGGAAGAATGAATTCTCTGCCTTGGAAAGCTGGGAAGGGGAGGATGCCGTTCCCGCTGGAGCCAGAGAAAAGGCGAAAAGAGAAGGAGCTCATTCTGTCCGGTCCTGAGCTTTAAGGTCAGGTGGAGAGCAGTGCAAATCACACATTAGTCTGCACCACCATACACAGCGTCCCTTAGCCTTGCCACGGTCTTGGTAATTAAATGTGAAGCAGGCATGAACTTGGGTTAGGATAAGCCTTATTTTTCTTAATAAGAACTTGCAGGGAGAGCTGCGGTGCCTGAAGCGTAGAATCGATCGTGGCTGGGGGCAGCTGACGTTGCGCAGCGCTGCGGCGCGTGGGCGCGTCTCAGAGAGCAGGAGAAAGGCCGATGGCTCCGGGCTCCGCGATCTCGTCTGGCTTTCTCTTACAGCCCCCTGCGGCGGTCAGTACACGGGCTCGGACGGCGTCGTCCTCTCTCCAAATTATCCCCAGAACTACACCAGCGGACAAGTCTGCTTGTACTTCATCGTTGTGCCGAAGGATTACGGTATCGTTTTGGGATGGTTTTTGAAAATCTGCCCTGCTGTCTGTGCCACTCTCTTGTCTGGGGTTGTTTTTGCTCGAATAAAGCAGTAGAGTAAGTGCATACATAAATGGTGATGAGGGAGATTGGAAAATAGTAAGTGGCACTGTTGGGTGGGATTTATACTTTGTTGTAGTCAGGAAGGACGGTGGGAATTTTCTGAATTTCAAAATCTGTCAAAAATGAGGGTATCAAAAAGCCCAAAACAAACCTAACAGAAAACACATCTTGTGATTTCCCCTTCCAGTTCCTGCACTATATCCAGTCATGCAGAGTTGAAAAATCAGCAAAAAATAATTCATGGTGATTAATGCTAGCAGCGGGCTCCGAGGACCTCTGAGAGTACGAAATGTATTTACCATAAACACACGCTAAGTGTGGTGCTAAATAATCTGTCTGCGCAGAGAAGCACATAAATGTGCAGTTTTGTGGATGTGCAGCTATGGTACTTATGAGTAATTTTTATTTTTAAATCACGTGTAAATTAAATTTTAAAACTAGATCCAAACAAAAGCCAGATCCATTTCAATGGACTCTCATTCTTTTTATAGTCTCCAATGCTGCTTAATTTTGGCCAGAGCTTGAATACTAGAATAATCAGCGTTCTAGGAACCTTTGAGGCAGCTAGCTGGATATTAGTTTTGGTTAACATATTTTTTTGTTTGAAGGGAATTTCAGGTTCTTAAGGAGCGCTTGCACTGACAGCTCTGGCAGGCGAAGGTCTCTGAATTCTGTTATTTGATCCTGCTGCTCAGAGCACGGTATCGATCTAGTCAGTCCCTACGGGCCCTCCGGTTGTTTGTGATTCCCTTTGCTAAGATAGCAAGGTGTGAAATAAGGATCAGACGTCAGCGATAAGCTCCTTCCGCTCGCCTTGCCCTGCTGCCTGTGTGGGTGCAGCCGATTCCCGGCTCTAACTGCGCCGCTCTCGCCCGCCTCTTCACCTGTTTCACTATAGCTGAGCTTGATATTGTCTTAAAACCAGAATAACTAGAGGGCCAGGCAGTCTGGATCTGCAGGGCTGACTTTTGCCTGCGGTAGGATGACAGCTAAATTAGTTTCTCTTCTCCACCTGCTTCCTTTCAATAGCTTCATTAAAAACAAGCAGGAAAACCATTAGTAGTGAATGTTTCGCGTTTCCCATCTCCTTCACTTCTCAGATCCTCCGTACAGCAGGCATCAGGGTGTGCTGTCATCACCTTTTCAGCGTTCCCGGCATCAAAGCTGTGCTGGAAACCCGAATGTGCAGGAAACAAATGTCATAGCTTGGTGGGTGATGGATTTCACAGCAAGAGCCCTCTCAGCTTGTGAATCTGCTACTGGGCACTTACAACTCGAAAATGCAAAGCTAGGAGGGGAGACAAAGGGGAGAGAAAAAAATCTTCTAAGTAGAGATTTGGGAGGAAAAAAACCCTGTTGTTATATTCTGAAAAATAAAGATGAAGAGCTGAAGTCTCTCTGCTCTGAGTAACAACCTGCTCTGATCCTCTTGTTACGATTTTCTCCCTTTTATAAGCTCTGCCCGCTCCTGGGTGCTTTGACGGTGTAAGCAGGAGGACCCAGAGCACTGCACGGCTGCCTTGGCCCCTGTGTCTGTAGACAGGCTGAGGACTGACTGTTAATAAAGTTGTGAGTGTTCCCTCTGCCTAGCAGTCATCCTCCCTGACCAGAGAGGTTCGGTCTAGAAAGAAAGTTCTTCAGGGCAGGGAATGTTATTTTGTTCAGGTTTCGTGCAATGCCCAGCCCAACGGGAGCCCGCTTCGTGACCGAGGTTCAATACAAATAATAAATAATAATTATCAGTTGGCGAAATTATATACCTTGTCTTATGTAGGCAGGCAAGTGGGATGATTCATAAAAGGATCCCTTTTGGCCTATGAATCAGTGTTAAAGCGTACTGGCAAGTGAACACGGGGGAGGCTGGTTGCTGCTTCTGTTATGCCGACTTTGTGGATAAATAAAGGGCTCCCATCTTCCAGGGCTGTCAGTCAGGCCCTCTTCATCTCTGCCAAGCTCCTGAAATAAAAGCAGCTGCAATGCCTCTGCTCCAGGCCCTGGCTGCGTGGGGACGGCAGCACGGCTCGTCCCGCTGCCTGCCCCGACCGGCGCTCCCTCTCTTGGCAGTGGTCTTCGGGCAGTTCGCCTTCTTCCAGACGGCGCTCAATGACATCATTGAAGTCCACGATGGCCCCAACCAGCACTCCCGGCTCCTCAGCTCCCTCTCAGGCTCTCACACAGGTAGGGAATGTGTCTCTGTTGCTGCTGGGAAAAGCGAGCTGAAAATACAGCCTGCCGTTTAACACCTTGCTCTGCGTAACCTCTTTGCGTAGCTGCTGCTGTCATCTCTGTCTCTTGTTTTATCTCTTTCTCCTCATCTAGGTGAATCATTACCGTTAGCTACCACCAACCAGATTCTCATCAAATTTAGTTCCAAGGGTCAATCTACAGCCAAAGGTTTTCATTTTGTCTACCAAGGTGAGTACAGTTGTGTTCTGGAGATGTTCCCCGGGCTAGTCCTCAGATAACGGTCAAAAATACAGTGATGCTGTGAAGTGTCCGAACTGCTTCTGGCGTCTGTGGGTCACTGCCCGCGCCCTGTCTGACCAGGAGCTATCACAGGAGGTGAAGATTGTTTTGCTGGCAGCGAACTTGCTGCCTGGCTCCTGTAGGTACTTCGTGTTCAGACCTTCCCTTTTCATTCAGCCTCAACGCTGACACGTCCCAGGATTAGTATCAGAGGTACCTCATTGGATTGTGCTCTGAGTACACAGCAAGTTCTTGAGATTTATACCCGAGCAATTTTTCCTGCTGGTGTTTTAGCACATTTCTGGGTGTAAGCAGCCGAACAGTTGTCTAGCAGCTCTGTAAAATCCTTCCTCTCCGCGTGTCGTAGGCTCAGGTCTCCTGCTGCCAAACTTTTGCCCCTTGATCCTTTCAATAACAGCTTGCATTGCATCGGACGAGTCCCCCTTAGAGATTTTAAAGTAGTAAATAGAAAGTGATGCACAGAACAGTGGGAAAACAGAAGGGCTTTCTCACCCACACGCTTCGTGGAGCTATCTGTGGCTCAGCCAAGCTTTTTCACACACATTGCTGTAAGGTGGGGACAGGCAGCAGGGGCAACCTGTGCCTTCTCCGGGGGCGAAGTGAAGCAAGGTTTGGATTTTGTGGTATCCAGAGATCCGTTCTCTTGAATTTCTGCCTAATTATTGTAAAACAGCGGTAGTTCTGATAGTCATCTTTACAGATTTCAGCAAAGCAAATTTTGATTAAATCAGTAAAGATTCCCTCCTCTCTTGCATGCTAATTATGAGCTGCACGCTCTTGAGTGATCACTGCATGGAAAGCCAGAGTGAAAGGAAGAGCCGGCTGCAGGGCCAGGCACTCGGGCACGGTTCCCTCCGTGGTTTGGGGAGAGGCCGAGCACGTGCTGGTCGGTCACACGTGGCTGAGCTGGGGTTATCTCAGCTGGGGTACAGGTCCATAAGTCCTCTGGCCATCTTGCATTTGCCTGAAGTAGTGCATCGTCACAACTGGAACCTTCCTGCCTCTCCATTCCCCTCCCCAGACTGCTGACACACATCAGAGATCAGCTTCTTGCTGATCATTGACAGCGGGTTTGACATTTATCTCTCTGAATCAAATTAAGATCAAACAATATAGCTAATGTGCTTATCATCTCCACATTTTTCTCGTAACTGCAACTCAGGCATTAAACACTAATAAATTGTAAAGCAACTCAGAGGAAAATACAAATTGATTTCTTCCTCAGCAATAGACATTTCTTTGACTTGTTTTTCCCTCACTTACCTGTCAGACTCTCCGCATCTTTCTTTGCCTGTTGTCCCCAGTGTTGAGCAGGAGTGCAGGCAATTTCAACAGTTGGCGATGCAGCATCACAACTTAAACTGCCCTTTTCTTTCTCTCACCCTTCCCATCATGAAGAAGATGGTTTGAAATTGCTGTCCTTTCTAGTAATGAGGCCAAGTGAGCTGGGAAGCACTAAAGGGTTTTCTGCTGAGGCTCTAGCATTATGTGGGAAACCAACTTTTTGGAAAGCCATTGCTGAATGCTTTGGTTTCCCCATTTAGAAATGACCTTTCTGATGTGATTATAAGTATTCGGAAGGCAAACAGTCTCGTCTTAGAAAGCATGCACGGGTCCGTGATGTCCTCGCTGCTTTTATTTCAAGTATACCTTGAACTGACTGAAGTTTGAATGAAATGCTATTTCTTTTTCTTCTCAATGCTCATCTTTGGATTCAGCCGCTCTGTGGGGTTGAGATATCATCAGATTCCTGTGCTGTTTTTAACAATCTTTTATTTGGCACTTAACACTTCCAAAATGTTTGCTCTAACCATTTTGTTTTGGTTTGGTTTTTTCCCTTTCCAATTGCACGCTCACCTGCTGGTTTCTCCTGTCCACCATGCCAGCGGTTCCTCGGACCAGTGCCACCCAGTGCAGCTCGGTCCCGGAGCCTCGCTACGGCCGGCGGCTGGGCAGCGACTTCGCGGTGGGGGCGGTGGTGCGGTTCGAGTGCAGCGCTGGCTACGCCCTCCAGGGCTCCCGGAGCATCGAGTGCCTCACCATGCCCGGGGCGCTGGCCCAGTGGAACGTTTCGGTACCCACCTGCGTGGGTAGGTACCTGTGGGTGTGGGGGGAGAAAGACAAAGCGGTTCAGCAATTTCATAGAATCCCAGACTGGTTTGGGTTGGAAGGGACCTCAAAGCCCATCTAGTTCCCACCCCGTGCCATGGTCAGGGACACCCCCACCAGCCCAGGGTGCCCAAAGCCCCATCCAACCTGGCCTTGGGCACTGCCAGGGAGCCAGGGGCAGCCACAGCTTCTCGGGGCACCCTGTGCCAGGGCCTCAGCACCCTCCCAGGGAAGGATTGCTGCCTCCCAGCTCAGCTCCAGCTCCCCTCCTGCACCTTCAGGCCCTTCCCCTTGGCCTGGCCCCCCCTGCCCTGCAACCAGCCCCTCTCCAGCTTTCCTGCAGCCCCTGCAGGCACTGGGAGGGGCTCCAAGGGCTCCCCGCAGCCTTCTCTGCTCCAGGCTGGACAAGCCCAGCTCCCTCAGCCTGTCCTCGTAGCAGAGGGGCTCCAGCCCTCGCAGCATCTCCGTGGCCTCCTCTGGACTCACTCCAGCAGCTCCGTGTCCTTCCTGCCCTGGGGCCCCCCGAGCTGGAGGCAGCACTGCATGGGGGGTCTCAGCAGAGCGGGGCAGAGGGGCAGAATCCCCTCCCTCGCCCTGCTGATCATGCTGCTGGGGATGCAGCCCAGGACACAGGGGGCTTTCTGGACTGCTAGTGCAGAAAAATAAATTGTGTGCTAGAAAAATAAATTACAACCTTGGGATGGTTAAAAAAACCCAACCCAGATGACAACAACAAAACCACCAAAATACAACTGAAACAAAACCTATTTCATAACTTCTTGCATGCAAAAGCCAGGCCTGCCTACGAACAAGGGAATATTGAACCCCAAATGTTGGGGGAGGGACCTTTCGATCCGATACTGAGTTGTGGGATCCAGGACAGCATTTAGTAGAAATCAGATGTGTCTGAAAGCTGCTTTCACCTTCCGTGGAGGAGAGCAGTTCCTCGAGAACGAGTCTGGCGGGCTGCTGCCCCCAGCGTTCCCCACACCCTAGAGCTGTGCCTGCTGGTGTTGGAAGTTCTAGTGAGTTACTGAAAGAGGATTATTCGTACAAATCTTATTCTTTAATCGAGAGCCAATCCTGCTTGGTTTTTTGTCTGTAAACAGATGTTTTGAAGAGAATGTTTTTGTGTAAAGCCATGTCCCTCCATGTTCGAGCATTGCTTTGCTTGTTTCAGTGCCGTGCGGTGGAAATTTGACTGAACGCAAAGGCACCATCCTGTCCCCCGGCTTCCCTGAGCCGTACCTGAACAGCCTCAACTGCGTGTGGAAGATAACAGTCCCCGAAGGAGCAGGGATACAGGTACAGTGTTAGCGGCTCTCGCTGCAGCGTGAGCTGGAGAGGAGAACGCGCGGTATCTGGTGCGCTTGAAGAGGCCACGTGTAAGGAAGTTGCTCACAGGAAAGGGATCGGTTGAGTTTGTAATTTGCTGGAATCAGACATTCATTTACACCGTGACTGCCCGAAGCGGGTAATATTTCAATGGATTTTTGCCTCCTGGAGGCACTGTCTGTGGGAAATCAACTGGAGCCGTGTGGCTCTTCTGGTGTAACAAAATAGTTGTGGTATTTTGGGCGTATATCTTTATACTGTTTAATTATGCAAGGTTGGAAGCAATGTAAGCTACACCGAGGAAGAGTTGCTTGCTCGGAGTGCCTGCGCGGATTTGTTATGCCAGCAGAGTTGCAGCAGTGTGATTATACAATTACAGCCTTGCTGTTCATTGTCTCCGGGTAAATGAGCTCTCTCTTCAGGTCTTTTTGTGGTCCTTATCATTCCTCTGCAGAAATAGTCCTGCAGGCTAGTGAATATTGAGAATTAAGCCCGACATCAGAGACCAAACCTTAGATAACGTTCCCATATGTGCCTCGTCCTCATAGAAGGCATCTCACCCTGACATCGGTTGGCACGCAGGAGATAGATTCTTTAACGGCTCATTCATTCCACGGGCCTCATTATCAGAGGGTTTCTTTCTTCTTCGTTACACCACTTCGTCTGCGAGGGTTTTGTTCATTAAGAGCTTTTATTTCTCTATTTAGCTAATAGACTTGTAGGTGGGTTCCTCCCTCTCTGCAGCACGCGCAGCTGTTGGCATGCAGCAGTTGTGTTTCTCTCAGCAGCTTTATTGAAACAGCAGCTCTGCCTTGCTGGATTTACATGTCTGCCCTCCCAGATGGAGATCCTTACGTGGTGCCACCATCAGAACTCAAACCGAAACCCAAACCTGGGTCTGGGGTGGCAGAGCTGGTGGGAACAGCGCGGAGGGGTTCACGGCGAAACAGCGCAAGCCTGGAGTAGTGATTTGTGCCCTCTGCCAGGCTTTGGCTGTGCCCAAATTCTGCTCTGTTCTTGGTTTCTGAAGCCTTTTAAAACAGCGTTTTCAAAAGCCTCAGAGCTCACTGTCGATACCTCCCCGTTCATCTGAAATGTTAGCCGTTCTCAAAACCCCCACGTGGCAGGAGGATCTGTTTAGCTCAGCCAAACTTCTGAACAGTTGAGGCAGTTTGCAAGTTGTTTGGGACTCCTGGGATCGGGAGGTGATAATTCACTTAATTTTTAAAGCGTTGTAAATAGATGTCTGTATTCTGCGCTGCTGCGTTCTGAATGCTCGCTGCCACCTCTCAGCCCGCGGAGCTGTTTTTGCACATGTCTGCTAAGCTTAGAGGGAAGCGAGTATTACAGCGGGCTGCTAAAAGCATGTCTTTGTTCATAAGTACTTGTTTCTCACCTCTTTGGTTGTGCAAATGCAGCTCTGGCATGTCAAACTGGAAAATGTAATGCCAAAAGTTGGGGTTTTTTAAACCCTTTTTCTGCTCGATGTGTTCTCTTGCAAGGGAAATAGATTTTTTGGTGTCTAACAGGGAGTGCAAGCAAACAAAAAAGCATCTCCCGTATCCTGTGGCTGAGCTTTGGTGCAGCCAGAGCCATAAGTCCAGTTTCTAACTCTAGAGTGGGAAGTTTCTGGTGAAGGGCAGGACCACGGTCCTGCAGCGTCACCCCTTCCTCTGCTGCTCGGTGAGAGTCCGTGTGGGCCCGCACTGGTGCTGGGGTTTCTGTTTCTCTGCCAGGCTGCATGGGGGACATCACACCGTTGGTGTGCCGAGGGACCCGCAGCCCCACGGCTCTGCCCTTAGACACGGACCGGTCGCGATATGACATCTTCCCACGACATCAAACCTTGTGACACTGGGACTACTGCTGGAATTCTTCTCTGGGGGACAAAGGCATTTGCCCCTCAGGAGGTGAAACAGCCACAGTGAAGCCTGGTGCAGGAGCTGTCGGTTGGGGGGCAGCCCAGAGGCAGGGTGATGGCCGCAGAGCCGGACCTACCATGCTCCTGCACAACTGCGACGTGACCGCATTCCCGTCACCCGCCCGCTTCGGTGTGCAAGATGTTCTCAGTTATTAGATACTAATTTAAGTATCAGTTTACCTCATTTTGTACAACAATTAAAGGTTAAACAACTGTAAATCAGAGGAGGAGGTGAAATTAAAGCTTTCTTGGTAGTAGCGAGTCACTAGCAGGATTTTTATGTAATCAGTGTACAAGCCAGCACTTCTGCCATGAATTATTCATTCCTGTAGCAAACCTTCCTGAGTGAATTAATTTATATACATGGCAGTAAATAGATGTAGATCCCTCGTGAATCCACATGTCAGACTAGAATTAGGACCTTAAAAATGTTTATTCCGCTAAGTTGGGAGGGAGAGGAGAATAAATAATTTAGAAAATGTAAGAGCAAACAAAACGCGCGGTCTCGATCCACGTTCTCTTTCAATAATGTAAATCACAACAGGGGTGTAATTATGCAGACTGAGAGGTATTGACTTGGTCAGCGTGATGGGTAATGGCTCTGCAGGGGTCACTGCAATTTCTGCTTAGATGAACTCCACTTATTTTTTGGAAAAAAAATCCCAAAACTTTGCAGGAACTTTATAGCCTGCTTTTATTCAGAATAAATCAAGGAGGAAAAAGGTGAAAATGGCAGAAATAATGGAGTTTGATTTTTTTTTTTTTTTTTAAAGTAGTAGTATTTTTTAAGTGTGTTTGTTTTATTTTATGTTTAGCAGTGCAAAGGCAAGTGAGATGTTTGGAGCGAATGAGTAAGTTCAGAATAAGAACACTGCCAGAAAAAAGGGAAGGGGCCCTCACCGAATTACTGACGGGAAGGGGGGAGCGTGTGTGCGCACACGCGTGTGCGCAGTCAAGACTCGCAGCACGTTAAAATCTCTTCCCAGCGTTCAGTCCAGCCATCGTGTCCTGCTGAGCTCTGCGCTTAAGGGAGTAATTCTGTCGAATTCACAGGACGACTGCAGGTCAGAAGCATTAGGCTTAGTAGGAAATCTTCGCCCAAAGAGCCGAGGCTCCGCGACACACAGACGCGTGAAGGCTGGATGGAAAGGGGGATACCGGGGCTGCGGCATCCTGCCCAAACCCACCGGCCGCGGTGCCGAGCAGCGGCGGCTGCGTGCCAAGAGGGGAAGCCTTTTGTTTGGGGCCAAGTGGTGCAAGTCATGCTCCTGGTTTGTCTTTACGGGTCCTTTTTATTCAGGTTGTTGGTGCGGATGTGTAATTTCAGGTACCCAGTGTTTGAAAAATTCACCTAGAGCTTATAAATTAAAGCGGTTTTTTTCCGAATGCTGCTGGCTTTGTCTCAGGTCTGCTGTCGGACTCCCTCGGGCTGTTCACCAAACCTGACGTACAGCACAGCTTAGTTTTCTTAATGGGACACTGAATATTTTGAACTCCCAGTATTTAGGATTAAAGGCAGAATCCATTTTACTGGTAATTGAGGAAAACAAATCTGTGCAATTAAATATATATCTTTGCTCAAGTCTAAGAGCTGCTTTTCAGTGTAGACGCAGATTTATCAGGTCTCACGATGTTACTCATTTGAGGATTGCATCAAAGTTCTAACTAAAGGAGTCGAGTGAGTTCCTTAAGCCTCCAAACCTTACGGGGCACGGCAGAGAAAGGTGGGAAGTTTGAAAAAGCAACTTGAGTGATTTGACTAAAAGCTGAGGAACAAGGCAGCTGCAGACGCTTCGTTGGATTAAAAAGTCTTGTGGTTTAATGCGGGTTTCTTTGTCTCTAATTTAGCTCTTGGTCTTTCTTCCCTTCAGATACAGGTGATCAGTTTTGTTACTGAGCAGAACTGGGATTCCCTGGAAGTGTTTGATGGAGGAGATAACACAGCCACCATGCTGGGAAGCTTCTCTGGTACGTACGTGTTCGGCATCGTGTTCAGCGCAGCCCGTCAGCGTGTGCTTAATTCCTGTTCACGTCAGCTGGACTTCAGCACGTACATAAAATTGTGTGCTTAAGTGCTTCCAAAACTAAGACTAGATTTAAGAATGGCAGTAAAGGGAATCATATGCTTTGTTGAATTGGGTATTTGACCACTGTCTTCCTGCAGAAAACACTGCTAGAGAGCCTTAAACACAAAACCAGTGGGTTAGATTTAGGTTTTTTGGAAAAAAAAACCCAACCATGAGCATTTCCACAACCTGGAAGTGGGAGTTCCCACAGTGCTGCTGGGTTGCTGTGCTTGGCAGGTTAACCTAACCGGCCTGATCTGCACCCGAATGGCTGAAGGGCTACACAACAGCCTTTCTTCTGCTCAGCACTGGGAACCGTGGATTTTTGGAGAGCCAGGAGTAGCAAGCAGCCCGAGAGCGTTTCAGATAGCGGAGCCGCTGGCAAACCAACGGCCCTGGTTCTTGCTTATTTAATGAACAGATGTGTTCAAAGCGCTTTGAGGTTGGTAAGGAGAAGGGTCCTGCGTAAAGACCAGCAGACTCTGGGACTCCCAGAGCTCCGTTTGGGATAGAACTGCTTTGACCTGCTGCTGCAAACAGCTTCCAGGGGACGAGGCAGGAGGCAGAACCCAGACCTTGCAGGGGACCTGCGCGCCGGTTCCCTTCTCGTTGCTTTTGGTCTGTCTGGTCTGTAAGTGGTAAAACTTCACATGATGAAATTCATCAGAAGACGTTGAAAAGGCCGTTGAGGAGAGGCCTTGGGTATTTCTCAATTGGCCTCATTAGAACCTGATCAAAACCAACAGAGCTTGTTAAGTTAAAGGACTTTCTGTTCTCAGCCTCTTCTGCAGCTGTCTCTGAGGACACGGAGGAGGAAAAAAGAATCCTCTTCAGTATCTTTGCGCACCTCTTGTTTTCCCAGGAACTACAGTGCCTGCGTTGCTGAACAGCACTTCAAACCAGCTCTATCTGCATTTCTATTCGGATATCAGCGTCTCTGCTGCTGGCTTTCACCTGGAATACAAAAGTAAGAGCAATTCAGCCTTGACCTCGCAGCTCTCTTGAGCGATGGGGAAATGGTTACGGAGCCGTTGCCTTGTAGAAGTGGAAGCTCTGTCGTGGGGAAGGGGCAGTGAGCTTTAAGGCCCGTGCGTGTGTGGTTTCCTGCTCTCTGGCTGCAGAGTGAGTGTTAAACGGAGAACAGATGCAACAGAGGAGATGTGCGGTCACGACCTGACCCTCTTCTTGCTGTTGATGCGCTTTGTAGGACCTGTTTGGTGTCGGTGTTGTAGCACAGGAGGAGTTGTGGAGGCCAAAGTACTAAAAATTCCAGGAGAGTTGGTCTGTTCAACACAGCGCTGTCATCTTCACTCGGGAAGTGCCTAAACCGATGCTTGCCAGAGGCTGGGAGGGGCAGCCTGTTCTTTGCCGTCTTCCCTGGGCAGGCAGTATTGGTCATTGCTGGAAACAGCTTGCAGGGCTAGACAGATCTTCACAGGGTAATTCTGGTTGGAAGGGACCTCAGAGGTCATTTCATGGAACCCCCTGCTGAGAGCAGGGTCACACATGAGGTAGAACCAGATTCCTCACTGGACACGTCCGTATGCGGTCTGTGCTTGCAGAACTCCAAGGGTGGAGACGGGGCAGCTCCTGGCAGGATGGACGTCCGAACACAATGGCCCCGCTTTGCTTCTGGCAGGTCTAACGCAAGGCTGCGTTCAGTTCTGGGATATCCAGGCCTGAGAACATCGTTATATGTGACGATACACAGAGGCAGTATTTAAAAAAAGAAATTGTCGGTGGTGAGAGAACAAACCTGAGGAAATGTGGAAGCCATGGCAGGGAGGAGGGTCTCTTGGGAAAGGGCTGTCAGGTTTGGGTAAGGAAGCCAAAAATTCCTTCTCCCCCATGTCTGTGTTTTGATTCCTGCTGTTGGAGCAGATGTCTGTTCGGGAAGGGTGTGCTGCAGCCAAGCTGTAGCAGGTCACAGTGACAGCGGCTGTTATCTCACCGATGGTACCGTACCGAGGGTTTGAATTATTCACGGGCAGTCCGGCAGCAGCGCGGACAGCGTACCAGCACGCAGGTGCAGGACGGCAGCTCTATTCAGCACATCTCAATCGAGTGTTTAGCTAACGGTCAGCTTGTGCATTTACAGCCTGCTAAAGATCCGGGTGTGGCAGGGCCAGGGGCCGGTCTGGCCCTTGTGCAGCTCTCTGGGGGGGGGTTAATGCGTGGCGATGGTCTGGCTCCGCTCCTGCGCGGGTGGGCGCAGTGGTGAGCCGATGAGAGACGTGCTGGGACTGCGGTCTGTGGCGCATTCTTCCCTGGGGCGATGCGGACGGACATCGTTGGTTCTTGCCGGACACCGTGTCTGACAGTTGGTTCTGATCACAAATCTTGTGGTCTCTGAAGCCAACCGATGTTCTGTTTATTTTTTTCCCAAGCAGCAAATAGATTTGCAAGTGGATTTCATGTTGTGAAACGTCCACAGGAACGGTACGGCTGTTTGACGGCAGAGACCGCGTGCGTTTAGAGGGCCAGCTAGTACTGAGCTTTCCGGGTTTCACTGGGTTTGCAGATTGAAACCAAGCGTGTTAATGGATCCAGCAAGATTATGGCAACCAAGAAGACTGGGGAGAGTGTGCCCCAGATTGCTCTCTGGGAGTTGGAGAAATGGATGTTGGAGAAATTCCCTCTGTTTCTTCTCCATTTCTGTTTCAATCAATAAGTTCTTTGAGGATCGTATTACCCCCTTGCAACAATCACGTTCAGGTTTTTCAGGCTCGTTTAGTTTCTTTGCTGAGAAAATTAATAGATGTTGATTTTCAGGGCAACTGGAAACAATTTAATTTTATTTTTTTTTTTGCTTTGCTTGTACAATTTGAATTTCACATCTCTGAGCCCCGGGTTTTGTCTTTGTTTGGTTAGAGGTGCTGCAAGGAAGTTTTGAGAGATGAACTAAAACACCAGAGTTTTTTTCCCCTCCCCTTTCTCCCTCGCTGGATAGCAAAGCTCTTATCTCTACATGCTGGAAAGCCGAAGCGGAGCAAGAACAATCTAGGACTGAGTGGAACTCAGTGCCCGCTGCTCTGAATGGGAAGTTATTTAAAGCGATTTTCTCTCTGAAGGTCAAGCAGCACAGCCATGTGTGGGGAGGGACGACGTGTTTTCTTGCTGGGAAGCGTGACCTGAGTTTCAGGAGGAGAGTCAGCATCTCCTCTCTCATTTCTCTTTTTTTTTTTCCCATCTGCTTTCGGCTCAGCCCGCAGGCTGTGGAGTCTGAGCAGAGCATTAGCCCTTGCAGCGATGCAGAAGGTTATCTTTCAGTGGCAGCTGCCAGCACGGAGAGCGAGGGAGGTGCTGGCAGGCAGCTGAGCCGCGGTGGGTGCGAGGTGCCTGCAGACGCCGGTCTTTGTTTTATCTCCGTTCGGCGTTGCAGAAGGAAGAGGGGGTGGCATGTGTGTGACGGAGAGCGCGTCACCTGCCACGCGACTTCGGGGGCTGTTAATTGGCTTTGCAGCAGGATATTCCCAGTTGTAAACGTAGCTCAGATGGAAATGGGATTGAAGGAAATTGTCGTGGGCTGTTCTGCAAGCACTGTCGAGGACCAGCCACGCTTACTGCTGCTTATATCTCGTGGTAAATTCGATTTGTAATTGAAAACGGGAAGAATAGGGTTGGAGATTGAAACTGTGCTGGTGCTGCCCAGAAAGGGACAAATTACGTGCCCGACGTACTGTGGGCCCTTGACACGGCCAGCGAGGGAGAGCAGGCGGTTCTCCTTCGCATCCTCTCCCATCTTCTGTCAGGTGCTGCCTGGTTGCTAAAGGTGCGTATGGCGCAACGCAGGCACGGACCTCGGATGGGGAGGGCTCGTGGTGGGCACTTTGGGTTGTGATCCACAGAGAACGAGTCGGCCTTTGCTTCGCAGCGGACCTGCTGTTGCAGACGCAGCTCTTCCATCGAGTGGGTGGGGTTCAGTCAAAAACGTCTGTCACCATGAATCCCAGAGGGATTTGTGATACCTTTGTATGTGAAACAAAAAAAAGTGTGTTGCAGGTAAAGCAAAGGCACTAGACATGAATACCTGTGGATCCTGGAGGATCACTGCGCCAGGGAAGGTTCAGGTTGGAGATGAGGAGAAAATTCTTCTCGGAAAGGGTGGTCGGGCATTGGAACGGGTTGCCCAGGGAGGTGGTAGAGTCACCGTCCCTGAGGGTGTTTAAGGACAGGTTGGATGTGGTACTTAGGGACGTGGTTTAGTGGGTAATAGGTGGTGGGGGGATGGTTGGACTAGATGATCCTTGAGGTCACTTCCAACCTTAATGATTCTATTCTATCATGTGTCACAGGGGGGTACCGTGTGATCGGGGGTGTCGTTGCAGAGAATCCAAAGGCCACAGGACTTTCCCATCCAGTGTCTGTGGTGAAGGTGGTTGGTAAACAGGGGGATGGGATAAAATGAAGGGGTGTGTTTCCAGTCCTTCAGCACAGACCCCATCCCGCTCCCTGGGGCGCTCATCTTGCTCTTGCCTTCGCAGCCGTGGGTCTGTCCAGCTGCCCGGAGCCCCCCGTCCCTGGGAACGGCCTGAAGATCGGCGAGCGCTATTTAGTGAACGACGTCGTGTCTTTCCAGTGTGAACCAGGCTACGCGCTTCAGGTACCGGCCATTTTCCAACAAAAAGGACAACAACAAACCCCTGGGATGGAGTGAGACCCTCCAAGCGCTGTGTCTTGTGTTCCTCTCCTCCAGGGCCACTCTCACATTTCCTGCATGCCAGGCACTGTCCGCCGCTGGAATTACCCACCGCCGCTTTGCATCGGTAGGACTCTCGTTCTTTTGTACCTAGCAGGCAGTTCTAGCATTATTTTTTTTTTTAAAAAAAAAAAAGGAAAAAAAAAAGTAAAGGTCTGAAAGAAATGCAGGTTTGTTCTGGAAGTAAGATAGAACATGGAAAAATCATCATTTGTTGCAGGGAAATTTCAGTGAAAAAGTCCCTTTGTGCTGCCCAGAACTCTTTATGTTGAATGTTTGTAGTGTGGCTATACTATAAAATGTAAAATACTAAAAAAATTTCCTTAACAAAAAGTCATTCAGAAGGGAAAACCTAGAACTTCTTTGTACGGCAAGCAGGTTGTTTTTGTGGGTTGACTTTTTTTTCCATCTTAAGCAAAGATCTTACGACTCTGGTTTATTTTTGTGAAGCGCAGCCTGATATCACTAAAACTGCATTTTTTACTGGAGCCTGTTTACCTGCCGGTACCCCCCAAACCACACCTGGGTGCCTTGCTGTCCCCATTCGGGTGCCTGGCAGGTCCTGTGTGACCAGCCCTTTGCCCCGGCACCCTCTGAGGCTGCCCAGCGCTTCAGTCCTCCGGGGAAAAGGGCTCGGCAGGCGATTTCCACCGTGGGAGAAGTGAGCCCCAGGAGAAGAGGCACAGAGGTGAGAGGGAACTTGCTGGAGTTTTTGGATTATTTTCAATATTTTGCTTTTAGCAAATCTGGATGTTTAATATTCATATTGCACATTTTACAGCTTTGAGAGAGACATTTATGCGTTTAATAGCTTTAGTTAACAGTTATTTCAGGCTCCTGCTGTTCTAGCTTACATCATTTTGCTTTAAAGTAATTATAAGAGCTAACAGTTCTTTTATCTGATGATCTGCAGGCCAGGAATAAATAAAGAGACATTTATAGCAGAATGACTGAGCTAAAGGACTCATACCCATGGGAGCCGCTCTGAAAGAAATCAGAGGCCCTTCAGCTCAGAGCTGGGGGATCCCAGCCTGGAGGAGGATCCCAGTAGTCTCGTGTAGCTGGTGACTAGCTGAGCACCTGCAGGTTTCAGATTTTCCTCCTCTAATCAGCATTGATCAGCCCATCCAGTAGGATTTTGCCTGGTTGGGCTGTGCCTACTGGGGACTGACACAGTGTAAACACCGGTGCAATTTAATTCAGGTTGTCAGGTTTTGGACAGTCGTGACCAAGTGCAGTGGTACAAGCGCCCATCCACCTGTCTGCTCGTATCCCTCGGCTTGCGTCACACTTGGTCGTCCCGCTTCAGAGAGGCGTAAACGTGTCTCTGCAGCCAAGTGCCGATCATCGTGAGTGACCGGCGTCTTGTATGGGGCTGCCACAGCACCCTGTGCTGACAGTCCCGACGCTCCTGGTCCTCTGATGTGTCCAAACCATGTCCAGAGCCCCGCTGGCCCCATGGAACCCGGGCTTTGGTTGTTCTCCTGCTCAGAGAACAGCTTGCTTCCCTGGCAAAGCGCGCCGATTTTCTTTTGGTCTACTTCATCCAGATGCTTGACTTGTAAATAATTAAGAAGGAGTTCTATTAAAGAGCCATTAAGAGGAAGAAGAAAGAGAAATCTTCTGGGAGAAGCCTTGTTAGTAGCAAGCGCGCACACAATGAGATGTTGGACAAAGGGAACCTGCACCTTCGCTGTCAGAACGTGTTAGGATTGCACCTGGGTGTGTTTGGCTGGATGGTATTACCGTAACGAGGTAGAGGTCAGCCAGATAAGCATGAGAAGGTGCAATCTGTGTTTAAATTTTATGTGATGCCTTTTGTAAACACAGTTGTGCTGTCATCTGTGGATCGCTTCTTGGTAGGGAATTTACTTCAGTGTGCAAACACTCTGTTCTATATTTATCGGTAATTGCCCAGAGATTGACAACTATAGCAGTCAAGGAAGATCAGTTCACCACAAAAAGAAGTAGCGGTACTGGAGTTAAAACAGAATCAGTCTGTTTCTTCACAGTAATTTTTTTAGGTGGTTAAAAATTGAAACAAGTGCTGTGTGCGTGATGTGCACTGTCACAGCGTCCGTGGACAGCACAGAGCATCCGTCTCTCCCCTCGCAGCTCAGATCTCTCCCTCCCACTGCGATTGCCAAAACTGGATCTCTGGGGCCCAGGTTTTTATCTCCAGAGGGCAGGAGAAAGGCACATGCGTTAGTAACGTGGCCACGCAGTGCCTGGCAAACTTTGTACTGCACCCATCGCAGGCTTTCTTTTTTCTCTTCCTACTTTTTAACTTCTTTATTTCCCACACGGCTGACTGGCCATGCCCACCATCCAGAGGGACCCGTAAGTGATCCTGACCATTAACACTGTTGATTTTACAGCTCAGTGTGGAGGAACAGCAGAAGAGATGGAAGGAGTGCTCCTGAGCCCAGGGTTTCCAGGAAATTATCCCAGCAACCTGGACTGCACGTGGAGGATATTGCTGCCAGTGGGGTTTGGTGAGACAGCTGGTTTTGGTTTGATGCTATCACAAATGAGATGATAGGAAGACACCGTCCCTGTTCGGTCAGTGCTGGACGCATTGCTTGCCAAGATGCGTTACAGAAACTCTGTTGTTTGACCTCCTGATCACACTTGGCGTTAAACGTGCATTTATGTGGTGCTATGAAATGATAAATACTTTTTCAGAAGGTGATTACAGGTCACTGTGGAGTGTCACAGGTTGGTAGGATTTGTGGGCACATCTCTGAATCAGCTGTGACATCCTCCCTGAGCGTGCTTCCCCATCTTAACTACTCACCTTTGTAAGAGCCGTAAAGCATCACCCATTGCATCACCCTGTATAAATTTAACAAGTGGCCAAAGCTTGTGTCTGCGATGATCCTACCTCAGCTGGTAGGATCAGCTCACACAGGCATCAGCACCTTCAAATTTAGGATCTCCCTAGCCCTTAGTAAGAGAAATTTGCACACCTCCTGCTCGGCTCCTCTCCAGGCTGGCCCCATCAGGGTGCTCATTGCCAGGAGGTGGAAGTCTTGCACGCCTGGCAGAAGTGCTGGCTCTCCGGGATTGCTGAATTAATTCTCCTCCTCCTGGTGCAGCTGCTGGGGAAACCAAACACCCAGCTCAGTCTGTCCTGCTGTCTGGGCTGGCTGTGGGCTGGCCAGGGGTGATGGGTGTAGCTCTGTGCTTGCCTTCCTAATTTCTCTGGTGTCAGGCAGAGGGAGGGGTGAGTACAGCAGCTCCAGCAGCATGAAACTGTGGGCATTAATAGCCTGAGCTTCTCTGAATCCAGCAGGACCCGTATACCTGCAGGCACCCTCTGCCTCCAACACGGTAAATGTACCCCGGCTGATTGAGCACGTGCTGTTGGGCATCCCTGGGAGAGCCATGCTGGTGTGCTGAGGCTCCAGTGTAGCTTTAGAGGCAGACTGTTTACTCCTCCTCTCCAGGTGCTCACATCCAGTTCCTAAACTTCTCCACTGAGCCTAACCATGACTTTGTTGAAATCCGCAACGGGCCGTACGACACCAGTAACGTCATCGGGCGGTTCAGCGGCACCGAAATCCCGGGCTCTCTCCTGTCGACGTCTCATGAAACCACCGTGTACTTCCACAGCGACCACTCGCAGAACAGACCAGGCTTCAAGCTGGAGTACCAAGGTAAGGAGGCCGCTGAAGGAGCTGCAGTGGGACAATCCTGGCCCTGGGTGCTAATGGTGAGGGTAGGCGTCACAGTTGTTGCTGTTCTGTTGAATTAATTCCATGAGGACTTAATCTAAATGAGTGGAAAGGTGTTACATGAAAGCCATGCTTCATCCTAATAACTGGGGTCTGTTCACCCAGACTTATGCCTATGGCAAATAACAAATGTTCCTGGAGTGCTTTGTGACAGTGAAATGCCTTTGAATTAATTCCAGCCAGATTTACTTAGATCTTGGCTCTGTCGACTGTCACGTGCAAAGAGAAGAGTCCTCAGCAGCCCTGAGTTCGCTCTGGAGTGTCGCAGCTGCTTCTCGGTCTGAGCTGAAGTCCGAGCGCACCCTTAGCTGCAGCCTCGCCTTGCGCTGAGGAGGCTGGCGGAGGGAACTGCGTAAATGAGGAGATGGCCAAACAGTATAACGGGGCTGGTGTAGGTACCTGGAGTGGAAGTAGAGGAGGAGGTCGTTACAATCAAAAGATGCACTCAGTGCGGTTTTTGGAGATGATGGGGAAATGGAGGTGCCGACCTTTGTGCCCAGCTCGAGTCCTCTGGCAGCTCCCCAGTTCTGAACGTGATGTCCTCTGAGCAGCAGCTGCCTTGGTCTCTGAAGCCAGCAGAGCGAGGCCCTGGAAGTCTCCTCCTCTTGCTGGATTTGCTGGACGGGGACTGCCTGTGTGAGCTTTTGCCCTGTTGAAAGGGAACATGAACTTTTAGCCCTGCTCGATCCACAGCTCTGCCTTGATGAGTGTCATTGCAAAACCCTTTAGTCTTCTCTGTCCACCTGTCCTTGGCATACGGGAATATGAAGGGACGAAGGATCTGCCCAGGACAGATAGTGAATAAAATCAGGGTGGGCTTTGCTACGCAGCAGCTGGGAGCCGAGCAATCCAGCTACTGCCCGGGAGAGAGATCTAAGGAGCGGGAAGGATGGAGCGTGTGTCTTGCCACGTGGTAGCAGCCAAGGACTGACAAAGGGCTGACTCCCCAGAAATAGCAATAAAAGCCGCTACTCATGCTTAATTGAAAACATTAATTTTGTCTTGGCTGTCCTGTTCATGCACCATATAATTCATGCGCTACTGCACAATTTAGGAAGGAATGTGCTCTGTGAGGCACTCTGGGTAATCTCCTGGAAATTGCGATGCAAATTAGCTCCTAGCACGGCTGACCAATAATTTATAATGCCAGGTGGAACATGTTAACCAACCGACTTGCATTCGTCATCAGGGTTGTCCATGTTGTGTTGAAAACCAAGGCAGATTTCCCAATTAGAAGTGAAGTGCGGGGTGACTCTGTGAATACAGGCGCGGAGGCTCCGGTGGACCAGGACAGAGCCCCGTGCTCACGTCTGAGGCTACCACAAAGCAGCAGCAGGGTTTTCCCTCAACCTTCGTGCAGATGTGTGTATGGTTCATTAAAGTTTATCTCCTTCAATTAAATCATTGTATGAGGAGAAAGTAGCCAAGCAGCACGGTGGCTGTACTGTTCCTGCTTTTGTGAGAAAATAGGAAGTATGAAACATTTCTTCTCCTTGATTTTTTTTTTTTTTTTAATCAGCATACGAGCTGCAGGAATGCCCCGACCCTGAACCTTTTGCTAATGGTGTCGTGAGAGGAGCCGGTTACAACGTTGGCCAGTCCATCTCTTTTGAATGTCTGCCTGGCTACCAGCTGATCGGGCACCCCGTCCTGACCTGTCAGCACGGCACCAACAGGAACTGGGACCACCCGTTGCCCAGATGTGAAGGTATGGCTTGGGGGGGGGACCCAGAGAGCACCCAGATGGGCATTTCTGGGGAGAGAAAAGGCTTCAGCACTCTGTTCTCGGCCTCCTTTTGCATCGTTGGTTTGTAATTGGGCTAAAAGTTTCTCTGGAAGCAAAAGCATCGCTGGAGGTGGGCTGGAGCTGTGCACTTTGAATAAAGCCTCAACCCCTGAGGTGTTGAAGCATGTTCTCCATGAGTTAACGTTCAACATATTTCAGCCTAGTCAACGCGAACATTTTGAACAGCTCAAAACCAAGGTGTGTTTGACCCCCATGCTGTGGGTGCGGACTGTCTCTAGCTGTTCCTCTGCTGATGCCAGTGGGAGCTGTGCTGTCAGCATGAAGAGGTCCAGGGTCGTTGTGATAATAATAGTAGTAATAATTGTCTGCTTTATTTCTTCAGCAATGTTCAGCTTCCATTGATTTAGCATTGGTAAATCAAAATAGTCCCTGGTAAAAGACCCCAGCAGCTCTTAGTGTGGGACAATTGTGCCCCTGTTTAGTCTCCTTAGTGCAGCAGTGACGGCACCTCCAAAATGATCCAGATGGGAGTTCTTCAGTAACCTCGAACGTGGCCTCCTTTCTGAGGACCACATGGCATGAGGACCCTGCAGGCTGAAGGAGCGCATCTACCTTCTAGGCACCGAAGCTCAAATACCCAAATTCTCTTTTCAAACCCCAACGTGGCTGTTTCGGCCTTTCATCCTTTGGGCAAACGGGCCGAGTTTTGTGTGATTTACTTTAGAAGGCTTTCGTCTGAACCCTTTAGAAGTTCAAGACTGCTTACTGAAGATTTCCCACGGCCCCTCCCAGGAGCTCTGACCTTTATCCTGGCCTCTTTACAGCACTTGGTCTGCAAGACCTGTGCACAGGGGAAGGAGAGAGGTGATATTTTTCCTCTTTTAAGTCCTAAGTCCTTGAACCCCAGAGAACACAAAGCATAAAGAACCAAATCCTCCGCTGGTCTTTCACTGACCCCAGCAGTGCAGCAGAGATGTGCAGGAGCTGAGAAACGTCCCGTGCTCAGCTGGGTGCTGCTGGGAGGGTTGGGGCTGGTGGTAGGATTATGCTGTTTTCTACCTCGCATTGGCTCTGCCAGCTACAGCCATCCAATCCTTCCTTCTTTGTTGTGTTTTTTGAGTAGTTTTCTTGTTCTGCAGCACAGAGGGGTGAGGGGTTAGGTACGTTTTGGACCATTTGCTGCTTTCCTCCGTGTGCACATCTGGTGAGCTGCTGGGTCAACGCAGAACTTTCCTTTTCTAGCGCTTTCCTTAAACCGTCCGTTTTTGCATAGCGGCAAGCAGTGAGGACTTACTGCCTTAGGCTAACCGCCTCACCTTTCCCACGTGGGTCACAGCTGAAAGCCCTTTTAATTAAAGGAGAAGCTGTAATTCTGAAATAAATGCACAGAAGCCCAGGTTTCCAGCAGCACTCCGGGGAGTTTTTCCAGTGATCAGCAGCCTGCCTGCTGCTTTGCAGGGCAGAAAGGAACTTGGCCCTCAAGGTTTCCTGGGTGTTCGTTTCAGAAAACGAGCGTATGGAGTTATATAGACACACGTGCTTTCCTCAGCGTGACAGACCACGTGAGAAAGCAGAGCGGAACCGGGCAGGGAATCTGCAGAGCCTGGCTCTAACCTCACGTCTGGCACGTCGAGTCAGGGCCAGGCTGGTAGGAGTCCGTGGAGCTACTCCTGTATGAAAAAGGGCGAGTGTTCAGCGCTGAGCCTGGGTTAATACGGTGTGTTGGGAGGGTGGATGCGTTAGCCTGAGCCAGGGATGGGGTTAGTGCAGCTCTGGAACAGAGCTGGCTTGGGCAGGTGGCGCTGGCTGCACTTACCCCTGTGCCAGTAACGCGCTGCAGATGTTACCATCGTTTCAGTCGAAATTTCATGCCAGGGAATGACCAGAAGCTGACGCTTGTACATGGGACTTTCAGACCTAGGGACCTGCTGTGGCCCTCCTGCGTTGCCTTCAGCAGGATGTCATCTTTCTGTCCCTCTTTTTCACCAACTCGGGCTGTTTCTAATTGCCTCTCTTCAGTTTGCAAGTTCATTCGGACCTGGAAGATACCTGGTGCAACAGAACTGTCATCTTGATTAATGAAGTGGATGCTGCTGTCATACAAATCATCATTTCCCCCCTGCTCAGATGTGCTCGGTGCAGAGCCAGCTGCTCGGTGGTTCTGGTCCAGGCCGCGCTGTATGAGCGAGTGGATGGATTTGCCCACTGGTGTGATCTCGTCAGGAGCTGGTTTTTCCATGCATGGGTGCAGACAGCTGGTGAAGCCCAAAGACTCTTACTAGGGTGTAAGAGAAAGTTTATTTGTGCACCTGGCCATCACATCTGTACAAAACGCCCTGACAGTCTCCTTTCAGCTCTGAAGCACTGAATAAATTTATTGTAACAGAATGAAGTCGAAAATGTTAGATGTAGTTGAGACAGGAATTATTTTGAGGCATGCTAAACCAAGATTTTGGGGGTGGGTCCTCCTCTATCCAGAATTGCTATCTTTTTATTAAAAAAAAAGAAAAAACAGAGGATCTCTGAGAGTTACTGTTTGGGGGGATATTTCTTCATTAGTTTGTGTTTCTGTCTGATTACCTGCAGTGCCTTGTGGGGGGAACGTCACCACCCAAAACGGTACGGTTTACTCTCCTGGCTTCCCCAACCAGTACCCCAATTCCCAGGACTGCACTTGGCTCCTCACAGTGCCGGTGGGATATGGAATCCATCTCAACTTCACTCTGCTCCAAACAGAGCCCTACAACGATTTCATCACTGTTTGGTGGGTACAGCAAAGGTGTGAGGGCTGAGCCGAGCTGCTGCTAAGGCTCCGTTTCAGGGAGATGCTCTTGCTGATACGTAGAGCGCCCATTGCCACCGTGCGTGGGTGGTGCTGTGGTTGAGAGCAGGTGTGTCCTCTGGGGACACTGGGGTGAGGATTGGGAGATTTTGTTAACTCTGGGTGCTTGATAGAGACTTTAGATTAAGGACCACGTGCTGCAAGGGGCGAGCAGAACGAACAAGGTGACTGACTCCAAACACTGTTAATGTGACGTTCCTGAAAAAGGCAGGTGGGACGGGAATGAAAAGGCATTCAGTGACGGGAATGATCGCTGGATGGCCAGGCTGCTTGTGCCAGGTGATGGGAATGTCATCCTTCGGGTCTAGAGGGGAGTCTGCACAGGAATCCTTGGCTTTCACCATGTTTGGGCAGCTCCCAAGGAGCAGTCCCACGCCCGGCCACGTAGCAGCGCGGGTCAGACCTTGTAGGGTCTGTCTTGCCATTAGCATCTGTGATCGTTAAAAATGATCGTTAAAAACCAGGCCCCTGCAGTGCCTGGGGTTAGCCATCTCAGGCCCACCGGTTCACGGAGTTACCCAGAGCAGGGACCGAGCTGCCGGGGGGTGCAGAGCGGCGTCCCGGCTGCGGCGGGAGGGGGCTCAGCGGCAGAGCCCCGCTCGTGCTGCGGGGTGCTCTCACCAGGCTGTCCCTTCGTCTCCGAAATGCTCTGCTGAATGGAATACGGAAACATCTCCTGGGAAGCCGGAGGGCCTTTACAGAGGAGACTTTATGAATGGTAAACAGGGTCTTTATCTCAAGCTAAATTTAGTTGAAATGAATCTTGTTCGGACTCGCATGATAGGAATTGCCTTTCGCTTCTGATTCCTCTGACAGACATTGTCTAGGGCTCTTTTTTTCTTTTTTTTTTTTTTCTTTTGCACTTTACCTATGGCTCCCTGCCTCTGCAGAGAGGCTGAAGGAGAAAAAGCCGTTGGTAAATCATTTACATTTACCAACACCCTCTTGGTTTTTCTTTTGCAATCCGAGCTGGTTTCCCAGCCGGCAGCGACAATGCTGGGATGGCGTTGGGAGCCGGCTGTGACCCCCAGCCACATTTTAAACAGCAGCAACTGGGACCTGCGACCTCTGATGCAAAATGGGTGCAATTCTGCTGTGGTTAATGAAGCGGCACTGATTTCTCATGTACTGAGGACTTCACCCCTGGAGTCTCTCAGGCTGGCATCTTCCTTTCCTATTTGGAGAAGGGAAGAGAAATGGAGTATTATCAGCTTCAGTCAGCCAAGGGAGCACACGTAGCTGAGCTGGCTAAAGAGCTTCTGCCCAAATTCTTGAGCCTGTAGCAGTCCATCAATATCTGATTTTCAAAATCTATTTCAGTGTCTGCTCTGCAAACAGGGAGGGAAACTCCTTTGGAAAACTGACCATAATTCTTCAAGTTCTGAGGTTAAAAACAAAGATAATGTTTGTACTTGTCTACTGGGTGATCAACGTGCTGCCAGAGGAGATTAATCCAGTTATAATGGAGCGGGGAGGGGGACTGAGGGTCCAGGTCGGGTGCCCTGGGAGCTGCTGAGACTGTAGTATAGATGTAGAAAAGGGAGGACAAGGAAGGAAGAGCATGGAGGAGTTCCTGTGCACGCGGTGTAGGAGGTTGGTTGTTGCCTGGGATTAAAGACATATAATAATGCTCTTTTCCTGTGTTTCTGACGTACCATTTTTAGGGATGGTCCACAGCAAACAGCCCCACAGCTCGGTGTGTTCACTGGCAACTCTGCTAAGAAATCAGCCCAAAGCTCTTCCAACCAGGTCCTGATGAAATTCCACAGCGATGCAGCCAACGGAGGGATTTTTGCCATTTATTTCTATGGTCTGTATTCCTTACCGAGCAGCCCACGCTTTATACCTGCCTGCGGGGTGGGGGTGGGGGCACGGATCAGGTGTGGGCAGGACTCGTTCTGGGCAAGATGCACAAACCCACACTTTTACCTGAAGGTCTTGCCCAAAGGGTCCGGTTTTTGCAAGTTTGAAGTTGAAGGTGTTCTATGCAGCCGAGTGCTGGCCGGCGGTCAGACGGTCTGTGCAGGTGTGGAAATCCATCTGTATCGTCGTGATAATTCAAGCACGGATCAAGCACCTGCAAACTAACAGCCGCGCCAGCCCTGCGCCTCTCTCAAGGTGACGCCTGTAAACACCACCCTGACCACGGCAGATCCCCTTAGGGAGGGCTCCACTTTGTGTCCCTAAAGCTCTCCGTCCCCGCAGTGGTGGCTGGATGCAGTGTTGCCTTTCCAACGCTCTGCCAAACCCATTGGGTCATCTTGGGGTCCTGTTTTAAATGGTACCTGTGTTCCAGCTGAGAGGTGACTTCGTTTCTCTGGGGAGGAGAAGGATTCCTGTAAACCCCTGAATTACTTGAGGGTTCCTTGGTGTGAGCGCAGCTCACGCTGGAGAGGTGTTGGGTATTACACTGAAATGAGAGCATTTGCTTTCCACCACTAAACAAGAGCCCAACTTTGAACTGGGTTAGCTAACAAGTTCCTACGGCAGTACTGGGATTTTTGGAAAGTGCAAGCGGAGCCCTCCTCTTGCCTCGGTAATTTGCTGGCAACGACGTCAACAGAGTCTTACGTGAATTACGCGATGAATCTGTGCAGAATGTCTGAGCTTATGTCCCGTTCCAAGAGGCGAGTGTTATATGGGTAGGCTGAATTTAAAGAATGTTTGCCAGGCTTTGGAGGGAATTGGTTTACTGCTGCAAAACGCTGCAAGATTTATATTTCTAGACAATGGCGCGTATATAACAGTTATGCAAAAAATTATGGTTTAGGCAGTTTGGCTCAGAAATGAGCAGTATGTAAACACTGCTGCGGCTCCGCAAATGCTTCCTGTTGTAATAGGAATTAGATCCCGTCACCGCTGTGGTTAGAGCCCATCAGCATATGTTGCTGTTCTCTGATCTTGATAGCGCTTTATGCTGATGTTTCGTTAGCTTATGGCTCATGGGGGGTGTAAAGCCGCTGGCAGGCGTGAGATTGGTGCTGGTAGGAGTCGGTGCAGCCCGCGGTCGTTTCTAACCTGTTCACCAGCCGGGCGCTCTGGCAACTGCTTGGCCTTTTAGTAAAGCACCGATTGCTGGCTTATGGCTCCCTTTATACATGGGCTTTAGTATCAAGCCTAACCCCAGAGATTTTAAGTGATTGAGGTGAGATTCTTCTCTTTCCCATGCTCTCTTCTGCCTGTTGGTGCCTTGCACACCAAGAAAGCTGCGGAGGAAAAGGGGGGAAGTTTTCACACTGAGCTCAGGCAGTGCAGTCAGTTAAATCTTTGGTATCGCCCTTTGGGGTGTAACTGCAGGAAACACAATTTCCTCAGGATCTGCAGCAATGTATATTTTCATTTCTGTGTCTGCATGCTGGCAGATCTAGGACAGAGGAGACGTCCTTCTTCAGCTTTAAATTGTCTTTTCCTGCGCAGCGATGATCAGCACCGTGTCAGAGAACCGTTGCCCTTTTAAATGCCTGCAAAGAAACGTTTCCTTCGGGTGGAGGAAGGGAAACAAAAGAATGATTCACAGAGCTTAAAGATTCAATAGCATCCCTTGAAAAATGATGATGTTGCACCTATTATTAAACGGGTTAGTTCAGGTGCCAGCGCGAACTGATGTGTGAGCGTGATGGGAAAGGGTTTTATGGCACAGTAACTCAAGGGGGTCCCAGTGTGGTTTCAAGGACGGGACTCTGTTTTGTCCTGCTGAGAACAAATGGATGTGCTGTTGAAAGGAGCTTTACCGGTGCTGTATCACCCATATGCTGAAGCCATCTTAATCATAGCTCTGTATTGAAATATGGCCCATTAAGGAGCGGAGATTAATGCTCTAAGTGCTGGGTTATCTTTCCACTTCAATAGATGCTGTCAAGCACTTTTTAAATAGCATTTAATTTAAATTTTTGTTGCAGTTTCCTTTCCTTCTTCTCCCACTGTCAAACAGCTGTTTAAAAGATTGCAAATAAGTGTGTTCCCTCCTGGGATGGCTCCTTGCTGCTGTATACCCCAAGGGGCCTCCCCTGCTGCCTCTCGCCCCTCTCCCATCCCACGTGCAGGCTCTCCCAGCTCCTTTGCTCGTCTCTTTGCTCCAGTGGTGGAGCACATTAACCAGAAGTGGCTGCCTGTTCTCTGGACCTCCAAACATCACTTTTTTCTACACCCCTTTTGGGGAAGTGTTTTCCTAACCTGGTAAAGAAATTGGGGGAGGACAGTGAGGTGTCTACTTCTGTCCGTGGGTACTTAAGCATCAGCAGCCTCCTTAAGGCTGCTGACAGGACTGCCAGCCTTGCTGTGGTGTGAAGAGTTCGACATCGAGGAGTTAGTAAGAATTAACATTCAGTGCCATCTTGAGCTCCAGTATCTTAAATGAAAGGGCTGATATAAATTTCAGAGGAAGTTATGCTCGGCCGGGGTCAGGTGCAGGGGGAGCAAAGATGCAGAGAAGTGCTGAGCAAATAGCAGAAAATGTCTTCCATTAATATTCATTTAGTTCCCAGTACTGTATTTTCAATTTAACCGTGCTCGCAGCTCTTGTGTGTTTATTTTCATAAGCAGCACAGCGCTCAGACCTTGCGCGCCCACGCGGTTGTAAGCAGGGCGTTTGTTTTGCTGATCTTTAAACTTGCTGTTTGCAGTGTATTTGGTCGGGTGCGTGAGCCATAAGGAGTTGTTTCTGCTCCTCAACTGGATTTCTTCTTCCCATTTGGCCACAGGGCATCCCTGAAAAAACTCTTTAATTGTGCAAAGAGTACGAGGTCTGCGCTGTTCTGCCTCGTGTGGGGCACTGGCGTCAGCCTTGCACAGGTTACTTTGTGCACTGCCAGCTACATACAGGAGTTTCAGTTGAAAACGTGAGCAAATTGTTTGCAGAAGAAATTATTGAATAATTCCAAGTTAAAAGTAAATCAGTGAATTTTGTGATCTCTGAATAATTATTGTGGTTTGCTCGGTGCTGGAGCAGTCTGAGACTCTTCTGTGACTGACCTAATTTCACTGAGGTCACCAAGATCATTCTCCTTCGTATCCCAAAATGTGCTGCTAGTGTCACCTCACGTCAGCGCCCGTCGGTCGTCGTTCAGTGTTCATCCAAACGGCCTGACGCTGTCCAGGCACCGGCATCTCCACAGACTGGCAAAAACCTGTTTCCCATTTTTTGGGGCACAAATACCTGGAGCCATTTCTGTAGGGGTGGCGGGGGGGAAGGGACTGGTTGGGCTTTTGCCAGTTCCTTCTGCTGGTGGAGAGTGAGGGTTTGCTCTGCTCTGCTCTGCTCAGCCCCGAGACAGCCACAGCTGCTTTCACCCCAACTTAACATCTGCCTTTCTTCCTTTGCTCTGTCAGCCTACCAGCTCTTCAGGTGTCAGCCTCCGACCATCGTTCCCAACGCGGAAATCATCACCGAGAATGAAGAATTTAACATAGGTACCTCTCTGGTCCTCTTGGCCCTCCTTCCCCCCTCACCAGCCGCTGGCGAGGCCCCTGGGAAGACAGACGCATGTTGTCACCCGATATCTGGGCTTTCAGGAGCTGCCTTCACACGTGTAATCGCGTGTGGCCTGGGGAGAAGTGTGTGACCTTGCTCAACTCCTGACAGTCAAACTGATCCGATTGTCCCGCGGCTTTTCCCCTGTCAGCACGGCAGAAGTGCTCTGGCTTTTGTGAAAGCCCTGAGCTCGCTCGGCGGCATTTGGAAATCTGTGCCACAATAAGAGTTTTCAAACAAAGTGTTGTGTGAAAGCTGAGAGGCCTTTGTTATTTTGTTGAGAACTTTTCAACCGTATCGGCTGTGCTTTTTTGTATGTTTTTGCTGTTGCTCTCAGTTACATCCACATTTTAAGTGTGGCTGCAACCAGTGAAGCAGCCGTGATTTTTTTTAAGGCACCTTTTCTCACCGTCTGCTGTCTTGGAGGGACGTCTCCTCCTGAAATAGCTTGCACAAATCATAATAGTCTCAGCGGCATGACAGCAGTTTATCCCAGCTGAGACTCCAGCAGGCCTTTCTCTGCCTTTTATTTCTGCATGGTCATGCCAGACCTCGATGGCAGAGGGACGGGTCTCTGCGCCCCATCGTACCCTCTTCCCAGGGCACGGTTCAGCCTTAACGAATTGATCCTTCTCTTGGGTCAAGATGTTTTCTCTTTCTGTCTGTAGGTGACATAGTGAGGTACAGATGCCTTCCGGGCTTCACCCTGATCGGAAATGAAATCCTGACCTGCAAACTAGGCACTCATCTCCAGTTTGAAGGACCTCCACCCACGTGTGAAGGTAAAGCCGTGGGTCCCCAGCCTGGCAGCCACAGCCTCCCTACCCAGAGACCGCGGCCAGATACGGAGGATAGCAGCCGGGGGAGGTTTCCGTGCACATACTGCATCTTGGGGGTTAATTCTCAGATCTCCAGGGTCCCAGTAGTGCAGAACCACCCAGCAGGACCTGGTGAGGAGGGTGGCAAGACACCGCTGTGCAGGGGAAAGGCTGTTCTCCTGCCCTGCCTTGCAACCTGCCCGGGGCCGAGCACCTTGGCTGGGCTCCAGCATCAACCAGCAAAGAACGGCGAGAGATTTACTGGGTGACTTATTGCAACAACTCTCTAATAAATGATAAGGAAAGGCTCTACACCCCTTGCTCCAGGGATTTTGTGGGGTCTCCACACCATCTGGGGGAGCGGGGTGCCTCACGTTGGGTACCCCCCTGGGTTATACCCCAAACCCCCTCGGTTCAGGAGGGCACTTTAAGCTTGTACTTTCCTGAACAGGGACTGAGCAGAGCTCTGACACACCGTGGGCCTGACAGCATTCGTGAGGTCATTGTAACAGTCACCCAAATGTCCTTACCCCGGGTGGGGAGAGGAATTCTGCGCTGACAGTTTGCCAGTGAACCATGAACAGCCAAAGGAAGAGCAGGCTGCAGCGAAGTGAGCTCCTCCGGCCAGGCAATCCTGCGAGGAACAGCTTCTCTATTAGTGCCAGGGAATGTAGTACATGGGAGAAGAATGAAAGCCCCAAGCCCGCCGCGTTGTACACCTTGCTGCTGCTCAGGAGGGATCCCAAAGATGTTTCTGTGCTGCCATGTTGCCTTATTTATCCTCTGGATTCCTGCTGGTACTTTTGTTCACTCCAGCCGTGATTATTTCTTCTCCTTCATTCCCTCCTATCTGGACATTTTTACCATATAATGGGATATTTTTCTATAGCTTTATTCTCTCTGAAATAGCATGAACTGAAGGAGAGGAAGGGAGGTCATTCAATTATTTACTGATGGTTGTTAGCCTGGGGGTAAAGGGACTGCTTAAATTACATCTGGCCACCAATTTATAGAGGTCAAAAAATCACTGATGGGATTAAGGATTTGGAGAGAATACACTGTTCTTTCTGGATAGTTCTGGCTGTTTTCTATTAATACAAGTACAGCGTTTGCACTGGCTTTAGTGACAATCTCGGATAAATAAAGATCCCTTTCTTTTTATGCTTTTTGGTCGCTTTGTGTGTTTGCCTCCTCTTCTGGGGTGTTTTTTCTGGCCTTTTTATTTAGTGTTTTCAGCTCCATTTAATATTTTCAGAAGCTGAATGGGATGCAGTGATTAGAGAAAGATACTGGAGTTCTTACATCCTGATTAATAACTCCGTGGGTGACCGGGGATAAGCCTGGTAGCTCACACCTTGTTCTAACCCAGGTAATAAAGTTTGCAGGGACTCCCGGGGAGTGTTTTGTCACTTGGGAGTGGTTGCTGGGTCATGGTGCCGTTTGTTTTGAAAGAGATGTGAAATGATGCAAAGGCGGTTGAAATTGTTCATAATGTTGCTTTTTGCCCTTTCCTTTAAATTTGAGATTGCTCAGATTTGCAGAAACACAATGTGCTTCGTTCGGAGCCAGTGTCGGGGTCCGGGGATTCTCTGAGAGCCCCAAGGGTCGGTGGGCAGTGGATGTGCGCGGGTGGGAGCTGAGCTCTGTCTTGACCTGGGTCATCAGGACAGACCTTGACTGTGGTAGCTTGTGTTGCCTTCCTTCCTCAGCAAAATAAGAGAATTCATTTTCTATTTTCAACACTAAGAGTATTAATTTTTCTATTTTCTCCTTTTTTCCTCTTTTTTTCTCCTCTTGCCGTTCCCTGCAGTGCACTGTCTGATGAACGAGGTTATGACAGACTCCACCGGTGTCATCCTCAGCCAGAGCTTCCTGGGAAGTTACCCTCACTTTCAGACCTGTTCTTGGGTGGTGAAGGTAGAGCCTGGGTATAACATCTCCCTCACCATCGAGTACTTCCTGAGCGAGAAGCAATACGATGAGTTTGAAATCTTTGACGGTAAGGGAGTCACCAGTTTGACTTGCACAGCACCTATGGGGAAAGGAGGGAAGTGGCAGAGTTTTGTTAGTTGTTCTTCTCTGTTCCCAGGGCGCTTGGGGGAGCTTTCCATCACTCTGTAACCTTCTGCTGTTACTCCTTCTAAGACTCATTGATTCTCTGGAAAAGAAAATACCAATGATTTGATTTTTGGATGGATTAAAGTATTTTTCCAGGGGGAAGGAGTTAGCAAGCTCTTGGGAGAAATTGTAGCAGAGGTTGCTGGGAGAGGGTGAGTTGCGAAGGTGGGACTTCTCCTTCCTGAAGCCCATGCAGACCAGATTTTCTGGGCCCATGAGCTCTCATGAACTGAGAGGGGATGTCTCAGTATTCACAGCGAAGCAGCTTGTAACCTAGCACAGAGTACAAGTGCTGATGCTCCTGTGGTTGCCCACCGGGACTTGAGCTGAAGACATACTGCCTGGAGCAAAATCCTGGTCTTACCATGATCAACTGGGCTTTAATTGCCGTTGGTTTCCCAGGAACCAGGTGTCTGCGCTGGGACTTGTGTTCACAAAAAGCCCCTGAGCGCATGAGCTGCCATTCCTGGACTCGTAGGGAAAGCTTCTGTGCTACAGTTCCACAACAGGCCTGTTCCTTCTGCAGAAACATGCCCTGGCAGATAAGGCCCACGTGTGACTCTGCGTGTGCCAGCCCTGACCTCTCCTTGTTCCCTCCGTCCTTACAGGTCCCTCTGGCCAGAGCCCGCTGCTCCTGTCGCTGAGCGGGAACTACTCTGCCCCTCTGACCGTCACCAGCAGCGGGAACAAAGTCTATCTCCGTTGGTCCTCTGATCATGCCTACAACAGAAAAGGCTTCAAAATCCGCTACTCTGGTAAGCACACAGCAGGGACTGGACGCCTCTGCCAAGAGCGCGGCCATCTCTTCAGCTAAGGATCTCCAGGAAATCGCTGCGGAGGGGCATAGGCCAGCAGCGTCGGCAGAAGCTGCCAGGGCTGGGGAAGGTGCACAAGGCTGGGCTCCTTCTGAGCTGGTGAGGCTCGTTCCAGGAGAAACCTTGAAGCTTTGGCTGGTTTCTCAACCCCCCTTAAGAATCAGAACCAGAATATATAACCATGGATGCGGCGCTGGGGGAACGAAACCCATCCCATGCCATTCCCGGTAAAGTCTGCCGCATTACGAAATTGTTGTGTCCCTGCAGTGAGGCCATTTCGACATGTTTGAAGATGAACATCACAAAATGTAAGAACTTGCATTTAGGAGCTGCTTGGTGCGTCAGGCACGACTTACGTGTGACCGGTTGTGTTACGGCATTTGCAGCGAACTGTGCCGCCGCCGCTCGCACAGGAGCAGGGCTGGGGAGTCTCGGGTGCTCGTTCAGCACAAAACCGCTGCTGGATACCGAGCGTTTGCTGCGAATTCCTTGAAAATGAATTTACTGTGGTTTGGAACTTTGCAAATCTTAATTAGTGGAAGTTATAGAACTGTGTTGAGAACTTGCCAGTATGTCATAAATAAATAATGACTTCACTCGGTAAATGAATTAAGTAATATTTAATTATCAGAAATTAGTCTTTATTTCTAGAGCCGAGGGAAACTTGGACAGCAGCCCTGCACGCTCTCCCCCTTTGACTTTGTCTTTATCTATCACGAGTTCTGTATTCCTTGTACAGCCTTAGGTTATGGTAAGCACGGTGTAATTCCTGAGAACAGGAAGAGAATTTGTCTTGCTACAGCCCATCCAGTGCCTTATTTATTTTCCTCTGCCCTTCTCTCCAGCTCCTTACTGTAGCCTCCCGCAACCGCCAGCCCACGGGCTGATTCTCAGCCAGACGGGTCTGCACCCTGGCAGCACGGTCCGCTTTGGCTGTGACACAGGCTACCGTCTCGTTGGCCACAGCACCACCACCTGCGCCCAGCACCCTCAGGGCTACTTCCACTGGAACGAAGCGATCCCTCTGTGCCAAGGTGAGAGCAGGCAAACGTGGCGTTACGAGGATCCGGGGGGTCCTGGGAAGGACTGAGGGAAATGCAGTAGAAATAAAAACCTATTGTAATTCCCTCAATTCCGTGTTAAGAACAGGCTTTGAGTTGCAGGTAGACAGTGAGGGGGGCTCTCATTATATCCAGTTCCTTGGGAATAGATGCACAGGGAGGGACAGAGTAGCCGTTCGGGAGCAGAGAGAGGGTCCTTGTCTGGCCTGGGGCAGGGGAGGAGAAGCACATCTGTGCAAAGACTTCTGTTGTAGAAGGGGTTGAACTCTCAGAAAAGACACAGCCAAGCCTTGCTTAAGGGTGGGAGAAGCTATTCCTTGGAAGAATCTGGAAAGGCTGGCAGGAGCACGGATCCTGCTGGGTTTTAGCGACTGGAATTCCCTTTGGCATTTCTGGAAGTGCCCTCTTAGGAGATGAGAAATTTCTTGGGGTTCAGATGGTGCCTGGTTTGTGTTGGCTTCATGTAAGATTTGGGCGTGTAGTTGTTCTTTTCACATTTCCTCCTAATTAGCTGCAATCTTTATGACATGCCATACTTGCACGTGGCTCCTTCCAGGCGTGGGAGCGGAGGGGAGGACAGGGCAGTGTGCCCCGGGGGGCTTTGCTTCTGCGCTGGTTTGTCTCCATCGCTGTGCTCCCTTCCTGATTGCACCTTTTTCTCAATCCGCCAATCATCCCCGTTCCTTTGTGTTGAAAAAATGCCCGTCTTTATTCTGATGAAGCCTTTCAGTGTCTTTGAACATTCATCCGCGTTCCGAGGGGATTAATATTGCATTGACTTCCCTGGAAACTAGCCAGAGAACAGAGACAGCATAGGCAAAACCTCATTGCAGTGGCTGCGTTGTTGTCCAGCCCAAGCTGAAGGAAAAGCAGGATTATTTGGTGTGGGAGGTACCAAAGAGCCTTGAAAACTCCCTTCTGTGCTCCTGAATCACTTGGTCTCTTGGGGTTGCACAGGGGTGCAAGCAGTCCTGCATCCAAAGGGTGGTTTTGTCCTGGGGTGCTTACATCCATTGGAGTCCTCGGTGTTTATTTCAAGGTGAGGGGGAAAGCAGTAAACCAAGACCCTGCCACCCTGTCCTGAAGGCAAGGGGGAGCTGGGAAACGGGGCACGACTGAGAGTGTGATTTAACCTCCACGATAACGCCGGATGGGGACAAACACCGAGTGCTGGAACGAGCAGATGAATGGTGCGGCAAGACCGGCAAGCGCGAGGGGCTGTCATGGCAACTGTGCCTCCCGAATCCTTAGCCCAGCATAAGGAATTTCTCTCATGTACTGCGTCTTTTTTTTAAGGAAAATCATGTAATCAAGAATAGGTACGAATACTGCAAAGTCTTTACTGCCCTGGTTTGGAGGAATGCCACCTGAGCCTCGTGTTCAGCTCCAAAATCTATATTTACTTCCCAGAGGTGTAACGGTGTGTCGGGGAATGGGTTTTAAACGCGGAGGCAGGGAGGAGACAGGGAGAGGATGTGTTCAGCTGGACGCGTGTGGCGTGTTGGGAGCTTGATGGGCACAACCCGTGGTGCCACTCCATGGCAGCCACCAACAGAGGAAGAATTGGGAGGCCAATTCATAGCGTTTCAGGTAGGCTCCTGCTCCGATTTCCCCTTTGGAAGGGTGCGTTCATCCCGACTGACCTCACTGCCTCTCCATATTTACGTCAGGAATCTCATACCAGCCCATGGTTATCAGGTGCTTTGAGACGGATGCAGGAGGCGAGCGGGAGGCAGAAGCTGGAGCAGTAGGAGAATCCATGGCAGAGCAGCTCCCCCCCCTGGCCTCAAGCAGCCGACAGCCAGCGCTGGCTCTGCTCTTCTTGCCCGCTTCAGCTGCATAAAATCCAACATCCTCCTTTTTTTTTTTTCCTTTACATTGCTCTCAAAGCCAACTGGCAACCTTTTGTTTTGGGCTGTACTCAATTTCTCATCCTTTCTGGTGGCCAGGACCGCATGGCAGAGGTTTGGGAACTCGATCCATACCGCTCACCCAATGAGCGGTGTCAGGAGGAGCGGAACTGGGGTGCCCGCAGACACATGGTCTAGTTAACAAACGGCATTTCCCATAGCTCCCTCCTGCCAGCACGTAATCCTCTTCCCCTTCCCGATCCCCTCTGAATAATCTTTACTACGTGCTCTGTCCTAGCTGACATTTATGGAAACGGCAGAAAATATTCTGCAGGGAACAATCTCGTGTTGGCACAATGGGGGAGAACACGAGATGATCTAATACGCCTTTTTTGTCTCTGCTGCCTATTTTTAAGCTGCTTTGTTTTTGGAATCCCAGCTGCAGATTTGCTTTCATAGCCTCTGTCCCTTTTCCCAGCACATCATCTTCCTGCAGACCGAGGTTTTGTACCTCTGACCCCCCCTAAGTGTCCCTTTTTCCCTGGCCCGTGCTCTCCGTGGGCCTTTCCAAGCCAAACGGTGGTTTGCTTTCCCCTGGAACAACTACTCTCTTTTGTCATCTCCAGTTCTGGCGGGTTGCGGTGCCCACAATTTGAGCCTCAGCAATGCTCTGTGGAGCAGATGGCACATTTATTGCCACCCCAAAAATCAAGCTTCTCGGCTTCGTGCAGAGCTCTGTAAATAAACCCTCACTAATACCACGTTCTGCTCAGGGCTGCCGGGCTTGCGGCGAAGGGAGGGTTGTGCCGTGGGTGCGGGGCATCAGACCCCACTTGGTGCAGCAGAGGTCACAGCCCCACCCGGCTCTCCCTGTCCGATCCTTCTCCGTGTTGTAGCCCCACCATCTGTAGGTGAAGAATTTTTATTATTTTGGGTGGTTTAATTGACTTTTTAGTTACCTGCATCTCGCCCAGAAGTTCTGTATCGTTGTTAATTTTTATATCAGGGCAGGGATTATGTCGTGGGAAGACTCTAAAGGACCAGACAGACCACTCGAGAGGCAGAGGGATCTTGCTGGGAGGCAGGACGCGGCAGCAGTAACTCGTCCTTCCCTTGTGCAGAGAAACGGAGGCAAGCGGCAGCCCAGCCTCAGTGCCCTGGCGTGCTGCTGGCCCCGTCCCTGTCGGGCTCTGTGCCTCGGTTTCCTGGTGGCAAACAGAGGTGATGAGCTTCAGCGAAGCATCAGGCTGCAGAAGACAGCAGAGAAAGGAGGAGGCTTTGCAGGGGGCAGTGGCGAGGGAAGGGGGGCAGCCCCTCGGGTGGGTGCAGTGTCAGAGCTGCCAGGTGGGAGCGAAAGGGTAGGGCGTCCCAGGTCCCCTCTTCTTTTGCCTCAGAATGAAATTGGTATTCAGCGTGGCTGCTTGTCTAGACACCCAGCCTTGTAGAGAGATTCGCCAAGCTCCTTAGCTCGATGAAGTGACATACGTGTGATTATCATTTCAACCAGGGATATGCCTGATCCTGCTAATACGAGCCTGCTGAATTACTCACACCTATTAGCAACACCAGCGTCTGCGAGGTGCTGTGTGATTGTGCTCCAGGCTGGGGCTCTGGCCGATGCCTGTGGCGGTAGTGGGATGAAAGCATCTTGGACCTTGAGTGGTAGAAAGCTCCAGTGGTTGTTCTGATGCTGTGCACAATAAATTTGGTCTCTGCTTTTCAGCGCTCAGTGGAGTCCATGTCACCAGAAAGTGACTTTGCTAAAATTACTGATTTTCTCACCCTTGTTTGCGTGCAGAGGGAATAACAGGAGGGTGAATGTGTGTTGAAGTACCAGCATGTGGCTCAGGAGACGCAGCGTCAGCCTCCAGTTCGTGCATTAGCTGAGTGGGAGCAGCTCGGGCTGCTTCAGGAAGGAATGGATTTCCTTTAGAGCAGTTTTTAAATGCAGGCGGTTGTTTGGGTTAGGTGTTGGCCTCTCAGTCAGCGCAGGCTCTGCTCATCTCGGTGCCCTGCAGAGGCTGTGGGCAGCCCTGCGGGCTGGTGGGCTCGCAGGGGCAGCTTTCCAGGCCCCAGGCTGCTCTTCCCCTTGTCATCCTGTGCCTGTCCAAACGGGTGGGCTGTGCATCTCCAGCCCGAGCGAGATGCGCTTCCCCCAGAGCCAAGACTGGGAGAGGGCTGGGAACCTGCGTGGTGCTTTGGGGGGCAGGTCTGCGTTTGGTTTCCCAGCTCTTTTGAATGCTGGTAGAGAACAAACCCCGATTTGAGTGACAGACTCCCAGTGCTGGTTTTCCCAGCGGGCAGGGAAGAGGGTAACAGGGCTTGTCATGTCTTGCGAAACTCTTGTGATTCTGGTCTGTCTGTATTTGGCTGTAGCTCGTATTTCTGTGACCTGCCTGTCCCCTTTCTGCCCTGTTTGGCCGCTCTCCTGGCCACAGAACTGAGGATCTCAGCAGGAACGGTGCAGAGCATCTTCTCCGAAGTGCAGCAGCCATTTGGCATTGTGCCTGTTTATCAATTTTTTCCCTGAATTCCCCCCCTTACCTTCTCAGCCGTAATGCTAAATTTAGCCTTCCTTCTGCCACAACATAATTATACAATTTGCTGCCTTATGTAACCCAGAAGTGCTGTTGGAAAGGGGTTTCAGGTTGTTGCTGCTATGGGATGTAAATACAAAACGTTACTGCTATCTGATCCTTTATCTCCGTGTGAAAACTTTTGAGTAGTGTGTTGGTGCATTTTGTCTTACAGATAATATAGAAAGTACGAGCCAGAGTCTCTTCCAGCAGGAATTGGTATTCAGCCTTGGCTTTGCTGTTACCACACTGACGATGGGAGTTGAAAATCTGATCCTCTGTGAAAGTGGGCATTCATTGCAGCTTCTGGGGTACAACAGGGGGCTGGAGCTTTTGTAAATAGGAAAGCTCGGGGACCTGGGCGTTTTCAGCTCACTCACCACAAATCCATGATAAAATCGGGAGCTGACTGATTTCTCGGCTGTGTTTTTCCCCTCCTCCCTCCCAGCCCTCTCCTGCGGCGTTCCCAGAGCCCCGAAGAACGGAGTCGTCTTTGGCAAGGAGTACACAGTGGGAACGAAAGCTGTGTACCATTGCAACCAGGGCTTCCAGCTGCAGCCCGGGGAGGAGCCCAGCGCCGAGTGCCTGCAGGCGGGGCAGTGGAGTAACGGCAACCAGCCCCCGCAGTGCGTGGGTGAGTGTTTGTGCGGTCCCACGGGGAGTTTTGGAAGCCCCTTCAGGACTGTCTTCCAGCTCCAGCGTGAACGGCTTTGCCTCACAGGAGCGGTACTTCGGGCACTGGGTTTCTAATCCTTCGTATCTTGGGTCTGATGCCCCTTCTCATGGTGTCTTGGTTTCCCACCTGTAGAACCGAGATGCCAATGGCGGCCCCTTTGTAAAGGAGCCAGCACCCGTGCTGAAGGGCCCTGGAGTTCAACACCTATTCACATCTTTCTGTCTCTTTTCTCTTCCCCGACTCCCCCATCTGGTTTTTAGCTGTCACCTGTCCCGACATCAACAGCATTGCAGTTGAGCATGGTCGGTGGCGGCTGACCTACGAGATCCAGTACCACTACAACGCCCAGCTAATGCTCATCTGTGACCCCGGGTACTACTACACGGGCCAGCGGGTCATCAGGTGCCAAGCCACCGGGAAGTGGAGCATAGGCGAGCCCATGCCGACCTGTAAAAGTAAGAGCAGTGAAGCTCGGGAGTCACGCTGGGGCAGGCCAACTTCATGGGATGTCTTGCAGGGGATGGGCTTTCTGTTTGCCATTTGGTGGGTGTGCAAGCTCTGCTGTTGGTGTGCAAACACGCCACAGCCCTGGCCGCTCTCGGGAGCGTTTGAGAGGGTGGCTGCAGGACTGCTCTGGTAGAAGAGTGTTTGGATGCAGGGAGAGGTCATCTGCTGATGTGTTTCTTGGTTTAATCTAAACAGTTCTGCAAGAACTCAAGCACATTAGCTCATCTGTTGCTGTCGGGTCCCAGCAGCTTAGCTGTCGCTGGTGCCAGATGCTCTGAAGTTTGCTTTGAAGAAAGAAGAAAAAAATAGTCTGATTTAAAACCTAACCTCTTCCAGTTTTATGCAAACGCCAAGTTTACAAGGGTAACAGTGTCACCTGTAAATCAAAAACACGCTTGGCAAACAAGGAGCTCGCTCAGTCATTCTGACATGACTGCTGTGCTTTGGATCTTTTCTTCTGTCAAAGGTGGAGGTTTTTTTCTCTCTAAGTGCAGATAGAGACAGAAAAATTTCTCCTTCAGGATGGCAGCTTTCCCTTCCCTCCTGCCTTCCTTTGTTTCTAGAGATGCCACTGCTGACTTCGGTGACAGATGTAGTTTTACCCCTGCTAGCTCTTCAGCCAGATTCGGGAGCGTGAGCCTGACCTCGTTTTATTTCTTCAGCGTTATTGCCACCTAAATTCAAGTGACAGGATCTTGGCAATGCACTAAGGTCAGAAGCACCCAGCGTGAGTCTCTTGATTTCTTGCTGAGTGCGAAAGCTCCGGAGGGTTTGCAGATCTTCAAGGCAGATAAAATAAAGAGCTGAAGTTTGTGGCTGGGAGCTGCGTTTGCACGGGCTCCTGCTGCACCCCGCGAACCAGGCTGGCGGCTGGGTGTCCTCTGTGGGGCTGGTCTTCAGATCTCGGCCACGTCCTGGAAGTCACGGTGTGAGAAGAAACTGGGTGTCACTTTCTAATTGGAAATCTTGTGCCATTCTGTGGCTTTTCTGGAAAGCAGGCTTCCCAGCGGTATCTAGCAATGGGTTAATAATAGAAATATTCCTGTTAAAAACTTCCTGTGTGGAAAAACTGCTATAGTTTCTTCCTAGCCAGTCTTTAGTGCTTCCCTCGCACCCTGACGCATAAATATTAATAGCACTTATATTTGTCAACTCATGTAACACGGCTCTGAATTGTTGTTATTATCCGTGTAACTGTTTAATAATCTTTCCTACTCATTTCTGACTTCAAAAATAACTTGTGGTGTTAAGCATCACTGAGTGCATTTCTTTGGAAACACATAGCTGCCCGCCTGTCCTCGCTGACTGTCCTTCGGGATCTCTTCTAGTTATCTCGTGCGGAGACCTGCCGACCCCACCTAACGGGAACAAGATCGGCACGCTGACCAGCTACGGGGCTACAGCCATCTTCTCCTGCAACACCGGCTACACGCTGGTAGGGTCCCGCGTGCGGGAGTGCATGGCCAACGGACTCTGGAGCGGAGCAGAAGTGAGATGTCTGGGTAGGTGTGGAGCATCCGAGATGCGGTGGGGAGAGTCCTGATGGCGTTTCAGGAGGGAAAAGGAATTTTAGATACTGATCTGGGGGGTTGGAACTAGATGATCTTTGAGGTGCCTTCCAACCCAAACCATTCTGTGATTCAAGAAAGAACCCAAGCGCGGACTCGGCGCTATTGAAGTGGTAAGGTTTTAAGTAGATGCAGAAAGGAAGCAGCCTTTGATTCCGTCCTGCTCAGTAGATGTGTGCTGAGATTGGAGAGGAGAGCTTTAAAAATGATAGGTTGTTTTTCCTGCTGCTCAGCTTTTATTTATGTCTGCAGAGTCTCGAATTCAGATCAATCCAGAGGGTCAGGGTGGGGTGCGACGCCTTCGGGACGGGCAGGCGTGAGCTGTCGGTGATTCTCCTTGTCTCCCTCCTGCAGCGGGGCACTGCGGCGTTCCCAGTCCCATCGTCAACGGGCAGATCAACGGGGAGAACTACAACTACCGCGGCAGCGTGGTGTATCAGTGCAACCCCGGCTTCCGCCTCATCGGGATGTCAGTGCGGATCTGCCAGCAGGATCACCGCTGGTCTGGGAAGACGCCTGTCTGTGTGCGTAAGTATGTTGTCAGATTTCTTTAGCCCTGGTGATGGTCAGAGGACAAGAGCACGTGTAAAGACCATTGTTCAGAGTTGACACACCCAGGCTGCGTACAGTTGCTTTGCACGCTCACAGTGAGCGTGCTGCACAAGCGTCCCTGGGGTTCACGCCGGAGAGAGCTGAGGTGTGGCAGCAGCAGCATCGCTGCATTTTTGGCTGCTTTGCTTCTTCCCTCTGCTTTGTAAATTCCACCTTTCTTTGGTGTTTTTCATATGCTGAATTCCAAACGGATGAGCTGCATTGAAGGTGCGGTTTCTGAGGAGACCACCCTTTATCGGGGTGCAGGGGGGTCAGGGGCAGACATAGCCGCCCCGGGCACACCCTAGTTGTCACCGTCTTTGAGACCCACGCTCCGTGCCGCAGGGAAGTCAGTCTCTCTCCTCCTCTTATGCACATTCACAAGTCACCTTGTACAACCTGCTCATTTATCTTTCCAGTAAATAAGCTAATTAAGTACGTCTCTAGAGCTCTGAGGTGTTACTAAGTTTAAGCATCGTCTTATCAATGGACAGTGCAATCCATGTATTTCCTATCGTGATTCTCTGGTTGCTTCCAGTCTCTCCTGTCTGGTTTAGGGCCTGATGTGCTCAGGCACAACAATAACAGCAAGATACGAAGTAAGGAAAAACCTATCAGATTCCAGCCTAAAAATAAGAAACAGGCTTAAGTTGTCAAGGTTAGCAGAGACTCCAAAATCTGGGAGATGTCTAGGATTCTGCATGAACCTTTTAGGAAAAGAATTATTGGAAAGGCGGTCTCTGGGTCTGTCGGTACTTTCGGATTACTCTCGTGTCTGAGGATGCTGTGTTGAAAAAGTTTTTACTCGCGTTTACCTGCCACGTATATACATACTAACCTTGGATCAGAAATCGTATTGACAGAGGTGCTCCTGCTGTCAGGCAGATTTATGGAAATGCAGGATTTTCTAAACATCCATTCTCATGGATCATCTCGTTTCGGGAAGGAGGGACCCAACCCATCGGCACAGAGCGGGTGAACGTTGCGCGTCTGTATCTGAGCCGTACGGGGCTGGTTCTGTGCGGTGCCTTTGTGCGGCTCTGGCACCCGAAAACCCGCCAAGCTTTTGTGCAGAGATCTGTAAAGGTGCAGAAGTTGGCCTTGAAGTTATTACACTACATTAGGCCTTATGGATAACATAAATTTGATGTCGTTAAAGCAGATCACTGTTGTGCTCTGCGATTAGATGCCTTGAGGCTTTACTGCTTCTGAAGCAGCTCAGGGCACTGCGTGTGTTAGCACGTTATAATTTCCTATTGTCCTGATATTTTCTCTTTAAACGTGCTACAGTTGCTTCCTCTGAGCGAACGGGTCTTTTTGATCCGTGCCAACTGCAGGAAGCCTTTTTTTTTTTCTTTCCCCAGGACAGAATCCATCACCTGTTTCAAAACATATATAATCATATTCAGAAGCACCTCAGAGATTCTGACATCTGCTTCCTGCAGCACTGAAAGGCTGTCTTGCTTCATATTTTTTAGACCTGTACCTGTCACCAGCTTACATAAGGAATAAATTCCCATCCCTGTGGTATAGTCCAGCCCTGGCAGTCAAATGTGTTATGGATCTTTTGTGGGAATTTCATCTTCGCCTCTAGCTTCTGGCTTTGGCAGCTGTACAGCTGAACTGCTGGACTTTTACTGATGGACCATTACCCTGTTTCAGCGTGACAGTAATCAATATTGCTTCGTCCTCAGCTGTCGGAACATGTCGTATTCCTTAAGCAGCCAAAAATCTCTGCATGGCAGATCCTGACGTTTCTTTTGCGCAGCAGAACTCGCGGCAAAGGAGCAAAGGTCTCCAGGCTTCGCTCGCAGCGGGGGCCGTATCCTCCCTGTGCCACCCGCCTCTGCCGGGGTGTCAGCAGAGCGGCCCCGGCAAAAGCCCTTTGAATTCTGGTATTGTCTGCGCTTACTGCTGCTCCAGCCTCTGCCTCTGCAGCTTCCCTGGGTCCTTTAGCCCTTTAACATGTCGCTGGCCCAAGCTAACATCAGCCACGGGAGCAGAACTACACAAAAATCCTCATTTCAGGGGTCTAGAAAGAAAGGTTTTCCCTCAAAGCTTTTAAAAATTAAAGCAGGAAGATTTGAGCTTTCTAGGCCATATGCTAGCAACCTGATTTTTCTCATATTTTTCCTCTTTTAACTATCCCTCCAGGTGTAACTTTATACTGCAGCGAGCATACATCTGACTTACACCAGGGAGAGGGAGGAAAACATCAGGTTTCACAACTCTGTGTGTGATGCCCAGGGTAATGTAAGGCAATAGATTAATAGCAGTGGCTGGGATTTTTGAAGAGGAGCTCTAGGGATTTATGGTATAAGTCAGTAGGATGCTGGCACTCAGCTGCTTAGAGAGTGGTTCAGAGAATTTCTTACGCGAGTGAAATGAACAAAGGTACCATGCTCGCAACTTGATTCAGTATTTCAACAGAGCTGGCCACAAATCTTTGAAGTGGGTGTGAATTTCAGGTTGATACGGGGGTTTTTTTATGGTCTCCTTCCTTAGGAACTTTTTCCATTGCATAATCTACACTCTTCCAGGCAAAACAAGTAACATCTCCAATTTCTAATTGTAGCTATCACTTGCGGCCACCCTGGCAACCCTGCCAACGGCTTGACCCAAGGGAGTCAGTTCAATCTGAACGACGTGGCCAAGTTTGTCTGCAACACTGGGTACCGCCTGGAAGGAGCGTCGCAGTCCCAGTGCTTGGCCAACGGCCAGTGGAGCAGCACCCTGCCCGCCTGCCGCGGTAAGTCGTCCGCCTGCACCTCGCTCTGGGCAAACAGGATTGTCTGTGCCTTCCTCGCTGGTTACTCCGGGTTCCTAAAATCCTGCTTGAGGCTGTCATCCATTCATGTAAACCAAATTTTGGGTTCCTCAGGAATGTACAAGTGATGTTTGGGCTCTGAGGACTCTGTAAAGCTCATGCGGAAAACCTGATTTTTTCCCTTGGGCTTCACTCAAAGCTGTTCACAGACCCCTGCATCCTCCAAGACATCGAAGTGTGTGTCCTGAGTGGGGAGGACACAAGAAAACATCAGGCCAGATGCTTAGCAGAGGTCGTGCTGATAAGCCCAGAGTAGTTTACTCGAAGCGAACGCCACGGCCTCTGTGCAGAGCCCTTTTTTCTTCTAGCCTGCCCTGTTTCCATCGGTGTTAGCACTCAAGCTCACTTATCAAATCCCCTCCCCTCCCTGCACGCCCTCCCTCTGGAGTCCCTTAATCCCGTATCTCTGTCGATACGGTTGCTGTGTCGGTCAGGAATCGGTTGTTCTCAGCTGGCCAACGTGAGTCCCGATCTGGGGCCGGAGAGCGAGGCTCTGCTGCTGGGCCTCGCGTGGCGTTGTGAGAGTCTGCAGGATTGCCTCTGCTCTCTTTTTTCCTTTTAATAAGGACTTTTTTCTATTTCTGCTTCAAAGAATCTTAAAAAAAAAAAAAAAGAAAAAAAAAAAAAAAGCACCTGAAACTGTTGACTATGTGATTTGCATTTTTTTCCCCTTTTCCTGCTCATTTTTGGAGAATCCTTTGTTCTTTGTTACACCCTTTGTTTTGTTTTGTTTTGTTTTTTTTGTTTTGTTGTTTGTTTGCAGTTGTAAACTGTACTGACCCCGGGCACCTGGAAAACAGCATCCGTCAAGTGCAGCCAAGTGGTCCTCACAGATTCAGCTTTGGAACAACTGTCTCGTATCAGTGCAGCCATGGATATTACTTATTGGGTACACATGTCCTTACCTGTCAGGGGGATGGCACTTGGGACCGTGCCCTCCCACAGTGTCTTTGTAAGTTCTTCAGAATAATAACCAATCCACCACAGGTTTTCATCCCACGTAGTTCTCTGTTGCTTAGCTGAACGCTCATGTAAAAAGTCTGGATCCAAAGTCCTTTGTAATCCATGGGAATCGTTCCATCAGCTCACTGGCCTCTGGAAGGAAAATAACGTGGTCTGAGGAGAGAAGCCGTTAGGCAGAGCTGGTTTCCTCTGCAGGGGAAGGCAGCTCCTGCTGAGCTTTTCTGGTTCCGTGCAGCTCCAGCAGAAGTGTTGACGGTGCAGAAGGGCGGCAGAACCTCTGCAGCACAGACCTTCACGGGAAGCAGCGTGCAATCAGCCTGGCTGAGGGCAGAGCGTGTTTAGCGCCGCTCAGGCATGGCTGAGCTTCCGGACGCCCGCTCATCCCCGCAGCTCTGGGGGAGGGAAGTGACAGCGTGACGGTGAAATCAATGTGGCCTTTATCCTGCTGCGACGCAGGTGCTAAAGAGCATTTGCTTCCTGGCTCTTGCTCTGTGGTTTCCCCCGTTCTCACAGTATCCTGGCCCCTTCTGCCACTGTCGTTTGCAGAGAGAATTAGGAGGTGCTGGGGGACGCTTTGGCTTGAGGGGTGTTCCCAGTAGCGTAGAACACTTGTGTGTGGAAAGACACGAGATACTTATGGTGGCCTCGTGCTGTCCTTTTGGTGACTGCGGCAGTTGCCAGCCATCTCCTGTTCCCTGGCGCAGCGCATCGCCGAAGCAGTCAGGAATGGAGCTCCTTAAGTTTGAATCGGCTGAGCTGTTCCAAAGCCACAATTGTTTCTTTTTTTTTTTTCTTTCTTTCTTTCTTTTATTATCCTTCAACACCTAATCATACAGAGTAGTTCTTGGCACATTTTCCTTTCCTTTTGTTAGCAGCATGCCATCTTCTCGCGTTTGCAGCACCCTGCACAGGCCACGGGGAATTGACAAGCGATAACGGCGCGTTACGGCGCCGCAGGGGCTCCGAGGGGGTAGTTACCTTTTAAAACCTGGGAGCCTAATGTGTCGAGCTCCCTCAGTCCGTGGCTTTCCCAGCTAAGTAAAAGTGATCTCCTTCCTTAAAATGTTGAGCATCCCTTGACTTGGAGGATTTGTGGGCATTCTCAAAACTGGAAACTCAGGTCAGTTGTAAAACTGGTTATCTGGATTCATGGGCTTAATGGTTTAAAGGGGAAAAAAAAGAAAAAGAGCTTTTTGCATGCCTTTTTCTGTGTGTTTCACACGTTTTCTGTGTGTTGAACGTAAGATGTGCTCAGTGCTGCAACCCGCACCCCTTTAAAGTGCGTATAGCTGGGTACTGAAAATTCCTGGGCACTCTCTAAAAGATAAATTAAGGCAGTTGACACCAGACAAGTTTGGGTTGCAAATGTTGTCTCATGCCTGTTTCTGAGGAGGGAGTAGAACAGAGCTGATCCCCTTTGAGGGGTGGGAGAGCAAGTCCAATAAGTAAAGGACACAGGAGCAGAGCCTAACGCATCAGAAGAAACAGCCTTCACACTGTGTACGTAAATCCTTTAAAAACCTCAGTACCGCCACAGGTTTTAAGCTGAGCTGAGTCTGCCGGAGTATCTGTTATTAAATTGTTAGTTACAGTGCGACTTTAAGTATTAGCTACCAAAGCCATTTCCTTGCAGAGCGTCCTTGGTTTTAGTCACAGCTCTGCACCAGTATATTTCAACGCCCACGTGCCCAAACAGACGCGTGCTCTCTTTTTTATTGAAACATACATCATGGTTTCTACCCAACGCCAGTATCGGTATTTTTAGACTGTAGCAGAGGGAGAGAAGATACCCGTTACTGACGCTTTCCTTCGGAAACCGAGTGGTGCATGGTCTTAGGCTGAGCATCCTCACCCAAACCTGTCTGACAGCCCCTAGATCTGTCAGTGTATTTGTCAGCAGCCTCGCTGTCTCCACTCTGATTGCCAAGCTAACGTAAACCTATTAATTAGCGTTAGCGGTGGGTTTTTACCAGCCATGGTTGAGTGAGCAGCGCTCCGAATCTGCCGGGATAATTTGTGTCGGTGTCGCACGGCATTGATTGCAGCTCTGTGTCGCAGGACCTGGCGCTGCTGAGGGTGGGTGGGGGTGAGGGTGGGCATGGGAATATTTATGGTTTAAGAAGAGATGGTTTTTCCAAGGAACCTGCAAAATGCCTGTCAGTGTCAAGACTAGGCATTTATGCACAAACCCTCAGCAGCTCTTACAGGATGAGCTCGTGCCCCCCCAGGAGGGGATCAGTGCAAGGTCTGCTGTGCCGCACCATGGCACGAGCCACCGGGCGGGTGGTGGGCTCTGGGGCAGACCAGTGGCTTTAAGCTGCTGAGGTCCCACGCAGCGACCTCAACCGCGCAGTACTTTGCTGTGTGCCGGCTGCATCTGCCTTCGAACGAGCATCACGGGCAGTTCCCTCGTGGTTGAAGCTGTTGCATCTGTCTCTTACAGTGGTCTCTTGTGGCCACCCTGGCTCCCCACCCCACGCTCAGATCTCGGGTGACAAGTACACCGTGGGCTCCGTGGTCCGGTACAGCTGCCTCGGGAAGCGGACCCTGATCGGCAACTCCACTCGCATGTGCCAGCTCGACGGGCGCTGGAGCGGCTCCCTGCCGCACTGCTCAGGTGAGGTGGGCTCTGGGCAGCAGGGGATGGGGCAGTCCCATCCTCCACTACCCCTTTTATCCTGCAGCAAGGGGGCAGCCTGATGTGCTCTGGGCTGAAGAAATGAACATGCTACAGAGGGAGATTGTGGAAGATGCTGAAAATCACTGTGTCTCAGCTAGCCGGTCTCCTGCAACTTGGATGATAAGCACTGGCAGAGAGTAAACTACTCTGCTCGCAAGATGAGAAATAAATCACTGCAGCAAATGTTTGTGGTAGGAGGTGTTCTGCAGCCTGCTGCTTTACAGTTTTCTTCATGCAGAGCCTGTACAGGATGAGCGTGTCTTACGCAAAATCAGGTCCTTGCGTCCTGCCTGCAGCATCTGACCCTCTTTCTTATGCCGTTCCAATAGAAGCAGCCCATGTGGCCCCTTTCCAGGGCCTGACATCTGCTGTTATGGCACCACAGCAGTCCCAGGTCTGCACAAGGCAAGTGGAAGCTGGTACAATGAGTTTCCACATCATCAGCATCTCTGCTGAGAGCAGTTTGGCACCAGTAGTCCATCCTCACTCCTGTGCCAGAGTGAGAAAGGTCTTGCATTGAAAACAAGCTGATAGGGGAAAAAGAAAAGTCCCTGATGAGATGGACTTGGTTCAGAGTCAGGGGGATGCCATGAGATGTGCTTCCTGAAATTGGGGTGCTGAGACCTCAGCTATTGGCCTCCAGTAGAAGAAGGGGTGCTGAATGACTGGCAGGATGCTGTGCAAAGTCCTCCCCATGCCATCCCATCACTTGTTCCTTGGAGAGCTCAGAGGCAGAGAAAATACGAACTTAGGCGGAGCAAAGCATTTGGGACAAGTGTTAATTTTTAATTACGCCACTTAGATTTAGCAGCTCCACTTGACCAAGTTTAACCTCTGCTTTGGTTGGGAAAAAGACATCGCGTGGAGTCATCCTCCTGTTCGGAATCCGTAACTGCAGAGTTCTTGCTCTGTAGCTGCTCAGAAGGGTTTTCTGCTCTAATTCGTGCCTTTTCCCCATGTGGTTTTCACTGTCTCTCCTGTCATCTTTGCGGGTGGATCCTTGGAAACATTCAACATTGCTCTGACTACTTCTGCTGACATCTGTTGCGTGTGACTTTTCTGGATGACTTCATGGAGGCAGCTTTGGACCGAGGCTGATGATGTTTGACAGGCCCTCTCTGATCTGGGGCCGGTACCTCAAAACCATGATTTCCACCCAATGGCTTGGGGGGAGGCTCCTCTTTCACACCAAACTCTGGCAGTACAGTTACAAAAGCGGCGAAGAGGCAGAATACAGCTCGGATCACCTCCTGCCAAAGGTTCTCCATCGTGTGCAGAAGATTGCGACATCATGACAGCAGTTTTTGCAAGAAGAAACAAAAGATGTTGTTATAAGTCTTTATGTGAAAGAAAATGCTGAACCTGGAGCATTCTGCCCCTTCTTGTTACAAGCAAGTACGTTCCCCGGATGATGAATATGCTCATTATGGTTTATATCACATGTAACGCTGTGAAGGCTGTACCTGCAGCAAGGCACAGAAGGCCCAGGAACCGGGAACTTCATTACTAGCTGCAGGAGTGAAATAGTCTTTCCTGGCTTGGGGGTGGACGTGTTTACACAGATCATTAGCGGAGAAAGCCAAGGACAGGCGAACATGGTGTGAGCCTGTGTCGGGCAGAAGGGAGGTGGGCATCTCTCCAGCCTGCTCCAGAGAACCCCTGAGAGGCATCTGCTGCAGCTGCTCCCTTCCTCCCGTCCCCCAAACTTAGAGCCGGCGGCTCCGTGTGTTCACAACTTGTACGAGCGGATGTTTCTCAGCTGGATCCCTCCTGCCTCTCTGCTCCAAACCCAACAGCTTCTTGTTCTGCAAATACAATAGGGCCTGCTGAGGTGGCTTGGAGCATGTTGTAATTTCTGCTTGGAGAGAAACCATCCACATGACTGATGCTGGCAACCGAGCTGCTGTCTGCTGGAGCAGCTGCCACGGAAAGCAGCTGCAGCTGCTGAAGGCTCCATCTTGAGATTCAGGAGTTATGGACGTGTTTAGCAACCGGCTTAAAACCAGTGGGCTCCCGGAGTCGGTGGACGTTTCACCTGGAATTTTCCCACTCTGATGAGAAATCAGTGAAATCGAGTCAGCCACACCATCCCAGTCCATGTGCTGGCCCTTTGAACGCGTGCAGTTGTGAAGGAGGGAGGGCCAAACCCCACGACGTGCTTCACTCTGCTGACACTGTGCTCTCTTCTTAACAGGAGGCAGCCAGGGCTTGTGTGGTGACCCGGGGATCCCCTCTCATGGCATTGGGCTGGGAGATGACTTCGATGTAGGCAGCGTGGTCAGGTTCAGCTGTGAGCCTGGTTACATGCTCCGGGGTTCATCCGAGAGGACCTGCCAAGCCAACGGCTCCTGGAGCGGCACGCAGCCGGAGTGTGAAGGTACTTCTCTAACCCCGCATGCTCTCCTGCGTCGTGCCAAGCCTGCCGCCGGTGTCCCCAGGATTACCGCAGCAGGGACGGCTGCCCAGCCAGCCCGTCCCCTCTGTCTGAGTTGCCAGAGACAGTCTGGTGCTGCTGTACTGTCGTTCAGTATTTCCTCCAACTACTGCGGGTATGTCAAGGAGCCTCAGCTCTCCCCTTTCCAAACATCTGCAGGTCCCGTCTCACAGGAGGGTTTTTCAGTACTAGAGGATGAGTACCACCTTTTTGGGTGCCCAGCTCTGCTCTGCTTTGCAGGGTGCACCGGGATGGTATGCATGGTTTCAGGTTGTTCGGGTTCATGCCAACACCTAGACTGAGGTTTAGAGTAGGAAGGAGCCTTTTGGAACTGGTCCCCACTTCAGTCATCCCCACGACCGTGGCGCTCAGGCTCCCTGCAGGAATCGCTGGGGTGACTCTCGGTCTCCATCGCACGTCCAAGTAGGCGATCAGAAATGCCCCGGTTTGCGTAAGATCTGTGGGTCCAGTACCACTGACTAAGTCATTGTTGCTTTGTTGAGTTAATTCAGCAGAATGAGAGACGTCAATAGCTTCAGACCTCCGTTAGAGCTGGAACTGGCACAGGCACGAGTCATTTACATTAAGCAGAAATGCAAATTATTATCCAGTAAGCATATTTTCCTATTTGAAAACCCCAAACCCCTTATTTTTCCATTTGAAGGAATCGAGTGAGACCCTATAATCCAATCTAATAAGCCCCCAGCCGGATTCTCTGAGCTATGCTGCTCGCTGCTACTGTTTTATAAAAGTGTTTAAAAATCACTTGGGGAAAGAACAAAAGCCAGAACGAGGCAGGATACCAAACGCAAGGAGACCTGGACAAGTGCTTCTCTCCAGCTGATTTGAAAGCCAAAAGCTCACAGAGAGTTTACAAATGAATTGGAAATTTATTCCAAATTGATGGAGCTCTTGATTGAAAAGACACTGAATCATGTTATTAATACACTCAGTCTGAGGGGTTTTTCATTCTGTTTTGTTGGTTTTTTTCCCTTTCAGAGGAAAGGCTCTGTTCATTAATCTCAGGATAAATAACCCATCGGGTTCCAGAAGCACCAAAATACGGATCCCTGGCAGAATTTTTTCCATACTTGATGAATAATAATAACATTATGTCTGTAACGTAGTCATTTAATGTTAAGTGCTGACTGGCCAATATAGGAAAGTAATTTACAGTGATGAGCCGCGCGCTGTGTCGCTGTCATTTGTATTCACCGCGAGCTGCGGGCACCGCGAGGTGTTCTGACTGCGCTTGGAGAGGTAGATGCAACTTTCTGGAGCAGGTATTTATAGGAGAGGGACGGGAGAGATGAATTTTGGGATTGAATTCAGGAGATATGAGGGCTGAGTGCCCAGGCAGGTGTTTGGAAGGAGGAACGGGCATCGCTGCTGATGTGGAAAAGCTCCAGCGCGGCAGCGCAGCCGCTCGGCGTCTCGGCGGTGCAGTAGCTCTCTGAGTCAGCCGCTCGTTCGCGGCTCTCAGCCACCAAAATTGAGCAAAATCAAGCCCGATGGGGCTTCACAGGTCACCGGCGCTCGCCTGCCCAGGGAATTCAATGCAAATTGCTCTCCAGATTAGCTGCTGAATGAGCACAGAGGGTCTCAGTCCGTTCAGCAGGAGGTGGGCGCCCGCTGCAGAGGGACACGTAAGTGCGCGGACTTACAGAGGACACCGTGCAAATCCCCCAGCGTGAACAGAAGGGCTGGGGAGAGGAGCTGTTATCTCCATTTCGGGGGGAGAGAGCAAGTCCAGGCTGCCATAATAGGTTCAACTACAAAGCATTGCTTGCCTTTGAAGTCAAGGGGACGATGTGCGACTGTCGGTGTCCTGTGCCCGGACCGGTACAGCTCAGAGCCACAGAGACCAGTACAGCTCTGGGAGGGCGGGTGTGTGGCTGCTGGGAGCACTGGGCTTCACAGAGGGTCACCTTGAAACTCGTCGGCTCTTAATCCTGACACCTTTCGCCCACTGGAACACTTTTTTAAGAAAACCAAAGGAATAGGGAGGCAGGAAGAAGTCATAACTGATTTTTTCCAAAACGTACAAATGGTTTGGAATTAAACTAATCGCAGGGACTCTTCGGAGACTCCTGCTTCAGTCTGTTTTCCGTCACTTTGGCTTTGTTGTCCCCAGGAAGAGCAGCTTCCCTGGCTTTCCAAAACTGCAGATTTCAGGCCTCATTTAGCTTTAATTTCCAGCAAGTTCTTAAAGTGTAAGTGAAATTTTAGATGCTTTTTTCCTTCTTTCTCGTCCTTCCTGGTGCCACATCCGTGTTCACCGAGGAGTGGTGCAGGAGGAGGCTCATCAGTCGTGCTCTGCTCTACCCTCCCTCCTCCTCTTAAAAGCTGAGCAGAACATCTGCTTTAATGTTTATTGTTTCTCCAGGTGAATTAAAACCGCATCCAAAATACGAGGGGGCTCTAGCTGCTCTTTGGCAGTTTCAGTGGACAGAAATGGGTTTATTACTGGAAAGAGAAATGGAGTTTTGTCTCAAGCCTGTTTGACCGCTGAGGACGTGGGAGGTGGTAGGGCTGGGGTTTGGGTCTAACTGCCTTTTTTTTTTTTCCCCTTTCTCTCTCTGCCTGGTTAGGTGGGTTATGGGTTACTGGTTAAATGAAACAGCATGGAAATTACCAGCCCTGAAGCAGAGGCTTTGAGACTCCACAGGCTCTCAGCTCTGTCTTATTCCAGCAGGAGGCTTTGCCTGATGTGTCAGACATCGTTAGGAGAGCGTTTCAGCCGGGCGGGCGGATGGCGGCAGAGCCCAGAAGAGTGACCGGTGGTTATAAAGATGAGGTCAGAGGAGGGGGAACATGCGAAGGACGCTGTATTCACACGCCACCCCCAGCACAGTCAGATACGCCCTGGTAGCGGTCATCAGCCCTCAGCTTTTCCTCGCTGCGGTTTCTGAAGAGCGGGGCTTGCTGCTCCTTGCAGAAATGTGTCTTCTCTCAGCACTGGCTGAAGAAAAAACCCTGAAACAAGCCCCCCGCACGGCGTTCAGGGAGGTGTTTGCTGTGCGGGGATGGGGGAACTTCCAAGTGTATCATAAGTAACGCCAGCTCTGAGCTGAGCGCCTGAACGGGACCCAGAGAAATTCCCTTTTCACAGCAGCTTCTTGCTGTAAGATGTGTAGGAAAAAAGCAAAGGCAGGCAAGGGGGGAATCTTCGTAAGCTTTCCAGAAAAAAAAAGCATGGATTGGAATCAATTATTGCTGAGCTCTAGAGCACCTCTGAGCTTTGTGATGTTTTATATAGCAGAGGGCACTTTGTAGCGTACAGAAGCTTCCCAGCTCCCCCCAGCAACGCTGGGATGGCCAGGAGCAGCTCCGGAGTGAAGGCAGCCCCCCGTGGCCACGCTGTCTCTGCTGGTGGGCTGCCCCGGCACACGCACGCCCTCAAAAACCAAAATTAGCTCCTCTCTAGGAGCAGGAATTGGAGGGAATAGAGCAGCACCAGCATGTACAGCCTGCCGTCGTGCCCGCTGCAGCCAGCCCCTGGCTCCCAAACTCCCCCCAGTCACTCCCAAACCCCCCCCCACACCAGTTACTCCCAACTCCCCCAGTCAGCAGCCCTTCGTTTTTGATAACTGCAGATGTAAGAGTTAGCGAGGACCAAGGGGAGGCAGCCACCGTGTCCCTGACTTTACGACAGCCCTGAGGAAGCAATAAAGTGTTGAAAGGAGCTTACAGCTCCCAGGTTAGGGTAAGTAGCTGAGCTCTCAGGAGGGCTCAGGAACACGTTTTCAAGCGTTTGGTCCCCACTGTGCCATCTCCTGTTAGGCTTTGAGGAGCTGGGAGCCCGCCACGCTGAGCTCGCCCCATCCCGCTGCCTGGCACATCTTGTGCTGCGGGTAGGCTTTGGGGGTGTGCCAGTTCTTGGTGGGGATGCAGTTAATTGCATTAACTTTTCCATAGGGTTTGCTCAGAAAAGGACTTCATAAAAACGACTTCAGGAGCAATGTTTACTTTGACAAAGAAAGTAAACAGTACACAAAGAAAGTACACCACTCCCAGGGTGGGGAGTTGTGTAGCGATGGGTAAGTCTCAGGGCTGTTTGAACTGTCCCAGTAGCAGCAGCGGGGTTTGGTGCCCTGGCAGGGTCTGTGCTGGGCTCAGGGCTCCCGGGACTTCAGCTGGTCGGGGTGTGAAGGGTCTGAGCTCCAGCACTTGTCGTGTCTTTTGCAACGCGGCAGAAACCAAGTTTAGGGTGAGCGGAGCGGGACGAGCTGGCTCTCGGCACCCCTCGCGCTCCTTGCTGCAGCGGAGAGTCAAACCTTTTGTGTCGTATCGGTCCCATCAATGGAGCATCATCTCCTCAAATATTTCCCTGGTAAAGCAGAAGCAGCTCTCAGAAATCCCCATGTGATGCAGCTGATTTTTGGGTTATTTTCTTGAATTTTGACTTTGGTTTAAAGGTGTTTGAGTGTGAGCTTGCTAAGGCGACGTGCGTGGGTATGACTGTGGGACTTCCAGGCTCTTCAGGATTTATACCCTGTTCAAAAACCAAAGCCAAACCCAGTTTTCTTTTGGGGCCCAATTCATTTTGCATCTCCCACTGAAGCCAGAGGGAGTTATTTACTGCTCGCTTGCATGAGTGGATCCTATTAAATTATTACTTCCAAAAGTTCAAACCTTTCATCCTTACATTTATGGCTTCTTTTATATCTAGCCCATGCGGGTCACAGCTGATGCACGCTGCGATTACACCGTTTTCATGAGTCTCCTTATAGCCACAAAAGTGATGTTTTTTGGGTCAGCTGTGTGTGTTTGGCCTCATGCACAGGTGGAGGAGGCTGGGCAGGAGCGAACAGCTGATGTATGGGCAAGCACTGAAATCGTAATTTAGAGCTTTTTCTGAGTTGATAGAATCTGACTTTTATCCCAGCATCTCTTGGAAATGACACCGTGTATGACAGAGACGTTGGCTGCATGAGAAATCCGTAACGAGAGCGCGCCTCGGATGATTTTAGTGCCATGCAGAGTTTCTGTGCGCACGGTCCGCAATGGTTATTAGTTTCCTCCTGTCAAACAGATATGCCTCCAACAGGCTCGTGTGTTAACAGGCTGTCAGCAAACTACGCAACAGGCAGAGGAAGACTCCTCTCCTTGCACTGGTGGCCTGTGCTCATGGCTTTTCTGCTGGGGCCTGAAGTTGTGTTTCCCGGTGGGGAATGGCTGGTGATGCTGGGGGGGGGGTGCTGGGGAGGAGTCCCAGGGTCGGACCCTGCTGCCTTGTGCGTGCACAGACTGATGCTCGTGCAGAGATTGCGGCACGTTGCTGGGGAGGGCTGGGAGCGAGGAATTTCCCTGTCACAGCGCTGGGAGCGTGCTGTTTAAGCCTTTCCTTGATTCATGTGATTTTCTTTTATGTCCTGTAATTTCAGAGTAAATGAGGGCTGGATGCAATTATTGCAGGTGCTTATTTTGTCATGCCAGGGCTTTGTGCACCCCCGTTCACTCCGATGCCCTTTTATTGCCATGGTGCTGAGGTGCTTTAGGCATAAAACTTGGGCACTGACAAACCTGTAATTGTATTCCCACAGTATTCTCCCTCCTCTGAAAGCATAACCGGGTATAGCTGGGCGGTGAGCAATGCCGCGGTGGGGGAGCAGCGGGCTCCCTTGCTGCTTTCATTCCTTTGAAGCCTGCAAAGTTTTCAGCTTCCCAAAGGGGCCGGCGGCAAAGTGGCACACTCAGGTCCAGGCTCCAAACTCCTGGGAGATGGAGGGACTCCAGACTTGTTACCACCTCCTTTGTTAAGATATGAAATTAAAAGCTGGGATAACACCTCCGCAACAAGCGGACACGAGTTCTTCCTTCAGCCTGGAGAAGGAGGTTGCTCCCAGACTTGGCTGTAGGGGTGAGCTGCAGGGTCCCCCCAGGAGAGGAGCAGGGCTGGGGCTTTGGGGACCGACTGGCTGCAGGGATGGAGGGTTTGTCACGGTCCTCTGCCCCAGGGATGCTGGACACAGCCTTGGGACATGCTGCCTGGCAAGGCAGAGCCCGTGCTCCGAGCTGGGGAGCGTGGTTGGGATCCTGTTGGATTGATGTAGCCGATTTTCCACGGAATAGCTTGTTGTGTCTGAGGTGATCCAGGGGCTTTGCAGCTAATCTTACTTTTATTGAGAACAATCAATTGCAAGATGAAAGCCTTGTTTTTTTTGTTTTTGGGGAAGTTATTTGTGGTTTGTTTGTCATTTGTTGGTTGGTTTTTTTTTAACTTTGCCATTTTGCTTTCTAGTTATATCCTGTGGGAACCCAGGAACCCCTAGCAATGCGAGGGTTATATTTAACGACGGCTTGGTTTTCTCCAGTTCCATTATCTATCAGTGCCGGGAAGGTTATTACTCCACAGGAGTGCTGAGCAGGCACTGCACGGTGAACGGGACCTGGACTGGGACCAGTCCAGAGTGCACAGGTGAGCGCTGGGATGGATTCCTGGAAGATGAGATAAACGATGCTGCCGGGCTCCGAGGACGGGTTGTCAGGGCATGTTGGACACTCGCTGTAGATGTGCACACACGCGTGTGCTGTGCTGAGAAACTTGGCTAAACTGTCTAGCGGCAGCAGCAGTCGCTCAGCGAGTACCTAATGGAAAACTCTTGCTTTGGGTTTGTTTTTTTCCAGTTGGATGGAGGGAGCTCTGTAATAACTTCCATGAGTAGCTGTCAGCCGACCTGGAGGGGCTCTCTGGGGCTGCTGCCGAACGTGAGCGTTCCTGCCTGCCGGTGTGCCGGCACCGGGGCGTGCGTGGGCAGAGCCCCAGCTCAGGAGCGGTGAACGTGCTGCCTTTCCTGATGGCTCCTGCCCGCAGGTGCCTGCAGCAGGAATGAGGACGATGCCAAACATGGTCTGACATCAGAGGCAGAAACTGGGGTAAAGAAAGGAGGGGGTGTCACAGGCAAACTGTCTTCCAGCCAGCTCTAATCTGACCCAGGTTTTCTTTAATGTTTAATGCATGTTAATACTTCTTCTTGCAAGGTCTTAACGTGCCATTAAGATCACTGCTCGCTCCACTGAGTAGAAGCAAAGTTTTCTCCACGTGCCGTAGCCCGTCCTCCTCCATAGTTAGTGCCGCTCCCCAGATCCTCTGTGCTACAAACGCTCCCTCCTCCGCGATTAGCAGATTACATCTTGCATTGAAAACTGCTCAGGACCATCAAGCTTCTAGTTATTGCAGGTCCAGAAGCGTGAGACGAGGGCTGGTCAGCCAGAAACGCTTCTTTCTTTTTCTTTGGCAGTGATCAACTGCGGTGACCCCGGCGTGCCAGCCAACGGCATTAGGCTGGGCAGCGATTTCACCTACAACAGAACGGTGGTGTTCCAGTGCACGCCTGGCTATATGATGGAGTCAGACAGGGCATCTTCTCTAACCTGCACGAAAGACCGTACCTGGAACGGCACCAAACCTGCCTGCAAGGGTAAGACCGGTTGCTGGAAGTCTTGGGGGATGCAAGTTCTACAGGACACAAACTTCTTGTCACTTGGGAGAAGGTAACAGGCAGCAGCTCCTGCACAGTGCCTGGAGCCCTCCTGGGAATTTCTCGGTCCTGTCGCTCCATCTGTCCCCTGTGTTTATGGCACTTCAGTAATTTTATCAACGCAGCATGAACACCTTGTTATCTTTAGGGCGATCAGTCATCACAGTCTGCCTGGGAGGGAGGCAACTGCTGTTAGTCCTGTAGTAGAGAAGGAAGAATGAAGCACAGAGAGTTAAGTGACTTACTCTTCAAAAACCCAGATCAAACTCAAATGAAATATTGTGTTTTGCAAGCAAATACTTTTTGGCATCACCTAGAAATCTGAAAAATGTTTCTTCCAGCTCCTTTCATTATTTCTCAGTTCAGAGATTGCCTCTGTAGTTCAGAGATAGGAAAGGGAAATAATAGAGCAGTTGCAGGCCAGGCTGGATCGCTTCTGCGAGTGTTTTGCTCGCCCACCAAGTTGCAGATAAGGCCTGTAGCAGCATCTGTGTACTGCTTTAGCAATCTGGAAAATTCACCTGTCGTGATCCTGATATAAATGCAGACCACATCAAGACTTCCAAACACTCCAAACATCCTCCTTCAGAGGCTGTAAAGAGCAATTCTTACACTCCCCTCTCATTCTCTCTGCTGAGCTAACGTTGCAGGAACAATACAGAGTGTGGCCAGAGTCTCATCTGGAGGCCAGGCTGATTTGCATGAGCTTAGCATCTTTCCCAGCGCTCCCCTGAGCTGAACAGCTAAGCGCTGCAAAAATGTCATATTAAAACACCCTAGAGCAGATGAAATACAGGCTGGTTGTTGATTCAGCTGCAAATCTGAAACTCAGCCAGGTTGTCCAAAATGTATGAATCTTTCAGGGAATCTGCGATGAGTTTTCACGCCAAGTCAGAGTGGATTCTTACCTTCAGCTGGAAATGCGCTCAGACTCAGAAATCGGACTTTGAGATTTGGGATTCGGTTAACTCCACACTTCAAAGTGAAATCCTGGGGTTTACAACTACACGCACAGCTGGAAAAGTTCGTACAGCCCCCTGCTAGGCCGGTCCCAGGGGGGTGCTCTTTGAGAGCAGAATACAACTTTGATCCTGCGTGAATTTGCTCGTTAATGGGAATAACTACGCTGAGAAGTCAGGAGAACTGACCGTGCTTTTGTTTTGCATTCAGCTATCATCTGTAAATCCCCACAAGCCATCCCCAACGGGAAAGTCGTGGGCTTGGATTTCAGCTGGGGCTCCAGCGTGAGCTACGCCTGCCTGGAGGGGTATCAGCTCTCCCTGCCCGCCGTGCTGACCTGCGAGGGGAACGGGACGTGGAGCGGGGAAATTCCCCAGTGCTTTCGTGAGTAGGCAGCCCTCCGCGTGGTCGCCCGTGAGTTGGGTGGAGGACTGTGATTGAAACCCAGTTGTCTGATGCTCCCTCCAACATCTCTGGTCTCCCTGTAGCTGATTTTAGTGTCAGCTCTGCCTTCCTGGCAGTTTCTGAGGGGGTGTGGATGGACCATTCTCAGTGTGCGGGGAGTTAAATATCTGGTTGCTGTGCGTCCTGCCCCTGAGCCCAAGAGAAGTCCTGCGTTGAGTGGAGTCAGTGGGGGTTCTGCATGCCAGGAGAAAAGCAGAATGCTGCCCAGAGTGCCTGTAGCCAAAAGTCCGAACGTTCTCCCCACCTCCCACCGCAGCCAAATTGCTGGGGGTCTGGGTTTGCCATCTCAGTACCAAGGAGGCAGCAGCAGCCGTGGGGATGCAGTTGGTCACTCCACCTCTTGTAATCGAGATGTGAGGTCACGTTTGCAACAAATCTGAAGATGTCGCATGTTCCTGTCCACTGGGCATCTTTAAAACTGGCTGTTTGTCCGTGTGTCTCCCCAGCGACTGAGTCTTCTGCACTCAGGGCTCGTGAATCTGCCAACGGCTGTAGGGAAAAAACCTTCGGCAAAAGGCACCGTGGTGTTGCAGCAGAAGTTAGGAATGTTTTGTGAAGGCAGAGCTTTGGCTGGGTGGAAACCTGTGTGCTTGATACAATAGCTAATGCAAAAAAATTAGTTAAATGTCTCATAATGATAAAAGCTGATTGGAGTTTCTTTTCTTGGCTGAATGGCTGGCAGCTGCACAATAGCCATTTTCATATTAAATCCTACAAAGCCCTCACCCTGTTCCTTGCACCTTTCCCTGGATCTTGTATAATTAGTGGGCTTTCTGTGTGACATGGAACCATATAGCAATTTGACATCGTGCAATTAGAGATACATTTTAAGGCTAAGCAAGCTGTTAGGGAAAAAAAAAGGGAAAAAAAAAAAGGAAAGATGGAGGAGAAGGTGGAAGTTAATTAACAGCAATTGACAAAAAGAGCGAATTATAAGGAAAGTAGCCAACAACGCCTTCTACCACTACTAATTCCCTAGTCAATCACAGAGTTTGGTGGCAGGGAGTAGTAAGGTTTAAGCCATTAATAGACCTGTCTTTAGCTTATTGACATTGCTCGCTCTTGAGGAGGTTCATCGCAATCCACGTGTCTCTCTGCCCGTTGCAGCTGTGTTCTGCGGCGATCCGGGGATACCCGCTCAAGGCAGGAGGGAGGACAGAGGCTTCACGTACCGCTCTTCCGTCTCCTTCTCCTGCTTAGCCCCGCTCGTGCTGGTGGGATCAGCCCGGAGGTTCTGCCAGTCTGACGGGACGTGGAGCGGGACCCAGCCCAGCTGCATAGGTAAGGGCAGACTCCTCCGTCCTCCGTCTGCAAGCAAAAAGCTTTGAGGGGTCACCTCACCTTTCCATTTGGAGCACAGTTGGTTTTCCTTTCGGGGTTTGCAGAAATTAGCGCTTTGTTCCCCTGAAAATCGGGATGCATGGGAATGATGCTTTTGGTTTGTGTGTACTAGCTGGTGGTGAACAGCCCATCTCCGTCTCTTGGGGCTTGCTGCTCAGATTCAGCGCCTGTCCCCATCATTTCCTGCCCCTGGTGGGGGTCAGTACGTAGTGCATCCAAGGAAGCCGATCTTCTCCCTGTCCCTGCTCCTTGGCACTGTGCCTGGGCTGCCAGTGGGCAGGAGGGAGAAGTCCCTGTGCAGAACTTCCAGGTTAATATCTGCAACCTGGGCCATAAGGTTTGAGGGCTGCGCGAGAGCGTGCAGAGGGCAGCACCGCGCAGAGGTCCCAAAGGCTGGTGCTGCCCGAGTTACCTGTGGGGCTGGGGACGGTGGCAGTACACCAGTGCGGTGCTGTACCTGCACTCACGCCCCGCGCCCTACAGCCCTGCCAACATCAAATCTCGTCTTTGCACAGTGCTGGGCTCTGGGCTGCTCCCAGGCTTCCTCAGGGACCTCCAACCCAGCACGCTGCTCTCCGGAGATGAACGGTACCGTTACCAGCGATGGGACTGAAAATGCAATTGAAGCGCAGAGAGTAGCCCTGGGTGGCTGCGGGGCGGAGCAGTACTGCTCCCAGACACTGCCGCGAAACCGGGTTCTGCCTGAAGGGTGCACGTGAGGGCTCATAGGTTCTCTGCTGCCTTTGAGTTATATCCAGAACGGCAGAATAGCAGCTCCTGGAAGTGCGAAGGTGCTGTGTACAGAGATCAAAATCCTCCAGATTGCTTTGCCTAGCTGCAGTGTTGGGATTCAGGCTGAAACTTCCCCATGTTCTTCAGGTGCCCATTTTCTGGGGCTTTCAGAACCCTTTGAAACCTCGGGGAGGCGTATAATCATAATTAGTCACAGCATTCTTCACCTATTTCAAACTCTGGCTACATCCTTGAACTCTGGGACCCCTGTGGTGATAAACTGCACGGGCTGTGTGCTGTTACCTTAACTGTCTGCCTGAACACCACCATCATCACCTCATGTGGGCATCTGGGGCAGAAACAGATCTCAGGCTCTTCCCCACGGTTTTCAGTCCTTCTGGCTACATCTTAAATGCATCACCAGTTACAGTAATGTAAAAATACTCGTGACCTGAACGTCCAAGTGTCCTACAGATTTCACCAGGACCTTTCTCACGTGCAAAGAGTTGGGAGCACCTCCCTACTGTTGTAAATATTGGCTTGAAATGCTTCATCGCTTTCTTGCAAGTCCTTGTCCGCGATCCCGTCGTACGCACGTGGCACCCAGCCCTCCGGAGCCCTCTGTGATTGAACCCAGCAAATACAGCAGCTCCTGCCACCGGTGAGATGTACTTTGTCTCCCCAGAACAAACCACGAGAAGGGAGAAGACTTGTGTGTCTGCAAAACCTTAACCCGAAACATCAGTCTGACACAAGGAGCTGAACCCAAGGTGTTGTGTTTATTCAGACCTCACCCGTTTTTGCGATACGTTAGGTTGCCAGCACCGCAGACCCCCCCAGATGCAGCCAGGAGACCGAGGCTCTGCCCTCCGCCCTCTGCCATCCATCACCGGCTGCCTCCTCCGGCGATGGGGCTCTTTATTTATTTATTTTAGACGCTGATTTATCTGGGGGCTCCCATGGAAACTGCATCGGTGATAAATGACAAAAACTCAGCAGAACCGAATGATGGAAAATGAATTGGCTTGTGCGCCGCAGCCCCGAATCGGCCACATTTTGTATCCGCTGCTCAGTTACTCACCGCAGCTCCAAGGACCTGGGGACGACACCGATGAGTGCGTAATGTTTCCGTGTGAAGAGACTGATTAGTCAGATCGTAAGGAATACAGGCATAAAATAAAGAGCCATGCCGTTAGTACAGAAGCTGCACTCCACTGTCCTAGAGCTGCAGGCTATAGTGACGGGCCACCTCTGTCCCACTGCGTTGGATTGTGGAGACTTCCATTAGGTTACGTCTTGTCTGGCACAATCCTGTTAATTGGAGTATTTCACATAAATGTAGAGAGAGATTTGCTGTGGGGACAAATATCATTCTGAGGGGCCACAGTCATTTCCAACCTATTCTCAGCCATCCCCGACATCGGACAAACCATCGTAGAATGAGCCTGAGGGGGCTTCTCAGTAGTCACCCCAATTTGCTGTGGGGCTTATGGTCGTGCTCGTAGCGGTGCTGAGCAAGTTTTGAAGACAGACGACTGGGAATCCAGAGCAGACTCTCATCTGATTGCACTGAGATCCTGCGATGCTCCAGCTCCCTGCTAACGGAGCTGCCCTTGGCCGGGTACCGGAGCATCCCTGTGGTCAGCTCGTCCTGGGATCCCAGGGAGCCGGGGACCTGTTGCTGCTGCTGAACTGCCTCTCAGACAGAAGCTTCGGTTTCCTTTGCTCAGTTTGGGATGCTGATATTGAAGTGATGCATCTCTGCCTTAATTCCACTGATGCCCTGCTACTGTCGATGTGCTGGGGGAAAAAAAAAAGTGATGGATGCTGGAAGATATTCCCACTGAATTGTGTGTATTCATCTTCTGATAGATTGAGACCAAACGAGGCATAAAGAGAGATTATGTATCTGGGATGCATTAGAATTTCCAGCCCCCATCTATCACTGAAATAGCGAGGTTCCACGGTGTGAGCGAGGGCCAAGCTGAGCCCAGGAGAAGGAAGGCGCTGACCCAGGGCCCAGGACAGGACAGGGCCACCTCGGCGCAGAGGGTGGCCAGTGGCAGCGGAGAGCACAGCACTGGTGAGCAGGGTGCTTCGCTCACCACCTATAAAATCAGGGAAGGGAAGAGAGTTGTCCCTGACACAAGATTTATGTTCTTATGTTTTCTCCTGGGTGATAAAGTGCCTCTGGTTAGTTTGCGTTGCAACAGTCAGGGCTTTAGGAAACAGAAAGATCCGTGTATTTTTTCCCGTTGCTATGTGTTCCTTCTGTAGCAAAATATTTCTGTCTTGTAAAGGCACAGCACGATCTTTCTGTGTGGAGAGCAGGGGAAGGCAGCGCTCTGACGTGCCTTTCACAACCGCTGCTGTAAAACGCTGCCTGTGTTCTTTTCTTTTAAGACCCCAGCCTCACGACGTGCGCGGACCCCGGCGTGCCGCTCTTTGGGATGCAGAACAACTCCCAGGGCTACCAGGTACTGTCACGGCAGCGGGTCCCCTCGTGTCCCCTGGTACTTGCTGTGCGTAGTACAGCAAGACATCCATGTCTGAGCCTCGACGTGGATTAACGTGTCCTCCCGTGAGCAGGACATCCCGGCGTGCTCCGTTAGACCTCAGAGTGCATTTGTACAGGATTAACTAGCAATGCATTATTTATGATATTAAGTACGGTGCTAATTAATAGTTATTAGTGTCATCAGTATTCACACTGGAGACATTCATTTTCAGACCAAATTCTGTAGGTGGTTTTCTTAATCTCAGCTCCCATACAGTATGAAATCAGCAGAGAGAAAAACCCAAAGCAGTTCCCTGGGGTGCTCCATCTCCAGCCTCCGCTGCCGTCCCTGCGGGTGCCTGTTCCCTGCTGAGATGGATTCGGGCACAAGGCTGGGACAGTTAATTCCATGTGGCTACTCCTGCCAGAGTGGATCTTTCAGTTTTGCTGCTAATTAGTTCTCTTAATCTTAGGTTTTAGGGAATTAAGTCTAGTTTTTAATTAATACCGAGCCACTGTAAGTCTGACTTCTGCAAGAGTTGCCAATCTGAGAGCTGCACGCCGTGGTGGAGCCGCCTCGGGTGCTCGCGCGGGGGATGAGGCTGGCGCGGGGAAGCGGTGCCTCTGGCTGTGGTACCCCGGGGACGGCAGCAGCCGCCTGAGAGCCCGGGAGCGACTGTGCGATAAAACCTGGCTGCAGGGTCGGCGAGGAGGTGGTCAGCGTGGTAGAGCCTTGCTAGGGAGGAGGGGGAAGGTACTCAAAGCCCTGCTTGGCAATTTTATTCCAGCGTATTCTGGTTTTAAAGCAAATCCAGTTGTGGAAACGGGGCTCACGGCCAAACAGCACGGTACTGCCAACCTGTCTGAGGCAGGGAGCGAGCGCCATTATACGGTAATGGTTTGGTTGAAAGGATAATAGTTTGGTTGAAACTAAATGCAAAAAAAGTGGATAGTCTGCAAAAAAGTAAGCATAGCTCAAAAATGCTGAAAAGCTGATCTCTGTGATCCTTTGGGCTATTCACAATCCAAACTGGAATTTGTAATATAGCTGCGGAAGATACTAATTCTATCAAATACCCCTTTTGGCAAAAATGTCAGCTCATTCCAATAGCACCTATTTTGATGCTGCTTTAGGTGTATTTAAAGACAAAGCAGCCTTGCCTCTATCACTGAAAGCCACTCCCTGCACGGTTAAAGGCCACAGCTTTCCAGGGGCTCTGAGAGCTTTCGCGGCACCGGGCTCTGGCAGGGCGTTGGGGGCAGAAAGCAGCTGACTGCACTCCCCAGCATATGGAAGATGGAAAATTATGGAAATACTTGTGTATTATAAGCATGGGTGACTCAGATTGTACTGGGACATTCAGTGTTTTCCCTCCTATTGAAACAGGTGGGAAGCATCATCCTTTTCAAGTGCCAGAAGGGATACCTGCTGCAGGGCTCCACCACCAGGACCTGCCTCCCCAACCTGACGTGGAGCGGCGTGCAGCCCGACTGCGTCCGTAAGTCTCGGGAGAGGTTTTTACAAAGGGAACCAGTGCCTTTAACCGTGCTATTGCCTTGGTTTGTTGCTGTGCTTCACCGTGCAAATTCCTGACTCTGGAGAGCTGGTGATTTGGGGGAGAGCTCTGAGAAAACCTGTTCTTGAAGAAAAGGGAGATCACACGGTCACTCCTCTCCTGACACGATTATACCAGCAGCCACTTCTGGTTTCATATCTGATTTTTTACTTGTCCCTTCCTCAGACACGTAGTTTCAGGTGAGACTTTATTTTGTGCTCCTGAAACCACATTTGATGGCCGAGATGTGCGCTCGCACTCCAGGGACCAGGGTTAACATTTAGCCAGAAGGGCTCTCCGGCAGAGCAGTGTTTCTCTTCATCTTTAATAACGTGATGCTCTCTCTTTTAAGCTGTCCATCATCTTTTCCCTGCTATACCAGAAGGAGTTTAATGTACTTAAGTGGTAATATCCATCATGGCCTCTGTATTGGAAGTATTAAAAAGCTTTTCCCTTTCCCTTGCGAGGTGGTTTATTGGTGAGATGTTTTTCTGCTAACGAACCCTGTAGGTGCTTGTTCTGCTAGCAGCCCCCCCGAGGTGCCTGCCTTTACGAACCCTGACTAGGTAGCATCGGGGAGAGGGAGGGGGACAGCTGCTCTGGAAGGAGCTGCCCTTCCCTGCTCCTCACCTCGGAGGTGGGAGCGCATCCCCAAATTCACGGGCTCCCCTCTCCTGAGTGGGAAGGCTGCAGGGACACACCAGCGGCTGCGGCTGTACGTGGGATTTTGCTCCTGGCACTAGGTGGGTTGAAACAGAAGATGGTTTTGGCTTGCCCGTGCCAGCAAGGGCTGCTGAGTTGTTGCCTTTAGGTTTTGTGTAAAGCCTTTTCCGTCCGCAGCGCGGAGCTGGATCCAGCTACTGCTAATGAGCGCTGAACTGCTGCCTCCCAGCCGGGGCTCCCGGACCGCGCGAGTTTGGGTTAGTCTTTCAGCTTTCTGGGTTTTATAGTTCATCTCCTGTAAAACAAGGATGAAGATAATACCTCGTGAAGGCTGCCAAGGATTTGTTTTCATTCATGAGCGGTTTGAGAGCTACAGAAAGGGCAAATTTACAGTGTGGGTGAGAGGGAGCTTCCTGGCTCTGTGATTTATTCGTTTGTGTCGTAACTTCCCAAGGAAAATGGTGACACATTTACAGCAGGACCTGATAGAGCAGTGCGGGCACACACTCGCTCTGGTGGCAGGGAGTTGGACAAGCTCAGCCTCGATTTCTGTGAGCCAAATCCTGAAAGTTATTGAGCAATTATAGGAATTTATGACTATTGCACACTTGAGGACTTGTTGTGTGATGCTGTGGACAGGTAGGTGCGAATTATTAGTAGGATGCTGGTGCTGGGAAGAGAGGTTGTACAAAACCATATATTCCAACTCACTGGAATCACTGGCTTAATTTACTGAGTCTAGATGTCCTAGAAAAGCAGGGTTTGTTCTGGAGATAGACCTGGGACACAGTTCTGGAGTCAGAGATCAGAGGAAGGGGAAAGGTGTCTTTAGCATTATTGGGGTTTCATTTTTTTCCCTTAAAAGGTGGGGGATAGTGGAGCCTGACTTTTCAGGTCATGGAAGCTGGAGCCGAGTGAAGGATCCCCAAGAGCTTTAGGCAGAAAGAGCAATCTAGCCAGCGAAGCACGGGAAGCGTCTCATTAATTCATCCGGCTGGGAAAAATCCAGGTGGGGCATTGTCTCCCTCAGTGAGCAGAGAAAGCTTTTGCTGAAAAAAAAGCTCGTCTAAGAGAATTCTGTCTCTGCTGACGTCATGGTGTCACTCTCCTGCCTTTCTGTGTATGACTGGAAGGTGTCTCTCATCTCTTGTTTTCCTCATGCTTTTCAGCTCATCACTGTAAGCAGCCGGAGACCCCCTCCCACGCCAACGTCGGTGCTCTGGATTTGCCATCTCTGGGCTACACCTTGATCTATTCCTGTCAGAGCGGGTATTATCTCACCGGAGGATCTGAGCATCGAACCTGCAAAGCAGATGGCAGCTGGACAGGAAAGCCACCTATTTGCCTCGGTAAAAACTCTGAGCAGCATCACCCTGGTTTTGTATTTGCCAATGTGAGACCCCCCTGCAGTGCTGCGTCCAGCTCGGGGGTCCCCAGGACAGGAAGGACACAGAGCTGCTGGAGCGAGTCCAGAGGAGGCCACAAAGTTGATCCCCAGGGCTGGAGCCCCTCTGCTCCGAGGACAGGCTGAGGGAGCTGGGCTTGTCCAGCCTGGAGCAGAGAAGGCTTTGGGGAGCCCTTGGAGCCCCTCCCAGTGCCTGCAGGGGCTGCAGGAAAGCTGGAGAGGGGCTGGTTGCAGGGCAGGGGGGGCCAGGCCAAGGGGAAGGGCCTGAAGCTGCAGGAGGGGAGCTGGAGCTGAGCTGGGAGGCAGCAATCCTTCCCTGGGAGGGTGCTGAGGCCCTGGCACAGGGTGCCCCGAGAAGCTGTGGCTGCCCCTGGCTCCCTGGCAGTGCCCAAGGCCAGGTTGGATGGGGCTTTGGGCAGCCTGGGCTGGTGGGGGTGTCCCTGCCCACGGCAGGGGGTGGGAACTAGATGGGCTTTGAGGTTCCTTCCAACCCAAACCATTCTATGGTTCTATGAACACCTCTGCAGAGGAGAGGCATTGCAGCCCGTGAGGAATGTTCTTTACCTACCTCAAGGTCTTAGATCAGGAACGCATAATGGTCTAATCTTGCAGTAAAGCTGTGTGGCTCTCGTGGAGCATGGTAGCTCTCTCTGGACACTTTGGTTTGGAGGAGATGGCAGAGGAGGACATAGGGTGAATGAAGGGACATGGAGTAAATGAAGGGACGTGGGGTAAATGAAAGCTTCGTGCTGTTCCAGTGGGCTGGGCAGGAACCCGTCCAAAGCCCTTGTACACATGGACGTGCAGCCACGTTATGTGCATGAGCGATGCCAGACGAAGGCTGTCCTCTGACACAGCAGCATCTCAGCATTGTCAGACGCTGCAGTACTCACTGGTGGTGTTTTGCCCCTCTCTTGCAGCTGATGTCCGCCCCAGTGGAAGGCCTGTTGGCACCGCGCGGGACCCACCGCTCACCAAGGTGTCAGGTACCAGAGTGGGGCTGGCTCTTCCGTGGGACGTGTTAGTACCAGACCTGGACCTTACCAGATCCATCCCCTTCCACGGGGCAGCCAGAAACTCAGCTGCTCCTTGTAGATCTTAAAACTGCTGGGCTGGTGAAAGCAACCCATGCACCCCATCCTGTTCATGCTTCACTGGAGAATGGACCTGTGAGGGAGTTGGGCACCAACACCCATGGCCCCTGCCCCAGGCACTCTGGAGATTTGAGCCCTCTTGGATGTTTTTCATTAGACCTTTTTTTTTTTAAAAAAAAAAAAAAGCTTTTTGTTTTTTTTTTCTAAGAAATTATTTTGGGGGTTGGTTTGTTTTTAAAACTTCAGTGTCATTTTTTGTCAAAACAACAAAATTGAAGTCATCAGCTTGTTTGTTCTCCTCTCTCTGGCTTTGTACTCAGTGATAACACAGAGAGTGGGTGGGATCTGAGATATTTAAAAACGGTTTTCGTGAATTCAAAGAAAGAAATTTGCTCTATTTTGATTTCTGAAAAATGGAAATAAGTGGCAATGCGCTTGTTTTGTGCATCCCCAATTGCTGTGGTTTCTAGTGCCTGCTGATGTGTTTGCAAGGAATTCCCTTTGGAAAGGCTCCTACGAATACATGGGGAAAAAGCAGCCTGCGATGCTGTCTGTCACTAGCTTCGATCCTGCCACCAGTAAAGTCAACGCCACTCTGATAGACCACAGCGGTGTGGAGCTCCAGGTGTCTGGTAAGGGCGCTGCGTGGCCATCTGTAGGGATTTACGCCTATAGAATCACAGAATCTTTAAGGTCAGAAAAGACCTCTAAGGTCATTGAGTCCCACTGTCAACCCAACACCACCATGTCTACTAACCGCTGTCCTGCCACGGCTACACACTTTTTGAACACCTCCAGGGACAGTGATGCCACCACCTCCCTGGGCAGCCTGTTCCAAGGCCTGACCACTCTTTTGGTGAAGAAATTTTTTGTAATATCCAACCTAAACCTGCCCTGGAGCAATTTGAGGACATTTCCTCTTGTTCCATCACTTGTTGCTTGGGAAAAGAGAGACGGCATGCTCTGCTCTGAGTGACACTGATGTTCTAATAGAGCTTTACAGAACCCCCTAGCTTTGGAGTCTCCAACCTTTGACTGGACCAAGACAAACAAAATCACATCCCTGAGTTTGCTCTACCTGAAGGGCAGCTCAGCCCAGCCCATCGTCCATTCCCTTTCTGCTGGAGTGGTGGACTCATAGTTTAAGACAAACAAGATCAAATGACACAAGTGCTCCTTATCCCTGCCCTCCATGGAGCACCAGGTTGATGCTAATACAGTAGCAAAACCTAAACATTAACAGTTGAATGTCTTCCCGTGTGCAAAATGTCTTTAATACCCTGGATGGTGGAGGTGGGGGGCGTGTTTGTGGGGTGTCTCCTGGTGCATCCCACCCATAGGGTCGGTGGGAAGAGTTGTTGTCCAGTCTGAGATGATGAGGTGATTACTCTCGCAGGTAGAAAGTTAATTACTTCAAACTCAGAAAGAGTCCTTGTGATCTAGTGATTAAAAGCCACTTCTTTTTCAGGTGTTTACAAGAAAGAAGATGTGCACCTGCTTCTCCAGGTTTACCAGATAACGGGGCCAGTGGAAATTTTTGTCAACAAGTTCAAAAATGATAAATGGGCTCTAGATGGACATGTAAGTGCACGGGCACGTCATGCACAAAGTCCACCCACAACTCCTCGCGTTGCTCTCGCAACCCCAGCTTTTCTCTTGCCGAAGCTGAGGGAGTAATTTCCTTAGCTGGTGGAAGATGAGGCTGCTGTCCCCCAGGGACCTGCTTGCCTGAAGGGGACAGAGGGCATTCTTCCATCACGAGAGATAACCTTACATGACAGTCGGCTCTTCCATGCTCCCTTGCAGCTGTATGGGGTTTTTCTGTTGCCCTGTGGTTTTAAATCTGTAAGTCTTCCAGATAACGCTGAAGGAGAAACCAACGTGATTAATTCCATTTTAGCATTTTATATCTGTTAAACATCAAGCTGGAAGAGCCGATCTTCCCTTACGGAGTCAACTTCTCACCCCAATTTCTGTGTCTGCTAGCTTCCCATGCCCTTAAGAGACCCCCTGGAACTTAGATGAAACCTGCATCTGATTGACCCGTGGCCAGTCGTAGCCCAGAGCCTTCACTATCCCTGTTGAATCAGCAACGGGTTCTGTAATTTATTGCAAACAAGATTTATTTATTTTTTTCCCCTTCCTTTGAGATGTGAGAGTCTTAGCAAGTTGTTGGGCAGTCAGACTTCTGAAAAAAAGCCACGATTTTGTGTGGAATTGAATCAAATTAATGCTGTGCATGAACTTGAAAGAGACTGTGACGAGACGGGTGCTAAAATCCCAGGGAAGTGTTGAACAAATCCGTTGATCTCTGCTCTCCTGTCACTGCAGGTCTCATCAGAGTCATCAAGCGGCACATTTGTGTACCAGGGCTTTGTGCGTGGCAAAGGCTTCGGGCAGTTTGGCCTTCAGAGACTTGGTAAAATTCCTCTGATCGCTATTTTTTTCCCTTGATTGCTAAAAGCTAGATTTTGGCAGTAGTGGAGGTTTTCAAACAAGAAACATTTCTCCTTTCCCTGGCTTTAATTTTCAACCCTACCAGACCAGAACGTTATAGATGTTTTTGCAGCATCAGGTTTAACGTCACCCTTTGCAGCTTTAGAAGAGAGCTCGCAAAACCCAAACCAGGGCGCTGGGGTAGAGCCGTGGGCTGCCCTCAAATCTCTGCCCTCCCAAGGAGTGGGAGATGGTGGCATCTGGAACAGCTTCTGTTTCTCCACATTTGAGGCAGAGCAGTGCCGCCCTGCGCGGGGAGGAGGGGGTCCCCGTGGCCTGGCAGCACTTCCACCCAGCACGGTGCTCCGTTCTCTAGAGCAACATTTTTGATTTGGGAACAAAGTGAGGCATTTAAATAAATGGGTTGCTGTTAAAAGACAGAGTTTGAAGCAGCAAATAGCACCTGGACGCTTTTTTTCTGCATGTTGCCAGCTGTCTGAGCTGAAAGCCCAGGTCCCAGTGCTACCACAAGCAGCGCCTCCATCTCACTTTCAGAAATCACTGAGGTGCTTGAAAGCTTAGATGACCCAAAGTCTAAGTTCCAAAATGTCTCTTAAAATGTGGCTTGAGCTCTCCAATCTCTTAGGATTTTTGGAATTTGACCCCGGAGTCTTCTCGTCTTTCTGGAGAATTAGATGGTCATTATTGCAGCCTTTGAAAATCCCCCCTTAAAGCCTAACTTTAAGCACCCAAGTTTGAGCATTTTGGCAAGATAAATCTATTTACATCTCTCTCTAATTGTAGTTCTAAACAAATGATGATTTCTAAGCTAGGCTGGATCTCCAAACCGTTCTTCATATGCAGCTCAGAAGGTTTTGATTGCCTTTTACAGCAACGCTTGTAACCGTCTGGCTCTGTTGTTGAAGATGTACCCTGTTACTCAAGCAAACCCCATTTCCCACAGCGGCGTTTTGAAATGTGTTTACTTCTGCTGTGTTTCAGACATCAGCATGATGGAAAATGATCCAGAATCAATAGGACACCATTTTGCATCAAACAGCAGTTCTGTGGCAGCTGCCATTCTTGTGCCTTTCATAGCCCTGATTATTGCAGGGTTTGTGCTTTATCTCTACAAACACAGGTGGGTTTCTGACCTCATGCCAGTAGGTGAAACAAAATCGGGGGCTGGCAGAAATATTTGTGAGCTTGACTTAAAAGCACTCCCCCTAGACCTGGTTTCTCATTTAATTCAGAAGGTGAAAAAAATAATGGAGCAAGCACGCGTGGAGGGGCGAGGGTGTTAGGAGAAGAGAGCGTTGAGGGCTTTTATGACCATTAATAAGATTTGTGGCAACATTAAGTAGGACAAGGCAAAGTAAATTTCATACTTGAGCGTTCAAGCTGGCTTTGCATATGGTGTAAATTAGTTATTTCTCCTGATCAATGCATGCTGTGAAAATGGTGCTGCACTGCAAAGCATCGCGCGGACTGGCAGCTCTGCAGAGGGAACGTGCTCAGGGCCGTAGCAAAGCCCAGGGAGCTGCCCCTGCTGCAGCCTGTAGTAAGATTTTTCTGTGGGTCCCTTCTGCCTTATCCCCGGGTGTTTCCCCTCTCCAAAAGAAGCTTTTCGCTTTCCTGACTTCTTGTCAGGGCTATTCAGCTGGCTGGAGCAGAAGTAGCCGTGACCTCTCTGGATTTTTTTCGCTCTGACACCCTGCAGGAGAAGACCAAAAGTCCCATTCAATGGCTACGCAGGCCATGAAAACACCAACGTCCGAGCAACGTTTGAAAATCCGATGTATGACCGAAACCTGCAGCCCACGGACATCATGGCCAACGAGACGGAGTTCACAGTCAGCACTGTGTGCACAGCTGTATAGCACCCATCCCCTCTGCGGTGAGTGGGCAGAAAGGGAGCCCGAGTGGGACGGTGCCACCACCCTCCTCCTCTTTGTCACTTGGAAAATGCTGGTTCCAAGCGGTGGTTCGCAGGAGCACCCAGAGCGGTTCAGATCGCCCAGGAGATCTCTGCAAGACCCAAACCAGTATCTCCATCTATGGGTCTCAGGTGCTCGCTGCTGGTTGGGGCATGACATCTTAGGGACCAGTGGCAAAGTGAATCTAGATAGTCCCGTGGTGAGAAGAGCCACCAGGTGAAGGTGTCGCTGTGTGACTCCAGACCAGGGTGTTCTGTGCAGCGATCAGAGGAGGGTAAAAGCAAGGGGTTTAAAAGTTTTACTGCACAGAGAATAACTTAATGCCATAAACAAAAGTCCTCTGTGGACTTAAAGGGTGCTCCTAGACTGCAATGTTCTTCGTTTGAGATAATGAAGCTATTGCAGGTTTTCCCAGTGGTCCTGTGTGTAATAACAAGCGTTTTGCTTCTCTCTTCCCCCCTCCTTTCCCATTGTCCCAGATTCCTCCGGGGTCGGTGTCTGGTGGATGATTGTGTTTCACCTCACTAGTCTCCATCCATTCCCTCCCCATCTCCCTCCTCCCAACCTTGTTGAGGCTGTGGAGAAGCTGCTACACCTCGTTGGACTTGCGTTAACTCCTGAGAGACTGCTGGGTTGTCCTCTGTCGTCCTCGCCCACCCTCTCCGTCCTACTGTGGATAACGAAGCCAACCAAAGGTCTCCTCTCTCCCACCCTCCCGGGATGGGTCTCAGCCCAATGTCCAGACCCGGGGAAGAGGAGGAGCTGGGAGGCGAGGTGATGGGCAGGCTTTTACACCCTGCTCATGGTTATGTGTTCGTGGAGGGAGCAGTGAGGTCCTTGGGGTCCCACCAGTGCCCCTCCACTTTTGGGAAGAACTTGGACAGCACAGAGGCAAAAGCAGGTTGCACTGTGCAAGGTGCTGACTGGGGTTCATGGAAGATACCAGTGTGGGACAGGATGAGTACTTGATTTGTCTTTGTTTGGTTTTGTGGGTTATTTCTTTGTTGTTTTTTCTAACCCATGGCTTTTGCAGAGGGAGAGTTTTCAAATAGGACTTGTTCAATGAAAAAAGCAAAACTTTGCAAGCTTTTCTCCTCTTCCCCGTATTTAATTTTCCTTTGATTGTTCTTGCTGCGTTTCTTCTGCCCCGTGTTCGCTTCAGGCAGCTCTCAGGGCTGGTAAGGGGCTGTCCCCCCATCTCTCGCCCTCTCCCAGCAGCTGCCAGTTTTGGCTGTGTCCAAACTCCCTAATCAGGAAATCGCTGACAGACACGAAGGGACAAAAAACCTCTTTAAAAACAACTCTAACAAATACAAAATCTCCCCCCAGTAGCATTCAAAAGCCTTTGCCCTTTCCATATTGATCCTCCAAATGGCAATGCAATAAGAGTTTTAATTTCTATCCAAAGCTGTTCCCTTTATTTCCCAGGGGCAGAAAGGTTGCCTTGGCTTTCGGGGGAGCAGATAAGGCAGCTTGACATTTTTCCTCCCTTATAAGAGAGCGATGCTTTTGTGATGACACTGTCCTCCTCTAATAAAGAGGAGAGCTGCTCTTGTTGATCCGGGGTTTTAGTCTGTTTGGTTTGAGTCACCGTTTCTTAGGCCAGGCAGGAGCTGAGGAACGCAGCAGTGCCGTTTTGCCGACTGCAAGTCACCTGAAATCCAGCCGACGCAGAGCAGTGTGTGTCAGTGAAGCAGCTTCTTCTTACAGAAGACTTGAAGGGAAAACAGAATTAAAACAAATGGGGTGGTGTTTACATCCATGCTCGCATTTAAACGCTGGCTTTCCCCTGCCTAATGTCAGCTGAGGTTTTTGTCTAATGAGAACCACAGGGTAGGGGTTTTTTTCCTGTTTTGTTTGTTCTTTTACTCCGTGTGTGTGCGCGCGTGCGTGTGTGTATATATATAAATATATATTATTTTTTTTACTTCTGTCTCTTATTCAGTGCTCTTAGAGTAAGCAGCGTTCTACAGCCTAATTGCTGAACAGCCAGCCTGCCAAAAAATGCCGTCTCTGCTCCCCGGAGCACGCAGAGGTACCCCGATTCGTTCCCGAGAGGTGGGTGCGAGCCAGAGCCCTGATCCAGCACGGGCAGAGCTCAGCCAGGCGCTGCCCGCCGGGCTGGGGGCACACAGGTAGCTCAGGGCCAGTGCTGACCATCACGGAGCGTGTCCTGCAGCGAGGAGCACTCCCAGCTCGTGCCAGGTACAGATGGAAGGAGATGGCTTCATCTTCCAGTTCTCGTAGGACTGAATTCCCTGCGGCAGCCGGGCGGGCTGGCAGCGGCGTCTGCCCCTTCTGGGCACCGCCAGCTCGCAGAGCGTGGACCCCCCAGCAAGCTGAAGGGTGAGGGGCCCTGAGCGGGCTGCGGCAGCGCTTGGATCCGGGGCCACGGCATGTCTCCCCACCAATCCATCCGTTGTGGCAAAGGCAGGGAGCTGCTGCCCCTTTACGGGAGACCGGGATATTCCCCTGGTTCCTTTGCTTGCAGCTGCACGTAGAGACCGGTTCCTACCTTCGGGTCTGCTCTCCTGGCCCGTATTTGACCCCAAGGTCCCTTCCAACCTGAATTATTCTGTGATTCATGCCCTTGGCCGAAGGCGCAGCCCATCCTCCTGGCCTTAGTGCTGCGCCCGTAGCACGGCCAAGGGACCGGGCTCCCTCACGTAGCGGATCCCGACGGCAGCGCCGTTTTGCCCTGCCTGGTGCTCCCACGCCACGGATCGCAGCATCCTGGCTCCTCTCTCAGTACCCACAATTCAAACACCTCGCATATCCCACAGAAGCAGAGCTTGAATCGTTCCAGGATGTCCCTGAGCCCAAGGACAACCTCTCCCAGCTGGAAACGGTGCCAAGCCCCGGGCACGGTCCGAGCGGAGCGCAGGGCTGTACACACGCACGCACATGGAACAGCAGAGCCCACCTCTGCTTTTCAGACCCTTCTGAATCCCGCTCCTTCAGGGGAGTAGCCAGGAGAAGCTGGTGTCGAGGTGTGTAAAATGAACCCGAAAGATTTTAACACCGAGGGAGGGATCAGAGAGGCTCTACTTAAACAAAACTTGCTGCTTTCAGCCCATTAAGTACCATTTTCTGCTCTTGCCCAAGCCACAGGAAGCGGAGGGGGTGTTGTCCCATTTTTTTGCAAGCTGGCTGGGACCCGATGTGTGACATTCTCCATTCTTGTGCCCAGAGGACTTGCATTATGTTTAAAAAAAAAAAAAAAAAAAAAAAAAAGGAAGAAAAAAGAAAAAAGGAAAAAAAAAAAAATCCCTCTTTTGTACAGAGATATATTTTTATGAATCAAAAGTTTGTACAGTTAAAAAAGACACAATGTAAATGGTTTTTTTTTTCATTATTGTAGTAAACAGTAGTGGAAGATCAGCTTTTTTTTGTAAATGTAATAAAATGTATAAATATGGTTTACATAAAAGTGTAAATATGTAATCTATACATACACTTGGCTTGTCTGCAGTATATACAATTTAATTTATCTGTCTCTGTATATGAGGCTTCTCATTGTGTCCAGGCTTCCTTTACTGAATTTGAAAGCTATTTTAAATTTTTGAATTAAAATAAAATATAAATTTTTGCATTGCTTTTCTTACATTTTTTCTGGTGCCTTTTTCATCAGCTGCCAAAAGTTTCTCCTAGGAGCTGCTGGACGCCGATCTGCACGCGTGTGTGCACAAGGACGGCGGGGACGAGCGTGCGCCGCCAGGCTGGAGGCTGCTGCCCCAGCCGCTCGGAAGCAGGGCCTGGCTCTCACGAAGGTGCAGCAGCAGTGAGTGACGGAGGACTCAGGCAAGACCAAACCCCTTTCCCCATCACCCTCCCGCCCTGGGGAGCCCCCACCGCGCGGTGTCCTGGGAAGACAGCCCCGGTCTGGATGTGATCCGCGCCGTGTGACCGGCAGCAGGTTCATCCGTGTGGAGCCAAACCAAGCCGACATCTGTCTGCCGTCCCTTTCGGTGCTCTCCTCTCTCTCTTCTCACTCACGCTGCGCTAATGGGATGTGATGTTCTTCCAGCTGTGGTCCCATCCCTCCAGCAAGGAATCGATGCTTGCTCTGCTGCGGATCCTCTGTCACGGCAGATCAGCAGAGCCCCTTTGAAAACAGGTACTTAAGATCCTCAAAGGAAGAACCAAAACCCTTGGTATTGGGGTTTATATTTCAACGTGGCTACTAAAAAAAAATCAGAACAAAAAACGTAACTGCCCAAAGTGAGGCCGACTGCTGGTAGTGTTTCCCTGGATCCAGGTCTGGGGCTGAATTCACGTTGCTGCTTGAGTTGGAAATTAATCTGGCAGAGAGTTTTCTAGTTGGAAAGGGATGCTGAATGTGTTGTTACGTGTCTCCTGTCAGGCTTTCTGAGAGTGTCAGAGATGGCTGTGTTTTTTGGTGAGATATAGGGCAACAAAGATGATAAAAGGCCTGGAGCATCTTCCCTGTGAGGAGAGGCTGAGAGACTTGGGTCTCGTCATCCTGGAGAAGAGAAGGCTGCGAGGGGATCTGATCAGTGTTTATAAATATCTAACCTGTGGGGGGCAATTGGATGAGGCCAAACTCTTTTTGGTGATGGGTAGTGAGAGAACAAGGGGCAACAGCCAAAAACTGGAACACAGGAAGTTCCACTCAAACATGAGAAAGAACTTCTTCACGGTGAGGGTGACGGAGCACTGGGACAGGCTGCCCAGAGGGGCTGTGGAGTCTCCTTTGGAGATATTCAAGACCCATCTGGGTGCCATCCTGTGCAGCCCAGTGTAGGGCACCTGCTTTGGCAGGGGGGTTGGACTTGATGATCTCTAGAGGTCCCATCCAACCCCTACCAATCCTCGATTCTGTGATTTTTCATTTCTGGTTTCTTCAGTGGAGTTTGTTGATGTGTTTTTCCTCTGAGCTGCATTAAGCCTTATCGTAGGGGTTCCCGTGCTGGTGGTTTTCCTACTGCAACATTGGCTCAAGTGTCACACCACCTTCTACCAAGCAGGGTAGAAGTCACTTTGCTGCAGCCCAGATAGGAAACATCTGCTGGAGGGGAGCGTAAAGCATCCTGTGGGCATTCCTACGCAGCTCAACACCCAGCCTGCTGGAAAGGGTCCTGGGAGCTCTCGGCGGCTCGGTGCCCCTGAGGTCAGGAGTGGAACGATGCTGCTCGGAGTGATACCATGGGGTGACAGCCCCAGGCCCCTGTCCTCCTCCAGTCCCTTCTCCCCTCCTCTGGCTGGGACTCCAAATGAGATATTTTGGAGTTTAAAAGCCAGGACTGTAAAATGAGACATCTGCAACAGGGCAAAACTTTAATCTCTTCAAGCCCTGGAGAGCGGCACAGCCAGACAACAAATTAGTCGCTTAATTGCTGCAGCAATCAGCCTGGAAGAAAGAGCTCCGTGCTCCTGCCAGAATGGCGCAGGTCCTTGGGACCACGTTAAAAACCTGCTCGTGGCGTTACTGCAGTTCCCACGTGAGACGTTCCCACTTCACCTCGTCCATGCGGGCGGTGGTTCCTCCCCAGCCGCTGGGGCAGGGTCAGAAGCATCTTCCTCGCCCAAGGCCACGTGGCCCAGGAAATAATGAGTTGTTGCTGTCCCCTCCCAGAGCAGAGTTAATTCCTCTCTGTATGCAGAATTGATTATTTTGCTTTTCTAGCAGGTTTTTATCAGGTCTAGTCAGCTCTGTCAAGGGAGGCAGAAAACCCATGCCCAGTGCGGAGCGAGGCTGCGAGTGGAGGTGGGATAATGGGGTCCGCAGAGCCCCCACGCCCCCATCTTCTCATGCTGCTCCCAGCCCTGTGCTCTAGCATTTCTGCTGCAGGATGCCCCAATTTGCTTTAATTAAGCTGCTTTCTCTGCTGAACGCCTCCTCTCTTCCCTTTGCCGATGACTGACTGCAATTAGCTTGTGTCTCGGCACTGATTGACAAAATTTGTTTTAAATAAAGGGTGTTACGTGGTCTTTGATGTCCTGCTGCTGCTTCTGCTCTGCCCGCACCAGCTTCACTGATGCGAGTTGATGCGCTCTCTGTGGCTTTCACGTTGCCTTTTATTTGTCTCTTCCAGATCACAGACGCTTTATCTTTTGGGTTTCATTCCCTTCTTGTCTGGCCTCAGCTGGTTTGCTTGAAATAAGGTCAGCAGAGAAGGCGGTAGGACAGAGCTGACGTTTTTCGGGAGGTTTCAACAGGCTGTGCCACGTGTCGGGCTGTGCTGGAGTTTGGGACAACCAGTTCACGGCATGATGTGCCTGAGATATGTTTTGCTTTGAGTTTTGGGGCAGCAGCAGTGTTCCTGTTGGATTTTAGAGACACTGATGGAGGAAAGATGGTCACAACCTCTTGGAGCTCCACAGAGCTTTGCTGGTAGGTTAGTGCTGGTCCTTTCTGTTCAAGGGTGCCCTCCTTGTTCGGGTCCTTCAGGGGCATGCTGTCTGGCCCTGGCTGCAGGCTCACCTCGTGGCTCTTGGGGGTTCAGTGCTGCTCTTAGAGGTAAGAATTCTCCAGTTTCCAGGCATTGCATTGCCGCTGGGTTTTGGCACTGGAGTCATCTGCAAAGCAATTTAGCATCCCTCCTAAGAAATGCCCTCTTGAGTTCTTGCTGGCATCCTCAGCATGCAAACAAGGTCCATGGGGCTGCTCAGCCCCGGGTCCCACCACACTAGGCATGGGAGGAATGCGTGGCGGGTCTCCGGTCACTGCCGCGGTGCCTGGCAGTGTTGTGCGTAACGCCGTGGCCCTCTCCAGCCACTCTTCTAAATCACAAAGAAAGCGATGGAAAACATGCAAGGAAATCCAGATGTCACAGTGGGAGATGGCTGAGAGGCCCTCCCGTCTTTCAGGGCTCCCAGACCCTCTGTACACAGTCCCCTGGGAAATAAATAACATTTAAACCGCCTTGGTACGTCTAACCCCTTCCAGCAGGTACTAATTTAGCCAGCACAATAAGCATTTACAGAGCTAATTAGCAGCAATTTATATCAACGTTTTGTAAATGAGTGATTAACTCTTCGGGGTGTCCCATACATACAACCCACCCACCGCTCCGGCTCCCTTTGCTTTTTGGCAGAGCTTAGCCTGAAGAAAGGAAATATTATCCTAATTGTTTCGATTAGATGAAGCAGCCACCCTGCCCGGTTCTGCCTCCAGCCTTGCTCCGCACGAGGGGGTTGTGGTGGTGTTTATGTCACTGACAGATGCTGCTGGCTCTGGGGGTCCGTGGATGCAGCGCTGCATCCCCGTCAGCATCCCGCTGCGGGAGGACCAGGGCAGGTAGCCAGCAGGGCAGGCTCTTCCTCCTCACCCCGCGGCCGAGGTGCTGGGAGGAAGGAGGGAGCCTCCGCGGCCGTGCCGCTGTCCGAGCGAGCCACGGCCGTGCTGCGGCCGCACTGGTTTCGCTGCACAGCCCTCGATGGAGCAGCCGGGAGTGTGGTTGTGAGCGGAGAAAGGAAGATACCAAGTGAGGTGAGTAATGAAATGCAAGAATAATTAACTGCAAAGGTAAATCAGCCAGCAACGAGGAGTGGGTGCCGGAGGGCTGGGGATGGGCTCCGTGTGCCAGATGGCAGAGTGAGGCTGGCCGGGGTGGGATGAGGCCACGTGTGCCCATCCCATTCGAGAGCAGCCGGAGTGGTGGCTGTTTCTGGACGAGGCTGTGGCTCTGCCTCTTGGTCCACGTGCTTTTTCCTTGGCTCCAAAATGTGGGGGCTCCAGTGGGAATTCCCCGTGTAAAGCAGCAACGTGGGCATCGCCGTGGCCGAGCTGCGGCTACCCCCCAGCCACCCTCCTCTGCCCCACGGGGCAGTTTGTTTCCTCCCACAGTGACAGGAGATGAGCTCATTCACACTGCCAGGGGGTTCCTAACACAAGTTGGAGTCACAGGGAAAGCTTTCAGTTGATTTTAACGGGAGCTCAACTGGACTCTGGAGCTGAAATGTATCCCTGTGTGCAGCCCTTGCCCTGGGCCCACAGACCGCTCTGGTTCCAGGCTTGATCTGCTTAAGAGACAGCGGTGAGAGGGTTTGTGGGTCGTATCTGTCCAGTGACCACTTACACGTGAGATAAACTGCAGCCCTGATGTTGCCTAATTGCTCAGGTAACACTGAGTTCAGATTGTTCCAGTTTTCCTCATCAATTTTTAAATTCCATTATAAGGATCCCACTTTGTGCATCGCTCCCTCCGGGCTCGCTGGCTCTCTTTTATCTCCCACAAATGAGAAATTTAAACCTGTGCCTGAAAAAAAAATAAGAGCAGAAATCCTTGCACGGAGCTAGCACGGTGTTTGGGTGCTTGCTGCTGGAGAGGGCCAGAGTATTTGAGAGGCTGGATGGGTGCGTGGCACAGGGTTGGTACCTGCAGTGAAGGATGCAGGAGGTGACACTGCCGGCAGCCGGGCTCACGTGCGTGGAACCGAGCCAGGCAGCGGCACCGATGGGTTTCACAGCACCGGCAACGTTGCTGGGGTCGGAGTTGGAGCTGATGGTCCCGGTGGCTCCTCTGCTGATGCTTGTCCCAGCGCAGATGCAGCGAATCCCTCTGCCGAGGCTCCTTCCAGCCCTGCCCTCCCCGGGCAGCCCCCGCCCCCGCCCAGAGTCGCGTTTGCCTGACAAAAACTTTGTTTGCAGACCGGGCAGTCGCCGAGCTGAGGAATAATTCACGAGGAATAATTTACAGCTGATGTGTCTCCCTTTCTCTGTGGAAAGAATACCCAGCAGCAGGCTGCTGTTTCCTTTAATTCTTTCATTATTGAGAGGAATTGACAAATGCATTTACATCGCGATCAGGTCTGGCTCTCTGCTAGGTTTCATTACCGGCTCTGTGTTAACGAAGCGCGTGCTTTGACGTGGCTGGGGCACGTTCACTGGGTGCTGTTTCCGTGCGAAACAACCCCCACTGCGAGTGTCCCTGGTGCACCACGTTTGGAAAATATTCAGTAAATCCATCTTGGTTCTTCCTCATAGTCAAAGTGAATTAATGTCTGTTTTCTTCCTAATTCAAACGGCTCTTCCTGAAAATGCATGTCAAGGCCAGGATCATAAACTATTATGTGCAGAGAACCAGCGATGGGGTTTGATGCTCGACCCGCTGCCGAGCGTTTAGCCTGGCACCTGCAGATTCCCGGTTGACACACAAGTTTTTCCACCTCCGGGACTGAAGCACCCGCGTTTCTCGGTGTGCTGCACCTTGTGATCGGCTGTCACCGTGGGCACAAGCGCTGCCTTCGGGCTCGGTGTGACTCCGTTGTTGTCAAGCTGATGGATACCGTGGGCGAAGTGCGGGTGTCCCTGCTGATGGTCTGGTTCCCAAGACACTTCCCTCTCCCCTCAACAGCTTTAGCATCCGGACGCAGGCTCTGCCCGCTGCCTGTCACAAGTGAGGCGGCTCTGCCCAAACGTGTTGCTTCCAAGAAGACAACCCCACCGGAGGGCTGAATTGCTGAGTCTCCGAGCCCAACCTCCCTCGCTGCATTATCACAGCTGGGTGTCCTACAGAACGCTGCTCAGCCGCCCTCTTTGGCTTGGCTCCTAAAGGTTGGAAACAATCGGCTTTTCTGGCACGGTGACAGCGACAAAATAATAATAATAATAATAATACTAAAATTAAAGGGCTTTCTGAGACACAGAATAATCCTCAGTCTGCCGGGGCTGTAACAATAGAGATGGAGATCACATAGGAGCTGCGAGACGGCTGCCACAAATCAGCTCTGCTTGTTCATACACATTCCCTTGCAGGGCGGCGAGGTGACCTCGGCTGTCAAAGATGCATAAAACCAGGTAACGCTGCTCCACCACGAGATCCAGAGCTCAGCCGAGCATTTTAACTCCTTCAGGGATGGCAGGAGCTGCGGGATCCAGCTTCCCGGGACATCCAGCCTCTCATTTACAACTGGACCTGGCCAGACCAGGGACACGGAGCGTGGCTGTAACGTGCTCAGTAGCTTTCTGAAGTTTTATATCTGCCCAGGGATTTTCAGGTGCTCTTGGCCAGGAGATTTGAAACCTTGGGAGAGGTTGGTATGGTAAAGCTGACTGCAAAGAGCCCTTGAAGCCATGGGCTGGGGGCGCGGATAAAGCCCCTTGGAAGAGTTACCAGAGGTGTCGAGGGGCTGGGAACATCAGGAGCGTGAAGGACTTGCCAAAGGGATGCAGAGAGCTGGTGGCAAAGTCAGAAGTGGTTCCCAGTACTTCAGTTGTGTCGGATGATGCTGCGTCTCCTTGCGCTACGCTGGGGCCTTGGGATAAACCCGCTTGGTTTTATCTCCCAGGAAGATGCTGAGATGGTACAAATTCCTTCCATCCTCATCTGAACAGATGAGTGATATAAAATCCATCGCAGGGGGCCGTTAGATGAGCAGCAACCGCAGTAAATCTGCACCTAAATGAAAAACCCAAGAACGCTGTGGTTTTGTATTATTTAACGGAGATTTTGCATCTCGGAGGGAGGAGGGGCGCAGCAGCCAGGGTGCCTCTTTTCTTCAGGAGCGTTCCAAGCACTAAAAGGAGAATTTATAGTTCAGTGCTAGGGGGGAAAATGCATAATTCATTTTTCAGACTTTGGAAGAACAAAGAAGGGGGTGGGGGGCAGAAAAGAAGTACCATTTCCTTTGTGCCTGCACCCTGAGCTCCAGACAAGGCCCCCGCTGTACCCCCCAGCGTCCCAGGCTGGGGCTGGGGGCGCAGCAGGCGTTCACCCGCCGCAGAATTACGCGGAGCTGGAGTTCGGCATCGCCGTGCGGGTGTTGAAGGGAGTGGGGAAGAAGCTGGGGGTTGGTTTGTGGCTGTGGGTAACGCCTGTAAGTTCAGCAGATGAAAATCCCGCGGAAAGGGATGAAAATAAAGCTTGGGGCAGGACTGGCTTCACCGGCTGCCAGAGCAGAGCCATCCCAGGGGAATCCTTCAGCCAGGCTGAGCAGAGCCGCGTCCTCGTTAGCCAAATAGGTGTAAAGTGCTTGGATTTAAGACGCTGTATGACAGTAAAGTGCTGCTAGTGTGTAAAAGAAGCTGGCTTAGTTATTCCAGTAAGGAGAAAATTATTCCCCTTGTAGACAGGTGACATGATTAATCATTATCATCTTACCATTACATTTAATATTCCAGGGCTGTGCACGTCCCCTGGTTAGGGACCGCAGCCTTCATCAGCCAGCCGTCGGCAGCAGCGGCTCTCGGCGGCGCTGATGGAGCTGCCTCATCTGCCGGCCTCTGTGTTCCCCTTCGCGGCTGGCAGTTGATTTTGGGAGGTCGCTGCCCGCACGCGAGGGCAGGTTTAGGGCAGCGCAGCCCAGTGCAGCAGCGGGTCACATCGCTGACGGGTCCCAGCAGAGCTTTAAACCCATCCACAGCCATGAGCAAATCCTTTCCCCTCCGTGCTGGGAGCGGCTGTTTCACCGCATGGAAAACTTGGGGGTTTTCCCAAATGAAATGTAAAAAATAACATCTGAGTTGTTCCCAAACTTTGCCTGAGGCAGTTTGACCAGCTGCTGGAAGAGAGCAGAGCGCTTGAGACCCTCAGTACGGTTGCTCTTCTATTCCAGACCTGTGCCAGTCTTCTCTTTCTCCCAGATTTACATTTAAACCTGCCCTTTATTACTGGAAAATCCTCACCGGGATATAAACTAGCAAAACTAAATCCCCAAACCATCAGAGGAAACCAAAGGAGAGCTTGGGGAGAAGGGGATGCAGGGGCAGTGAGGACCCCCGAGCAGATCCGGCTGTGCTGTAGCTCCCCGGGCGCTGGGAGCGCTCGGCCGGGATGGGGCGTCAGCGGCGTGCACTGGCCGTTCTCGTGCTGTGCAGGAAACTGAAGCTCCAACGCCTGGTTCTTTCAGATGCTTTTTCTTCTTTTCTTTAGGTATTTTTTTACTTTTATTTCTTCTCTGCTGCCATCCCAGTTTGATGTAGCTCTGCTCCGTGCTGGGCTGGGAACAGAGCCGAGGGAAGAGCTGTCCTTTGCAGCTGGCATCAGTATCGGTCCTTGGATAGCTGCTGGCAAACACGCTTGCTAGAACTGACCGGGGGATTTTTTTTCTTCTTCCTTTCTAGAAGTTGAAAGTATCAGCTTGTGATGAGAGAATTCAGCTTCTGTTGATCCCAGAGCCTCAAATTCCGCTCTCTAAATTCAGCGTTAATAGTGAGATCGCAAAACTTTGGCAGAAGTCAGCCTTTATTTTTGCGCTCCTGCGTCCCCGGTACTGGGGAGAGGAGCGGGGGGGCATCGCTCTGCCCAGGCTGTGGGGGGAGTTTCAACCTACGAAGGACCCTCTTCATTCCCTGGGACCCCTCATGCTGTCCTGAGGGGGCAGCAAATCCTCCTGGAAACACCTTGGGATATAGAACTATTAAAGTAGATAGATTTACCAAGCTAAAAGCACTCTCTGCCTTTTCCTCTTTTATCAAGCTACTTTATATTCTTATTACTGTATTGACACATCCTTCTCTCCCACTCCAATCTAGCCTTAATTTTCAACTGTTAATCAGGCAAAGCACTGTGGCAACACTCTTCTGTAATTAAAGAATTAAAGCCATACCTGAAGAATGCAGATGTGATCGCAAAATTAAATTATTTAAATAAAGCCAGGCCATTCATTATGCATGTCCTTCAATCTTTCATCTCTTGATAAGCTCCAGCAGCTTTTGGAAGGGAGAAAAAAAAAAAAGAAGTTAAAAACTTTGTGCGAGTTAATGAAGCACAAGAAGCCTGGTCCGGGGTGCTGGGGAGTGCAGCCATTTAAATGCAGTTTGCAGCGGGGCAGAATTCTTCATGTTCGGACCCACGTTAGGCTCTGGATGGCCCTTGGAAGAGAGGGTGGGGGGGGTAGCTGTGGGCTAGTGAAGTGGGTTTTGGGGCTACCACATCACGCCCAAACTTCCATCGGTGCAGCCGAAGCGTCTGCAGGCAGCCGAGCCCTTCTCTGAGCATCTCTCGGAGATGAGAGGCTCGGCGCCTGGAAGCTGCAGGAGGACACAGCGACGAACCAGGCTCCTGCAGATGCAGCTGAGATCAATGATGTGGCAGCGGTAGATCTGACCAAAGACAATGGGAAAACAAGCGAGTGCTGGTGAGGATGAGCGGCCAGATAGTCCTCCTCTTCCCAGGCACTGGTGCAGGTCCCTCCTGGCAGAGCTGGGCAGATGTCTGCTCCCAGCACGGGTCTCCAGGCAGTGGCGCTCTCAAGCGAAAGGTGGCTTTGATCCACGGATGGACCTTCAGGCGCGCGCGGGGCTTTGATCCACAGCCCGGCCTCCAGATGGAGCCGACGGCTGCGGGAGCAGAGTGCCAGGTCCTGGCTCCTGGCCCAGGGCTGGGGCCGCTTCTTAAGAGCACGGATCCAGGAATGGGTAGTCAGGCATGGGTGGTGGCTTTCATCCCGGAGCGATGTATAACAGTAAGGAATGGCCCTCACACAGGGTAAAAGTCGTTGCAAGGCGCAAGTTCCTCCGAACTCGTGTGATGCTCGGTGGCTGCAGCCGGACGGTTGTGAGCGGTTCCCCTCCATCCCAAGCGTGGCTGCGGTTGCTGCTGGCTCCTACGGTGAGGCAAGGGGGGAGAAATTAAATGCAGAACTTCTCCTCTTAGGAAAATTGAGGGGATATAAAATCCACCTCACGGCCTCTTTCTTACCATTTGCAATGAGCTGGAGAACAATTCAGTGCTTCCTTCTCTTCCCCAGCTCTCTAGAGAAGCAGGAAACATCGTGCTTCAGAGAGTCCTGTCCCGTCCCGGCCGGTCCAATCTGGAAGACGTTCCTCCCTGTCTCTGAGCTCCAGCCTGTAACTAACTCTTGCAGGGATTTTACTTTTTTACCTGCATCTGAAGCAGCTCATGGCTGGAGCCAGAGCGCAGGACTCCAGAGCAGCCATGACCCTGTGCGTTGGCTCCTGTCCCCTGCCTGGGAAGGGCGGTATTTTACTGATTATTTCATTAACCCTTTCATTATTTCATAACCCTTTTGTTACCTGGTTAGAAAGAGCAAGTCCTCACCCGCACCCGCAGGGGTACCCAGCACGGCTCCCGTGGCACTCGGTACGTCAGCACCGGTAACCAGGGAAGACGGAGCTGAAGCTCAGGCATTTATGGACCAGCCTGAAGCTTTAAGAAGGAATTTGTGCTCAGTCACGAGCTCGTCGGTACCACGGATGAGTATCTCCGTGGAGCCAAGCGGCAGTCGCCAGCAGCCTGGAGCGAAAACACGTTGCTGTCCCCAGGAGGGACCCAGCTCTCCTGGTGTGGCCTCAGCTGGGGTTGTCACCTGCTGGGGACAAGGTCAGCCACCCACACCATCCACACCGGTGGGGCTGAATCCATCCTGCTTGCTCAGGCAGAGGGGTAAGTGTTTTAAAATGAGCCGTTTTCCTCCCGAAGGCATGAAGGAGGACACCGATTCAAACCGGCTTCTGCTCCATCCAGCTTTCAGGACACTTGATGCTGGGACCAGTGACCATCTTCACTGCAGCAACCAGGTACCTCTCCAGCTCTCTGGCATGTGTGCAAGTGTTTGCCCTTGCAGGTCTCACGTGTCCACCCGCAGGACATCCAACACCATCCAGACAAGCCAACGAGCAGAAGCTGGTTCTGTCTCCGTGGCCTTGCTCAGGGCAGATTAAGCAGCCAAAGGCAGCAATGAATCTTAGCTGAGGAGATTAAAGCAGCAGGGAGACTACTGGAATTTTTGCTTACTGCATTTCATATTAATTAGTACCAATTACACCCTGTTATTAAGGATGAAAAATCTGGCAAGGGAAATATTGCAGCTGAGGTTCCAGATATCAATATAGGAAGCTTCGGTACTTGAGAGTCAAAATTAGGCATCACAAAATAATTACGTTATTTTGGCTGGCCCTGAGAGGGCCTGAGCCGCTCCGACAGAGGAACCCTGCCCAGGGTAAAAAATACTAAGCTATATAATTACCCAGCCTGACTATTTTTTGGTATTCTACAGGATTTAAAATTTCATTTGCATGTAACATAATTGAAGCATACAAAATAAATAAAATTAATTGTTTCTTTTTTTTAGTGTAACACTACTATCTAGTTATTATATTGTAGCTATTGATATTATATTATTGGTGTTATGTAATATGTGCACCCCCAGCACCTAACAGCGCATCCTGCATCGCGAGGGACCGCAGCCCTCAGTTACATCCCAGGTATGACTTAGCGTCTCCTTAAAAGCACCCAGTTACTCTCTCAGGCTAGTCCGAGAGGCGCTGGGACGTTAATTGCTGATGGGGACAGGAAGGAGGGAGGGGGTGTGATTCCATAGGACCGGATTTTTTCACAGTCACACCATCAGTACAAGCGGAGGGAGTAAGTACATCACTGGTTACAAGCGTTGGCCCGTCAGAGCACGACGCCGTTTTTTCTCCGGGCTGTTGCGCTTGGCGTCCCTCCCTTTGCTCGCTAGCTGCATCCTTATTCACGCACCAGCTAGCGCCCTGCCAACGCAGCAGCCTCCTGTAAATGTGTCAATAACCATCTGAAATCATCAGGTCGTGATGCCCTTGGACTGGCTTTATTGAGTGAGATGATTTGAAATATTTATATGCGATAGCTGCGCTGATAGGGAACGAGCAATAGAACGGAAGGAGGCTGTTAATGTTCGACAAACAGATTTACTTGGATGTAATCGAATCGTAACATATGCTTGGGGGGGCGGGGGGGGATCAGCAATGTTAACGAGTTGCGGCGCAGGCAGGGTTGGCAGTAGCCAGCCCATAACTGCATCCTGTGGCGGTTTCTGCTGGAAAACAACATTTATAGTTATCACATTATCACCTACCAAACTGAGTGATGCTTTTTTTTTTTTGGTGATAGGCANCTGCATCCTGTGGCGGTTTCTGCTGGAAAACAACATTTATAGTTATCACATTATCACCTACCAAACTGAGTGATGCTTTTTTTTTTTGGTGATAGGCACAATAATTCTCTCTCCTTTGGTCATGAGAATAGCGCGTGTTGTTGACAAAGAGGTGGTTGGTTGGGGTTGCTTAGAGCACAGACCGGGCTTTGGGACCGGGCAGGCTCAGCGTTGTTCAGCCGCAGGACAACGAGCCACCCGCTGCCTCAGTTTTCCCCATTAATTTGAATTTTTGTAGGATGCTGGCCAAGATCAGCCCTGGGCTGTGAGGGATGCCTGCAAAGCCCTTCTTAACTGTGCTGCTGAGCTGAGTCCTTGTCTAAGGCAAGGACGTGGGTTCTAACAGCACGTGTGAACGCAGGGGACGTCACGGCAGGGGTGCTCTTGGCCCGGCGGTGTTACACGCTCGTCGCAGGGAGCGTTTAAGTGCCCTGCAGCTCCTTCTTTCTGCACACACCGGTGCTTAGGTGTGCGGGTAACTTCTCCCCACGCTTCCCTGGATTCCTGAACGCAGTCAAGACCCATAGATGAAGCAACCTGTTGTGCAACAGGACGCTGGGGAGACACATCTCCAAAGGACGCTGGGCTCCTGCCCATCTGTCCGCTGACTCCTCCAGGGGCTTTCAGGAAAAGCTGTTCTCAGGAACGCCTCCCAGGTTTCCTCCATGCTGAAACGCTGCCTCTTTCCCTACGGAACAGCGTTTCAGAGCAAACTACTGCTCCGAGTTCTGCCGGGGGGTCTGCTGGGCAGCACGGGGCCACCACTGAAGTGCAGCGGGGTGACACACACAGCTCACGCTGGCAGAAAAAGGCTCCTTACCTTTCCGAATCCAGCACAGCTGATGGCTTCAAACCGGGGAGAGAAAAATACAGTGTCATATTCCCACTCAGAAGGGGAGAATTAGAGCAGGGGAGGAACAAGCTGGAGGTGATATTTTTCCATGTCATCCTAAAAAGCATGTCTGCGGTCATTTAAGGGCTGCCTGGGGGCGGCTGTGTGGTTCCCCGCTGCCAGCCCGGCTCTGCAGCGGCGACAGGAATACAAGGAGGATGCTCCGGCTCTGAGCTGCTGTTGATGTCACCGAGCAAACAGGGCCTGGGACGTGCAGCTCGTTCTTCTGCTTTCATCAGGGAGGGAGGAGTGGCAGACACCCCCACTGCTCATTTCACACCAGATTTACATAGTTCCCTTACTAAAATCCCTTTTAATATTGCATATAGAGAAATCTTATGTGAGTGCCTGTTCTCAGGGAGGTTTCGTTCAGCACCTGGCTTTGGGAATTGGCTCCTGCCAGGCTGGTTGTTTCCCTGGTGTTAGTGGTGAAGGGGAGTGCCAGGAGGTTTTTTGGAGGCAGTGGATTAAAAAACAAACAAAACAAAAAAAAAAAAAGAGAGAGAGAGAGAAGGAAAGAGGGTTCTGGAAAGAGAAGGGAGAGGTTTGGCTCTGTGCAGCTCCCAGGCGTGCTCCGAGTCACCGCACGAGGTGGGAGAAGCACGTACAAGAGGGTGCCTGGAAGGGGTGGAGATATGGGAGATGCTGACCCTGCGTTTTCCACCAGCACCGCAGAGCAGATCTCCTGCCTCCAGAAGCAGTCTTTACCTAAGGCTAGACCCAAAGACTAATTCAAAGCAGCTGAAGGCAAATTGCCAGAGCGATCCGAGGTGCTTTTGAGGCTGCACATCGCTACGGCTGAGCGAGTCATCCCCTGAGCTGCGCCCCCGCCTCACCCTGGCCTGCTTGCCTTTCTCCATAATTTATGGCAGGTGGCAATACAGCAGAATTATTTAAACGGTGGCTCTCTCTTCCCTTCTACCTTGTGTTATCTATCTTATTTTCTGTTGCCATGTGTTATTCATAAAGCTTTTCATGTCAGCTTGTTTGCCAGCCGGCTGACGGGGACGCCCGTGAAGGCAGGCAGGTTTGTTCTGCATAAAAGCCCGTAAATAATCTGAAAACTGCCGAGCAGCAGCACATTGCAGGGGCTCGTGCTTAATACTGGGAGACTTCCTGCAGCAACATCTTATATTTGCAGGCACTGGCAGCTAACTTCGGGGTCTTTTCCACGGCACCGGCTGATTTTCCCCTCTGTTAGTTCTCTCTGCAAATTAAAGGACAGGGAAGGTGGTGTTCTAATAGCATCTTCGTATCTCTTTGATAGCCCCCTGGGAGAAGTTCATTTCTGATCAGAGGCACCAGCATACAAACCCCTTGGAGGGTGAATAGGCACTGTGCAGGGAATGGTCCATTCCTTCTGCTGTCATCCAGCTGCACGGAGCGCTTCAAAATAGGGAATAATACAAGCCCTTAGATCTACTGGTGAAAAAGTCCTGCGATTTAGCTCTCGACAAGAAAATCTGATTTGTTTTTAGCAGAGGAAAGCCGTTATCCCACAGCAGGAGCGGGAAGCAGCTGCAAGGGGGTTGCTGAGAACAGTCCCCATGGTGGGACCAGGACCAGACCCAGGAGGGACAAACACTGGAGAGTCAACCCTTCTTCAGAGCACTTGGGGCTGAAACGGAGAGGCCAGGCTGAGCGTTGGGGATGCTGGGGCAGGGGGAGGACTGGTAACACATAACCTACAGCTCCTCATCAGGCGTCCCGTGCCTGGGCAGTGCAGCGGCTGCCACAGCGTCCGCGGGCGGCTGCGGAGGAAGGAGTTTCCCCCAGCCCTTACCTTGACATCCAGTTTGTGACCGACCACATCCACCCTCCATCCTCGGGTTCCTCCAGTGCCGCTGTGCCAAGGGAAAGGGCCTCTGCAATTCATTCTCTTTGTTTCTTTTTTCCCTGTCAACTTATTTTAGGTGCTTAAGAATAAAAACTCCGACCCCACACTTCCAAGAGGGAAAAACTTCATGCGAAACACAGCGACCCCCTCCCAAGCTCTCTGAATAGAAATACACACATCTGAGACTGCTTTTTTGTCAGAAAAACTTTACCCGGATGGAAGATGCTCGTCAGCAGGAGACTAAGTGTCGTGTTTGCACACCCAGCCTCCTCCTGCGTTGCTGCTCCCTTGGGACCTGCCTTATCTGAGCTGGAGGGAGCAAAGCCCCAGGCTCCCGATCCTCAGCACCCCATAGCCATGGGTCAGGACCATAGTGTGTGTGTGGGGGGGGCATTTACTGCACTGGGGAAAGGGTGGGCAGCACCTGAACACTTGTATTCTGCAGGTCTGTTCGTCCTTAGGGTTGTGGAGTGATTTATCGGGCGCCGCTGGGTTGCAGCAGGGGATGCTGAAGGATGGAGATATCCAGGATCTTGTGCCCAGGCGTGGAGAGAGCCTGAGCATCTTTGAGAGGGTTTCTGCCTTGGGTACGTCTGTCTTTTCAAAGAGGAGACGAGAGGGAAGTGGTTTCTGCTGGGGGAAGGGCAGTGTGTAACGGGCAGCCCCGGATGAGCTGGGGGGGGGGCAGGAGAGCAGGATCTGGCCCTGCGCACAGCCGCGCTGCCGGGGGTGCAGTTCAGCCAGCGCGTGAAGGAGCTTGCAGCAAAGCTCGTTCTCTTGGAACCCATGAACTAACCCGGGCTGCGTATAGGAGCCAGCTGGAAATTCATGATTGCCTGAAATCCAGAAGAGCTTTGGGTTTCTTTTAAATCCAATTGTGACTGAGGACCGCCCTAACTAGGGACACGGCGAGGCTTCGTTAGGAGGAGAGCGGGCTCTGTTTTACCCGGGCAGCTATCTGACCAGGCTTTCGGAGGAACCGGCCATCGCACCGTGCAGCGCACAGGGCTTGCTGCTAAATCCCTTATTCTTCCTTCCTTTTGGCAAAACCAGACAGAACTTCATTTTCTGGTAATTACTCTGAGCTGAGAGCAATAAATAACTCCGGCAGCAGCACCGAGGAGGGATGGAGGAATAACAACACGCGAGCTCCTGAAAGCTTGCAAGGAAAGCAGGAGCACGAGCTCGACGCACCGAATAACCACGATTGTTTGCAGATTTATGGATCGCGCTGTGATGTACAGAGGATCTGATGCTGGGCAGGGCATGATGTAATAAATCAGGCGAAGCCAACAACCCACATGTTGCCTGCTTCCTCCTAGCAGGTTGCTGTAGGCTTCTATTAAAAATGAACAGTGAGAACTGAGGAATGGCCGCGCTCGTTTGCAGCGTGAAGGTAAGGCAATCAGGTGCGTTAATGTGCAAAATGAGATAAATAGAAGTTCCTTGCAAGTGCGAACACCTCCTCAGGTAATTTAAGGAGAATTTTACCTTGACTTCATCCAAATCAGGTGAGAATCACCGCTGTGCAAAGGGATCACAATTTAATGTGCACAGTTAGGCTATACGTTGTATTTTAGGCCAACTTGTCTTCATCCTCGTGGAAGATGCCGAGTGAGGCCGTGGGGCTCTGGGGATTTTGCTGCTTGAAGGGTGAGAAGCTGCAGTTCACAGAAACTTTCAGATTTAAAGAGATCTTTGTGTGACAGGGGCAGGCAGCGGCTGCCCTTCCACCTTGCCCGAGCCAGACGGAGCCCTTGCTCTAAAGCAGTGGCTCTGCTGGAGCGTTCGACAGATTTCTCCGCCTCTGCTCCCGCCGTTCCTGGGTGAGAGATGCTCCGGTGGGGACACGGCTGGCTCCGAGCTGCCGACTCGTCTGCTCGGAGCGGGGCTGAGGTTACGGGGCGATGTCTGACCATGGAATTGGCACCGAGGTGCTGCAGCCAAGTCCATCTGAGAAGCATCTTGGGGGAGAAAATTAACACGAAGGGCGCCTTCGCTAAGGAGTTGGCAGAGCTCTTACAAGGTATGAATTCCCAGGGAGCTCACAAGTAAAGCGCGATAGAAAAACCTGGCTGCCTGTGAGAGAAGGGCTGTTGGATTTAGTTGGATTTTCTCTATGTGAAAGCAAACCATGATCAAGAGCAGAGCTGCGCTCGCCAAACTGGAGAGCTGCTGCGGTCCCTCCAGTGAGCCAGCCCTGGTTCCTGCACCCCCCACCACGTGCTACAGCATGACGCCGAGGAATTCTTTTTTTTTTTTCCTTCATTGCTTCTTTTTCTTGCAAACGGTGACCTGACTGGCTTCGCAGCGGCAGTGCGAGCGGCTGCGTCGTGTCACCGTCCCCCAAGTTGTGCAATCTGCCAGCAATAATCTTTCATTAATGACTGCTGTGATGGGTACCCGAGCTCAGGGGGGGTCAGAGCAGCTGAAAATTAATCCTTCTGCCTTCTCTCCTCTTGCCCAGAGCATCGTCAGATAAACGACGTCGGGTCCCCAAAGGTGCCGGCAGCCTCGCGGGGTGTCTCCGCTGGCCAGCAGTGCCCCGAGGCTGAAGAGTTTTGTAATGTCAGCCCAGCCAAGGTGGGTTTCCAGGGGCAGCCACGCTGCCATCGATGACCCCATCCATATTCTGATCAGGAGATGTTCGCGGTTACTGGTGGCACCGATGGGCCTTTTGCACCAGTGATTTGTCACCACCGGAGCGGCAGCCCCACGTGCTCAGCTCAGAGCTGAGCAAAGGTTTCTTTTGGCTGCATCGGTTCCTGCTGCACGGAGAGGGACGAGACAGACGGACCAGGGGGAGAGAGTGGGGAAATGGCAGCCCTGGGGCTGCTCCTCCTGCTCCCAGTGGGGACAGACCCCGTCCTGTCCCGGTGACCTCCCCGGGCACACACCTTCCTGCCAGGTCTCTGAGCCCCTCGGCGAGGTGGATGATGGAGGTGGGACTGTCACCGCCGCTGCAGCCCCCGACCCAGCGAGAGGTGGGTGCTGTCACAGTGAATGCCAGCGCTGCTGCTCGTTAGCTGGGTTAAAGAGGCAGCCGAATGCGTTCGTGCTCTGTCTGCCTTCATCGCCCCGCAATTTCCTCTGCTGCCTCCCGCCGCGGTGCGCGTTAATGCTTGTTACGTTCCCTGAGCATCCCAGAAACGCCCGAACCCATCTCTTTCACAGCGATGTAATTAGGACAAATGCTTTCTGCTTTTATATCTGCCAAAGGACTTGGTAGCAGTTATGTTTCCGTATCAGGTTCATCCCAGTGGTCCCAGCCGAGAGCGTGGCTGCACGGTGCTGAGCGCGAGAGGGGAGACGGTGCCTGCCCCCGCACGGAGAGAAAAACCAGCAGGAAAAGGGCAGGAGAGGAAAGAGGTGCGAAATGATCCCCCCACGGTCACAGGGCAGGAGCTCGCGGGGGCAGCCGAGACACCCCACGCGCTGCGCCGGGTCACGCTGTCCCACGGCAGGATCCCCGGCCATCACCCCAGCCTCAGGGCACGCAGCGTGCCTTTCTGTGGGATTCTCGGCAGTGGGAAAGGTGGAACCCCAGGGAATTTAACAGGGTGAATGGTGGAGAGGTCCCTTCCCTGCTCCACGCGCACTGCGACACCCCCCGAACGCTGTTAAGTCCTTGGCTTGAATGTGAAATTACAAAATAAATCCAGATTTCATATTCGGAGAGTTAATCACTTGAGCTCATCCTCTTATCTCGGGTTCCTAGGTGTGTGCAGGCAGCATCCATACATGCTTTCAAAGGAAAAATAATTATCGCAGAGATAAAGCTTTCATTATTTTTAATAGCATCAGGTCCACCCGTTGAGTTATTACAGTAATAAAAACTAATTAGATCCCCGGTGATACGTTCCCCCTGCGCACGCCGCCTGCCTGCCTTATCGATTGTTATTATAAAAACACATAACTGTATATCAGATCATTGGTAATAATGGCTGAGCCCCCTCCACAGGCATATAAAACAGCGCACGTATTTCATATAAATAACTGTTTACTCTTATTTAAAAACCTGAAGGGAAAAGCCCTGATTTATTTGGCGGCTGGAGCTGTTCGCGGAGGTTTGGCTGCAGACGTCCGGCGGGTGAAGGGTCTCTTTCCTCTTCTCCCCGTCGCGCTGGCCGTGCCCGGCTCGGGCTCTGTTCCTCCAGAGCTTGCTGCGAACGCCTCTCGCCTTGCTAAAATGTCTGCGCCGAAAGGAAACAAATCAAAACACAGATTTGGGATGTGTCAAAACGTTTTGGGGCAGATTTTTGATGTCTGAGTGTAGTTTTCGGTTTGATTTGTGTTTTTTCACTCACGAGTATGCCGTGGTTCTTTTAGAAAAACGCTTTCATCCAAAGCAAAACAATTAATTTGAGATTGAAAAAAAAAAAAA
>VWZZ01004965.1:138018-174497 GCA_013399095.1 Psophia crepitans | reverse complement strand
AAAAAAAAAAAAAAAAGAAAGAAAAATCAATTATTCACCTAGCCCAATTTGTAACACACATTCCCTGCTGATAAACACAGGCATCGGCGCCTGCCAAGTACAACTGCTGCAAACCTACTAATTACCAGTGCTGGAATGGTAATCTGCAGCGATACGGGACGGTGTCATCTGATGGCAGCCCTGCTGCCGGGAATTTGGGCCCCAGCGTGATCAGACGGCCGCGGTGTCGGGGCCAGAGGAGAGCGCGTGCGGTCCCGACACCCCGAATGCGAAAACCAAAGCAAATTTACTGTTGCAGTAGGGCGCGGGCACGTTCCAGCGCTGGGGGGAGGCGGTTAGTAACGCGTTACTCACTTGGGTGTGTAACGAGAAGGTTTAAACACTTCTGTAGAGCTGACGCCAACGTAATTATTGGTTTTAGTGTTGTCTGCGCGTATGCACGCTGTATAGATACGTATCGCTCCCCGTGAGTGTGTAAAGGCTTTGGAAACTGGCAGCAGACTGTAATGACCCCAATTAGGCTTTGGCCACCTCCCAAGCGAACCTTCCAGCACCGTAAGAGCAGCAGCACCATCAGTCCCGGCTTAAAAACCCTTTTTCAGGGTGTGTCTGCAGGCGAGTCCGTCTGAGGCTGTGGGCAGGTCTGCCATGGCTGGCCCACGCGATTTTTGATATATATATATATTTATGGGGGTGTGTATATATATATATGGTATAATTTTGTATTTTATAGCGTGCACGGCTTGCGTGCCCGGGTGCAGCGGGAAGCCGGCTGCCTGCGACAACACATCGTGGCTGGGGGTTGTTTTTCAGAAGGGACAGACCTGTGCGGGCACGGGGGCTTCGCTGATGTCCTTTGGGGTGATGGTGCGTGTCGTGCCCGTTGCTCCCCAGACAGCACGGTGCAGGACTAAGGGAAGGGGGACCCCTCTGTGCTGGGTAAGTGTCGTGGGGAGTGGGGGCTCCCACGAACCCCTGTGTCTCGGGACCTGCCCGCAGCAGCTTTGCCCTGCCCACCCGTGTCTGCCCTGCTTGTTCGCTTTGCTCGAGGAGCAGAAGCGAGCTGCTTTTCTGGAAGTTACCTTGGATTTGCCTTGACAGGAGGAGTGGCGTGGGGTGGGGAGTGGGGGATCCCAGTCCTGCCCAGCCCCATCGGGTTCCACCTCTCCCATCGGCTGCCGGCTCTCATCGCGTGGTGCCCGCGGGACCTGGCGCCGCTGCTGCTGCCGCAAAACCTCCGACTGCAAACAGGGCTCTTATTTTTGTTGCACATTCAGTTTGGAGTTCAGCTTGGTTTTCACACACGGGCCAGCCCCGCCAGCAGCAACACATGGCAGGTTTGTCGCTTCCGTATCTGGAGGAGACATCAGAAATCTGAAAATGCTGTTTTAATGAGAAGCTGCTTCTTTCCGCTAGAGAAAGCTGGGACTTTAATTATCCCGTAGCATTACGCTGACAAGCCACCCGGCCTCAGCAGATCTGGGTGATAATTAGACCTGTTGGCTCTCCAGTGGAGGAGAACAGTAATTTTCGAGTGCAACGCTTCCGTGCATCCTCTAAGGAAAGCACAATCATTCAGAAATTGAAAGTTTGACAGCATGCCAGTTTTAATACACCCATTGAAATGTTTTCTTGTCAACAGTGGTACAGCCACATGTCCATCACGAGAATTTTCCTCTAGAAACTCTTTTGGCAGAGAAGAAACAGCGAGGTGTTACCTCTCTTCATTGGGTTTCTTTGGGGTCTGCTGCTTTTGGGTTGAGACGTCCTCATTACAGCCAACGGTCTTCGGATTCCTTCCTTCGGGGAGCACGGGCCGGGAGGCAGAGCCTGCTTTTGGAGCAGGGGGCAGGTGGGGGGAGGACGGGATTTCAGCACCTCTGGGGCTGCTGCCGCCGCCTCTGCAGCCCAGCCCAGCCCCGCTCAGCAAAGCGCGCGCTCGGTTTTCCTGCGCTCGCTGACTTCGGTGGCATTTCGCCGCACGCTTAAGTGCTTTCCTCAGTCTGGGGTGAGAAGCGCTTTGGAGGCTCCGTTCTCCTTTGCTTTCAGGAGAGTCAGATCTGTGGAGCCTGTCGTACATCGTTCCCGACGTGTAAGGGGGCTCTAAGGGGGGTGTAAATTACATTTACGGTCAGTGGATGGTCCCTTTGCACTGCCAGCGCCGTTCTGGCAGCACTGAGACTCGGGCGCGGAGCATCACCGGTCCCTGGCTGGTAGTAAAGTGGCTGCCTGTGAATTTTACGCTCCATCTTTACAAAGCACGGAGCTTTCAAGCCTGCCCTGCCCTGCCCAAAGCCCCCAGAGGTGAAGGCAGCCCCGGAGGGCCGGGATACGGGTACGTGAGCGATTTGGGGGGGCACAGCACACGCCAACCAAGTGAAAGACAACAAACCTGAGAGAGTTTGGGCTGAGTTTTCCCTTTGCAAAAGGGATGTAGGTCAAAAAAAAAAATAATCTCAACAGCATTTTGTGCTTAACGCCCGCACCGCAGGCAGGTATCTGGGAGCGCTGAGCCTGGTGCTAATGGGTGTCACGGGGCATTAGGCACTGCCGGAGAGCACGCCAGGACACATCCTGGGAGTTTAGGTGCTTAAAGATCTTTACAAGGTAAATGTTATGATTTATTGAAACGCAGAAGCACAGAGGAAGGGACTTAAAGGGCTCTTCTAGGCTTCGCTAAGGTAGAAATCTTCCCTCGTATCTGCTCTGTCTCCCTTGCTGCAGTTTAACCTGGTGACTGATTGTCTTACCTAAAATGGCCACGGAGAACAGTGAATTATTTCCCTTTCTCTTCCCAGCTCCCAGCCGTGGCGGTCCCCAGTCTCCCTCTGACGATCTTCTCCAGGCAAACAGCGCTCCGTGCCTCCCGAGCCCCTCGGCTAGCTGGGAAACAAAACCTTTGGGACTTCTGGAATTGCAGAAATCTACGGCCCCACTTGCTGTAGGAAATAGCCAGTAAGAGCCACGTGGGCATTTAAAATCATCCCAGAGGCTTTGCAGCTCCCTGGACTTTGCCATGGGACTTCTGGAGCACCACCTTCAATGGAAGCCCAGGTCATCCTCTAACTCCCTCTTGCCCATTCGGGATTTCATTCCCTGGGGAAGGGCTGCCGTGGCAGGGTAGGGATCCGTCTCTTCCTTCCCGTTTCTGCGTGAGCCACACGATGATGTCCCCATTGCTTGGCTGAACACACCAAACCCTTGTGCATCCATCTCTGAAGTGCCTTTAAAGCGCTGGGGGTCAGCGCTGGGACGCGGGAGCTGACGTAGAAATAACAGAGCCACTTTGGTCTGAGTTGTGGGTATAACCCCTGTCCTCCTGCTGTCAGAGCTGGTGATACACAGGTCCGAAAACCCTCTCAGGAGTGGAGAAGGGAATCGATTTCACACTGATCAGCTGGGGCTTCTCTGGAGGGTTATCCTAATAGCATCTGTCTTCTCGCTGGATTCAATTCCTTTCAGTGCTCCCATGTTTTAAAGAGGAGGCTCAGGGGAGACCTTATTGCCCTCTACAACTACCTGAAAGGGAGTTGTGGCGAGCTGGGGGTCGGCCTCTTCTCGCAGATAACTAGTGACAGGACAAGGGGAAATGGCTGCAAGTTGCGCCAGGGGAGGTTCAGGTTGGAGATGGGGAGAAAATTCTTCTCGGAAAGGGTGGGCGGGCATTGGAACGGGTTGCCCAGGGAGGTGGGGGAGTCACCATCCCTGAGGGTGTTTAAGGACAGGTTGGATGTGGTACTGAGGGACGTGGTTTAGTGGGTAAGAGGTGGTGGGGGGATGGTTGGACTAGATGATCCTTGAGGTCACTTCCAACCTTAATGATTCTATTCTATTCTATTCTAAAGGCCTGTGAAGCAGGGTGTGCGCCCTCGCCGGCTCCACGCACGGTGCTCTTCTCCCTCTGTGCAGCAGTGAGTGAGTGTTGGTGCTGGGACCGTGGAGGAGGGTCCGTGCCAGCTGCTGCACGGGTTACCGTCCGCTGTCTCTTGTTGTCCGGGGGGAAATGAAAGCCGCGGGCTTTGATGCATTTCTCTCTTTTGCCAGAAACGGTGGCAAAGCAGCTTTGTGGCAAGGTTGGCTCCTGAATGGGGAAGGGGTTTAATCACCTTTGTGCAAAAAGAAAAAAAAATAGAACAGATCTCCTACCCGCCAGCTGTGCCGGGACGGCCGCTCTGCAGAACATCCCCTCCTGGAGCTGCGCGGGGTGCGGGACACCCGCTGCCTCTGCAGCGTGAGCCCACAAACCTCCCTGTGCTTCGGTGTAACACCCGCTGCCTCACAAGAGTATCATCAGGATTAATTCACGTTTACACCAAGTCTGGCAATCCCGGGTGACAGAGCAGCAAAGAAATGATTTGAAGGCAAAATCACCGCTCGGTTTTTATAAGCAACATTCCCCTGTATTGCCCAGGGACTTCAGCGCCCGCTGAGCAGCAGGGCGTGTCGATAGTTACCTCCTCCAAACCAATTCCCCTCCTAACTCTTCACAAAAGCCAACTCCTACCGAAGGTCTCGGCCCCGCCGCTGCTGCAGACGGGGAGGACGGCGCTGCGGAGGGACGGGCTGCGCTCGGGCTCACGGAGTCACCGCCCGCGCGCTCTCGCGGGGCGTGTGGCGAAAGCGTGAGACGCCGAATCGCGCTCAGGGTGATTCTTTCCAAACCAGAGCAATTCCAACAAAACAGGCGTTATGCAAATGCGTTCGCTACCAAGACAGAGACCTGCCTGAGTAATTAAAACTGAGAGAAGGGAAAAGTCGTTTGAGAGGGAGAGGCTGTTTAATTGCCCACATATATTTTTTGCTTCTTTAATTTAAGAAAATGAAAGACAGCCTGGAAGAGCTGGATGACTGAAGAAGGTGCTGGAGTGATGCTCAGGTCAGCCCTGCCCAGAAAGCTCCAGGGACATCTTGGGGAATGCCGGGCTGTGCTCCTGCGTCCTGTGGGCTTGCTATTCATCTCAGACCCTGCATCCCGAGAGAGCCACAGCTCAGCCAGTTCTTCACCCCCGCAGCAGATTTGCTTGTCGTTTGTTCTATATCTGCTTTACAAGCTTCATTCAGGAAATCAGAAATAAAATCCTGAAGACTCACGTACTTCATAGTTAGACAATATAGTATCTATAGAGCCACGGCTCTCCGCAGGGGTGATATCCAGCCTTTCCTCATTTTAATGGGGACACAGGCTCTTGGGCAGTAAATGGGAGCTCACCAGCAATAATATTTCTTTAGTTAGTTCGTGCACTTCATAAAAGTAATTCACACACAGTAAGGAGTACGTGGTCTACAGGGCAGAAAGCACCAACCTGACAGCTTCTGCCATCCTGTTCCCAAAGCCCGGTCTCCTCCGCAAAGCTCTTTGTCATCTATAAACGACAAGTGCTGGATAAGAAGTGGGCATTGCTGTTAGATAGCTGCAGGCTGTTTGTCCAAGCTATCTGTTGAGTACTTATAAATAGCAAAGACATTTGCATAAATAATTCGTATGCCCACAGGAAAATGTGCCGGGAGGAGGAAAAAGAAGACGGCTGCTTCTGCAGGGAGCCCGGCACCCGCTGCGCCGTCCCTGCCCATCTGGCAGGAGCCCCTTGCACCCAGCTGACCCCCAAAGAGAGCATCATCCCAAGCACCCCGGGAAGCGCTGGCTGAGAGACGTGGCCAGGCTGTGCCAGGGATTGATGGCTGCTCCCGGCCGTGCCCGCCAGTGGCTCCCAAGCCCCGATGCCCCTTTTTCCCCTGGGGACATCCCAGCAGCACTTCTTGGAGCTCAGGTGCAGAGGTTCAGCTTTGGTTCTTCTGTTCATCCCAGGGGACTGGGGTTTTTTCTACCTTTAACTAGTAGGGGCATATGGGAGTTAATTAAACCAGGCTTTGCATAAGTTTCATGTCTGAATAATCCTCCTTAATCTCACTCTCCTGGCTCGGGAGCCTGTAGCATCGCTTTGGGTGCTGCTGACAGGGAAAGCTCAGCTCGGGGCCGGCAGCTCGGCGGCTGAACAGGCAGCACAAACCTCCAGCGCTGCAGCTACCACGGCACCTCGGGGTTTGCTCCTGGTGTAGGAGGGGTCTGGGGGACCCCCCAGCAGCTGCAGCCCCTCCCAGGGCCGTCGCATCCATCTGCCCCGTTTATAATCATGACGAATGGTGTTTTCTCTCATCACCCGGCTCCTGGCAGGACCGATGTATGAGAACACCAGAGCCCTCATAAATCTTGGTTACTGTCCTCATTAGCCAGCGCAGCAAAGGGACCTTCTGCCACGGCCCGAAGCACTTGGGGGGTGGGAAGAGTGCTGTCAGTGCTGCTGCACAGCCCCCCAACCCGTTGACTCCCCACCTTCCTTCTCTGGGAGCCCATGCAGCACCCTCCCCAGCCCACCCCCCCNCACCAACTTCCCTCTCTTCATCTGCTCCGTCCTTATTGCAGACCCCGTGCTGCAGCAAGGGCACGCTCAGCCCCTGCAGTGAAGAGCTGTGGGTGCCCCTGTGACCCAGTGATGGGTGCTGACACGAGGAGCCGGGACTGGCTTGTCCTGAGGGGGGAGTGTTAAGACAGCCTTCGGCAAAGCGCTGGGCAGAGGCGGCTTTGCTTTCTGCAGGTGCTCTTGGCTCTTTGCAGCCGTGTTTGAGATGCTTCCTAGGAGCGGTGGGTGGTGGTTCCAGGTCACCCGTGTGCGTTCCTGCCCTCTGCAAGCCCAGCATCCCCCGTGCTTACCCCAGACTGATGCAGCCTTAGAAGTCCTGCCTGTGAGCTCCCTGTCCCGTGGTTTCCCTTCTCCAGCAAGGAGAGTTTGTCCCCTCAGAGCTCTTAATCTTCACAGCAGGGGCTTGCCTTGCCTGTGACAGCCCCAACACAGCGGGGTCTGTCAGACCCCCCCAGCCAAGCACCGCAGTCTCGATAACCAATAATCCCAAGGCCAGGAACATGTCAGGGTGCCAGGTGAATGCCATGCTCCAGAGAAGCCTCTCTGGGTTGTTTCCCATCCTTCCATTCCCTAATTCTTTCATTTATGTCACCTGCTGCGTTCGTGGCTCCTGCTGCACTTTTCCTGCTGCTGCCCCAGGCGAGGGGTCCCTCTGCACATCTGTCGGGGGGCTGAGAAGAGGAGGAGGAGGTGGCGGCAGAGAAAACATCAGAGGAGGCTGTGTTGGGCTGTGAGCAGGAGCATCCCGAGTGCCCTGTGCGTGGAGCTCGGCCGGCCATGCCCTCGGCCCTCCTGCCCGCCTCCAGCAGCGATGAGGGAGGATTTCAGAGCATGTTTTATGGCAGCTACTAAAAGTAAATGTGCCATTTCCCTCCCTGGGAAACAGAACGTAAAAAATGAGCTGAATAACAGCGTTTTCCATTTCCATCTTCTATGGGGGCAGTGGGAATGAATTATTCAACAGGCTCACAGCGATGGGAAGCCAGGGACCACGGTGCTGCGAGGTGTGAAGGGATGATGGCAGAAGAGGACAGGACACCCGGTGTCCCCTGGCACGGTGGGTTCTTCCTCACCCCTTTGGGTTGTGCTCTTGCCTCCAGCACTGGAGGTGGCTGCATGGCCCCAGCCATGCCTGCAAGCCCAGGCTCGGCTGCCCACCCCCAGCCACATCTCCTCTCTCACCTACTCCATCCCTGCCCAAAGCAATTTGATAAAACCACGGCAGCGCAGAACCAGCGGGCAGACAGCATCCTTTTGTGCTGCCCATGTCCACCCCCAAAAAGGCAAGCAGACTCATCCCCGGCTGCTGGTTTTCCCTCCGCAGGTCGCCAGCAGCTCAGAACCTGCCCCGTCTTCCTCCTGAGGCTGAAGCTGAAGCAGCGGAGCGTGGCACAGCTCAGCCCAAAGCTGTCTGCAGCCGCAGCGCAAACCCCAGCGCTCGCCCTGTGCGTGGAGCTGGAGCTTCAACCCGGCACCTTCGGGGGGGAAAAAGGTGACGAGAGGAGCGGTGCGGCAGCTGGGAGAGCAAGCTGGAAGCAAAGGTCTCTGGAAAAACTCTGCATAGCTAATTGGTCTCAGTTTAGAGTCCGGCCAGCCACTCATCAAAAGCTTCCACAGTTTGGCTTTTTAATGAGAGATTTTCATTTATTAACACTTCATTAAGTCTGTAGCCAAGTCATTTTTAGGGTAATTTAAAACGCACGTGCCACGTGGCCCTGACTCTCTCCTGGCTTCTTACGATAATAGTTGGTGCAGCCCGACGTGACCTGCTCTGCCGCCGCCAGCAGCCGCAGAGAGCGGGGGCAAAGCCGCGGTGGTGGGGAGGGCAGAGGCCATCACGAGGCAGAGCAGATGAGGGTGCAGGCAGGAGCTGGGCGGGTTTATCTCCTGGTTGGTGGCTCCAGGGGTCACCGCTCCATGTCCCCCAGCACTGATGGGGCTGCTCGCGCCCAGCGGGAGCTCTGGGAAAATCCCTGCCTCTGCAAAATGCTCTTTCAGACACTCCTGAGTCAGAGCTGTGGGTTAAAGGGCCTTAGGAACCCGATGAAGGACAGCTGAGGGCTTCACCATCAGCATCGCACAGGACCCCCAGCTCCTGCATCGCTGCGGTGACTGCAGCGCTGCCCTGCCTGCCTTTGCTGCCTGCAGTCACGGGCACCAGGGAGATCCGTGCCCTGCCGTCAATAGCTGCATCGTTCCAAAAATTCATGAGATGTTTTAATTAGAAGTTTCATACTTCAAAATAAATCCCCAAAAGCTAAAACTTATTGAGAAAACAACCATCTGCCATCCTAAAATATTACAAGCTACAGTAAAAACAAGCCATGGAAAACTCCCTGCGTAATGACTGTGTACTGTACGGTACAAGCAGGAAAGCAAAAGTCTGAAACAGCGGTTTCTCCCAGATGTGATTTACTGCTGCTCTTTTCATAAATTAAATATAACTCCCTGTTAGCTCTTCAGCCTGAAGGTGGAGCGCTAAGGGTGTGTGCAGGCAGAGGCACGCTGCTGCCAAGAATTACTCTCAGGAAATATTGTTCCATTTGCCCTTTTAAACAGTCATTTCAGCTTATTACTGAGCACGTCGCTGTGGCTTCTTAGAAATCCTTCACCTATGCAGGAATCCTTGGCCTCTCTCTCCCATTAAAGGATTTCAGCTCACATCAGCAGGGTTATTAAATTAAGCCTCAAAAATTGGAGGGGCGTGTTTGCACCTTTCGGAGGGAAATAAGGTTAGCGGAAGGTTAAGTGGAAGAGGCAGCGACAGGGCACCAGAGGTGAGCCCTGTGCTCCAGTCAAACCCCGAGGCAGCGGTCCCTTCTGCAGGACAGCTCAAGGAGCATCACCTACAACTTCTGAGGTCCCCAAAAAAAATCTCTTATGTCCTCTCTGTCCCAGGGGTGGGCAGTCCTGCAGCAGGTCCAGGGGCCCTGGTGTTTTTCCCACAGCAGCTTTGTCACTGCAGCTTTTTCTGGAAAAAGGGACGGTGACAAAACCTGCCTGTAATATTTCCATCCCCTGCCCTCTCCTGCTGTCTCAGCTCCCAACATGCATGGCACCATCATAGTAAGAAATGTAATTTAGGTGATGGATGGGCTCTGCTCGATTCCTGTAATATCCTCATGAAAATTTTAAACAGTGCAGATTACCTTACTATACATAGCTGGCGGGTCTGGGTACCCTGCGCACTGCAGGGGACCGGCCTGGGGGGGCTGTCGGTACAGGAGTGAAACCAGTCCCTCCTGTAAGAAAGCAGAAGGCAAGGAGCTGGGCTGGGGCAGGGCTCTCGCGTGGTTTCAGGGGGAGGACACGGTCTTGCAGGCTGGCAGTGCCGGGCGCTGGTGATGCCGAGCCCGGGCACGGCTGCCGGTGGGCTTGGCGTACGAGGCAAGCTGGGCTTTCCTGATGCTACAATCTGCTACAGGAGGCAAATCTGCCGTTAAGCAGCTTTGCAGCGTTAGTGAGGCTAATTCTTCCACAGCCTGGGGGCGTTTTATTTCAGTGCTGCAGAGAAGGTATTTGCAATATTGCAAATACTTTTTGCTAACTGAGGACAATAATTCCAGTGACCCCAACCCAGACACAGCTCAATATCAGCAATAATTTCCTAACATATACCGAGTACAATGATACCCTTCTCAACCCCTTGCAGACGCTCCGAAGCGTGAGGTCAAACAGGGTTTGTGACACCCATATCCACCCCTTCTCTCACCCTGACTGTAGCGTTGGTGCAGCCATCCCAGCACAGCAATAACCACGGTGAGGGCCGGGAGCTGTCGCTATTTCCTTGGCCCCTGCTCCTCCGCTTCATGCCACGTAGGGGGATGGAGACACCCGCACGTTTCTCAGGACTCGTAGTGTGGCTGGGCACAAATGCACATACGAACTGTATTTTGGGTTCTGCTTCCCCCCGACCAGCAATTTCCACCCACTGCTGTGAATCTGATGGCACTGAGTGGCTCTAAATAGGTTTGTCCCCAGGACGCCTGCTTGGCTAGTCAAGGTCCCCGTCGGAAAGGCGGGCCAGCCTTCCCGGGTCATTCTCAGCCATTTTCCAGCTGCAGCAAAGAATCAGGCAGGAAATTAGTCAGCAGTGTATTGGGAATAGGTTCTGTGGGAAGAGAAAGAAAGCGCGATGCAACCCGTTCCCCACGCAGCTGAGGCCGTTGCAGGAGGCGTTTGCTGGGCTCAGCCTGAGCAGAGGCAGGCTTCCCAGCGCAGAGCATCTGACAGATACTAAAAGACGAGTCAGATCCCTTTGATTCTTAAATGTCTGGGTCTTGATCCCATAACGCTGTCTGCACTGCCTGGGAGAAGCCACCTGCACTGAGTGATCTTCATTTACATGTTGTGACAGTGATTTATTCTCCATGAAAGCCGTCTCTGCCTCCTCTCCACTCTCTCAGCTGTGCCCTGGTTCCTCTGCAAGAACTTGCTTTCACCCTCCCGCACCTCCTGTGCCATGGGGAAAGGAGCAGTGCTGGCCCATCTTTACAGAAATCCTTGGGATTTATAGCCACCAGCACCACCAGGTCCATCACTTCTCCACCAGTGATGTGTGCTGCATAAATAGCCTGGAAGATGGGAAGACCGGAGCAGCGCAGTCGCTGTTTCTCCCCAGCAGAACCAAGACATGTTCAGCCCCTTCCCTGTCCCCAGGAGCTGAAGACCATGAGGTCCTGCTCTGGTCCTGCCCCAGTCCCTCTGACCTCTGGGCTCTGCTGCAGCCTGGATCAGTCCCTATGGACAGACGCACGGCTGTCCGAACAGCAGCGCCGTGACCTCATCCCGCAGCCCAAGCCCTGGTGATGCCGAGGGTGCAGCCAATGTGGGAAAGACGCCGGCTGAGCAAGGAAGGGAAAGGAAGGGAGGAAAAAGGGGAGGGGGGGCTGCATGCGAGGCGCAGCTCATCAAAAGCACCCCGAAAGTTTTCGCCAAGCCCATCACGAGCTGCCAAGCCCAGGCTCCCAGCGAGCGCGTGCTTTGGGGGATGAATGGGTTCCCCTGCTGGGTGAATGGCTGGAGCCTCTGGAGGAGCTGAAGGTTATACTACCAGTGCATTATTGATGAGCCTCCTTGGAGGAGCTGGGACTGCTTCCCTGGCTCGGTGTCTGGGCACTGCAGCAGGGAAATGATTGAGTACCCCAAATCCAACCTGCGAGGGAACAACTCTCCTTTAGCTCAGAGCTGAAAGAGACTCAATAGCCGAGTGACCCTCGGCTGTGGGTTCAGGCTCCTGAGGAGGTCTCCTGCCTGCCTTGCCCTGCTCTGTTATACCACCCGTTTGGTATCTCAGTGCTCAGCGATAGCCCATAGTTTCTTCATTACATTCCTGTTATAGAGACCAGTTTTACTTGTACTTGGATGCCGTGGTGGAGGCCTGGCTCACACACACAGCTGCGGATTTCCTTTCCCCAGAGAATTCACGTTTTAAACAGGCAAGACAGAGCAAGAAGGGAAACTGAGGCACAGAGCTATGACAAGGGTAACCTAAACCAGCACCCAAAGCTAACACCCCTCCCAGGAGCCAGCGTGACCTTTGGGGTCTTCCCTCCTCGCTCTTTGCCTTGGCACCTCAGCGCAGGGCCGGGAGCGGTGCCCTGCTCAGCACCAGGCTGACAAGCAGGAGAAACGCCCCTTCCCTGTGAAGAGCACGGCATCGCCGTCTGCAGCACCTCTGCTGCAGGTTTAAACCCCAAACGCTGCTCGGAGTTGGTACATCTCCTGCTCTCACTGCCCGTCATCTCCCTGCTGATTACTCCAGCCCAGCGCTGCCGCTGAGCAGTGAACGGAGCAGCTTCACGCAGGCGGCGTCTGCAGCCCTACACGTTTCATCAGATGATCGTTTTTCACCGGATTGGCTTTTGAAAGCCTCAGAAGTTCAAAGGGGCTTTTTGACGTTGAACCTCTCCCCGCGCGCACACTGAATTGTTTCTGGCCAACTGAAAACCTTCTGCTACATAAAGTAATTTTGTGTTAGAGAAGCTTTTGCAGCGGGAAGCGTGGCTCATCAGTAAAATCAAGCCAATGGGATTGTAGCTATTGATTTTTCCTACTTCTACCACTATTCAGCTGCCTAGAAAACATTGCTGTAGCAAATGATAGTCACTTTGGGGCAGCCTTGTAATTGCAGGAGCACAGCAGACAGTTTACCTGCATGCAACCTCGTTGTCCTACCAGCAAATTTTTCAAAAAACTGGAGAGAAACTGTATAAAATCTGCGTACAGACACCAGAGAAGAACTCCCCAGCCACATGCAGGCCTGCGCTCTGCTCGGAGCTGTACGGGTCAAGAACAAAGCAGCATCCCCTTCCCCAAGGGTTTTAAGCAAGAGGCAGATGAACACAGCCAGCCCAGGGAGCTGGGAGTATGATCCCCGGGGTCACGTCTGTATGGCCACGAAGAAATGGAATCGCGACGCAGACAGACAGGGTTGCGCTTGCCTTAACCTGGAGTGCTCTGGGCTCGGGTGCAGGATCAGCTGAGAGGGGCTTACTGAGGTGCCAGGGTCAGCTTTCCCACGGGAACGGCTGGGGACCCCCCTCCATGACCACCCGGGCCACGCAAAACGGGCTAAGGCACAAGGAGAGGGGGCACAAAGGCACAAAGCAAGTGCCCCGTGCCACATCTGCCAGGGGCTGGAGTGCTCCGATGGGCAGCCGTGCGAAGCGTTGCACCCCCGTCTCAGCTCCGAACCTCCTGCTCCTGCCGGGAAACAGCTCTTGCCGGTGCTGAAACCCCAGAAGGCACTGGCTTCAAAAATCTGCTCTTTGCTGGGATTCATTATTTCTTCCTACACCCTCTTCAGTGGGGGTGTGTGCAGCAGGACTCTGGTAGCCTGGCTGGTGCTGCCGTTCCCTCCGCCGGCGGCTCGTGCCGTGCCAGCCCTGCCGGCCAGGCACACCGGCAGGTCAAGGCATTTCAAGCAGGGACCACTGGAAGGAAAGTGGGGAGCAGCAGCATCCCAAAGCACCAGCTCCCTCCTGTAGCATTCCTCGTAGCGAAGCCACGAGCTCTCCCCAGCCTGAGCATTTGGCACGGGATGCCCGATGAGGGCAGCACCTAACGATGCTGCACCAAGCTAACGAGGAGGGCGTCTTTTGGAGCAGGATGGTGCTGCCAAGTCGGAGCTGGGCTGCGGTGACCTCCAGCGGAAACCCCCTGGTAAACAGATGGGAGCAAAATTATTTTGGCAGCATAGAATGGTTTAAATGTCTCCAGCCCAAAGAGGTGACTACAGCAAGTGAGGGACCTGCCAGGATCTGGAGTCATTCAGGGTAAATGACAGCAGAATAAAGCCCAGAAATCCTGCACCCCAGGAACTGGGTGTCTTGGGACTCCCCGCCCCCCACCAATGCTGGGCTGTCTTGCAGCACCCCAGACCCTCCACCGCCTCCCCCTGAATCAGGGTGACAGCCGCCTTGCCAGGATCGGACCCCTTCCAGCATCTGCTGAGGCTCAGCATCTGGTCGCTAATTAGCTCTCCAGCAAGCCGGCATTAGGAGGCCCAATCAACATTATTTCATTTATAACCAGGAAACAGCTGTCCCCTTCTTTGCATACAGGGCTCATTTTAAAAGGCATTAACCCCTCCCTGCAGGGCTCCTGGGGGAGGGGGGGTTCTGCCATGCAACCTCAGGTGTTGGGGGGCTGAGTTACACTCGTACCTGCCGAGCGCCTCCGAGAGCTTTCCTGGTTTGGGGCAGCACATCACTGCCTGGATCTGCGGGGGCTGCTGGGCAGGGGGATGAAGAGGAACCCTTGAACCTCCACCAGCTCTGTACCCTCACAGGAGGGTCACAAAGCAGGGGGTGTTTTCAAGGTGGCTGTTTCTGGCTCTTAAAAACATCTCCATATTGCAGTGCTGGTGTGGAGAGACCCGTGGGGTAAGAATTATCCGGGGTGAGGGCACTGGCTTCCCAGGGAAGATGGATAATGAATTTTGCAGCTGGGTCAGAGAAGTGACTGACCCTGCACCGAAGCCGTCCTGGAGTTAACTCCAACGGACCCCGTGCAGCTGAGAGAGCAGTGGCAGAGGCACGGCACGGGCTGCACTGGGCCATCCATCACTGTCTCCAGCAATTTGTCCTACGTCTCGGAGCTGTCGCAGACCTCATCGGCTCCCGCAGCTCACCAGCCCACGTGCTGCCGGTGCCTGCCAAGCAGAAAGGACATCAGGGATAAGCCTGCCATCGCTTTCCAGGGCACATTATGGATGCCCCAGAAGGGCAAAGATCCAGGTTTTCTGTGCACACCTTGGCACCATGGCTGAGTTTGACTTAATTTGGGATCTGCTGCCCACAAAGATGGAAATCTCTTTGCGGCTTTGCCCTGCTCTGAACCCATCCGCAGGAGGGATGGAGCTGGCTGGATGCACAGTGCTGTGAGCATCCTCGGAGCTGCCTGGATGGAAACCTTGCAAACAGGCACCAGTTGGAGAAGGCTCCAGCTGCTCAGACATCCTCCTCTGGAAAGCCAGCACCTCCCAGATGACAGGAAAGGTGAGACATGCCGAGGAGGTGGCTGGAGCATGGCATTTTGCCTCCTAAAAGGAAGGGCGTTTATTGCTGCCACACTGCAGCTCAGCTGGAAGCTTCACCAGCCTCCTCAGTGCCTGACTTTCTATATCCCATCTTACAGCAGAGAGAAATTGGCTTCATGATACAGTTTATACCCACCACGCTCAGTGACTGGTCAGGTTTAAGGCACCTGGAGACTATTCCAGCCTTGGAACGAGCTGCATGAAGTGGGGTCCTGAACTGGGAGCCTGTTCCTCCTCCGCCTTGCGGGAGCGAGCAGCACCGCAGGGACACGCGCTGCCAGGAGGCTCGGCACGAGGCGTCGGGGAGCCGAGGGATGCGGCGAGAGCCAGGACGAGCCCAAGGCACAGCCTGGCCGAGGCACAGCGCAGCCCTGGGTGCGGCGCACCCACGAACCGCTCCAGGCGGGAGCGAGGGGCACGCACCGCGGATGCTTCCCAGAAATAGGTGAAGCGGAGTTGGGATCCGGCTCGGGGAAATTCGGCAGCGTGCCGATGCCACGATTAGCATTCAGGAGCTCAGGCAGCCGTAGTGAGCTCGGGTTGTTCCGAACACATAAACACCATCTGTGCCCGTGGAGCGGGGCCCGCAGCCTCTCGCAGGTTGCGGCACCTGCTCGGAGGAGCTGGCGGCGTGGGAGGTGCCCTTGAAATCCTGCCCCGCCACCCCGGGTCAGCTCGCTGTGGGGACGGATGCTGCCATGCTGGCGAGAAACCCGCTGGATAAAGAAAAGAAACAGAGGGGAAGGAGCGGGAGGGGAGCCCATCAGCCCCTGGAGATGCTGGTATTGGGTCTGGGGTGCTGGACCACGCTGGGCACTGGTCGCCCCTTCATCGCTGGCATCGCAGGGGCTGCTCAGGCTGAGCTGAAAGGCTCTGGCACCGGTGCCCTGCCTGAGAAAGTTCATTTTTACATCCCACTTGGCGTATTCTCCCAGCTTCACAAATGGACTTTTGGCAAGAGGAAAAAAATGTTAAAAATATATATATATATATATATGGAATATGAGACAGGACAAACTTTCCCACTTCTCTCCCATTTATCACCCTGAAGAAGATTAAAGCTTGTGGCCTCCTCAGCCTACATTCACATGCCAGAATCTTTATCTTTTTTTGTTGTTGTTGTTGGGGTGGGGATTTTTTGTTTTCTCCCCTAACCTAGTTACATTCCCATAAATGTAATCTGGCCTCAACGTATTAAAGATGTAGTGAGTGGCAACGCAGCCTGCAAACTCCCAGCTCGGCTGCCAGCAGCATGCAAAGCCTCGAGGACGAGCGGCCGGGCTGCGCTTCAAGAGGAGCCTGGTTGGTGGGGGGCAGCGGGGATGCCGGGATTTAATCACACCCACAACGGGAAACGCCAGAGAGAGGCGGGATGCTTTATCTGGAACGTCTGCGGAGAAAAACTGAAATGCAAAAATAATTTGCAGAATCAAGAAGTTAGGGGTGGGAAGGGAAAGACCTGAGAGCAGATGGAGGTGGTGGGGATTGCTGTCCCGGGGCTGGCTCCGGCGGAGCCCTGTGGGTGAGGCTCTGCGCACCTTAATTAAATTAGGGCTTTTTATAAAGTAATAACCAACTTTCTTCCTGGTCCTTCGTAGTTCATTCATGCGTTGCTCATTATTTTTGAAATGCCTCGTCTTTTCCCCCCCCCAGAAGGTGCTCTCCTTTAAATCTTAATTACCACCTGAACTCCGGATCCCGGCTGGTGGTTCATTCCTTGCAGCGAGGCCGTTTGAACTCTGCCATCGACGCGGTATTACGCTGAACTTCCTCCGTCACCATTAGCACATGCTGTAATTTATACAGTGATTTTAATTGAATACTCAAACCTCAGGGTCACACATGGAAATCAAACAATACCAGGAGTGGCTTCAGCTACTTAAATGCCTGGGAGCGGGCGGAGACACGAACAGGAGCACAGCACCGCGGTGAGCAGAGGGTCCAGCTCCACCTGAGGAAGATGCTGATGGCTTGAGGAAGGAGGAGGGTGCCTGTAAAGGTCAGGAGAGACCTCACTGCCCACGGTGGGGCGAGCAGCTCCCAGCCAAGAACATGAAAGATAGACCGACCGTCCCAGCCACACTGGGGAGACCGAGGCAAGGAAGCAACTCAACACAGGATGCCCGGTCGTGGCCGTTACATTTTTCTCTGAAGCCCTCCAAGCGCTGGGTCTGATTTATTTTTGTGGTGTGTTTAACACCATTCTGGGAGATGTAAAAACAATAACTGTTGAAGATAATAATATGCAATGATCTGATGACTCATGGGTTAATTCTCACTCACAAACAGACAATTCTTCCCAGAATGTAAAACATTTTAACAATATTAATGGTGGAAAAGAGATGGGGCTTCTTTTGTCGGGATATTTTTTTTTTAGGTTCCATTAATTCTTTGTTCAGTTGATGCATATTCAAACGGCGTAAGTGGGGCCCTCACTGTTTCAATTAGCATTAATGCACAATTATTTTTCTCCATATTTATGCTGCTCTCGCAGGGCATGGGCTTTGGTTGTTGGGTGGTTTGGTTGGTTTTTTTTTTTACATTTGTATGTTAATTCAGTGTTTAAAATATACTTCTCCCCAAACCGTTTGCATGGTGATAAAGTATAATGAGAGGGAGAGAGATTTATGGCTGAAACACCAGAGGGAGAAAAGGGCTGCCTATCAAAGCAGGAGATAAATCCTGGCTTTTACCAGATCATAAGATATAATTGCATCTAACGCGGAGATTGCACAGAATCGATTCATTCCCCGACGCTGTTTACTGCCGGGAATTTGCAGCAAACAAGCCAGCCTTAAAAATGCCTCGGCCCTGCAGTGCCGCGGCGATTCCTCGCCGTGCCGCGGCCGCAATAACCGCCCCGTGCCGCGGATGCTCCCCGGCCAGCCCTGCCCGTGTCCTGCAGCCCGGGCTCTGCGCTGGGACGTCCTTCCAGCCGAGACGCGTGACGGGGACAGACTGGTTGCAAACCAGCTCCTGGGGAGCTTGGGGTGTTGTGACACTTCTGCACGCTGGGACGGAAACGGGGCCGATCTCCGTCCGCAGCTGTTTTGCCTGGAGGAGATAACTACGTTTTGAGGTGCTGGTAGTCGCCCCCCTCCCACACGGCGGGTGAGTGGGAGGGACGGAAACGAGCTTCCCCATCCCGCACCATTGCACAGACCTGGATTTTTAAATACTTCTTTTTTCTTGATTCTTTTAAAATACTTCTTTTTTCTTGATTCTTTTAAAATACTTCTCTTTTTCTCTGTATTCTTTTAAAATACTACTTTCTTTTAAAAATGGTTCCATTTTTGCTAGCCTTTTGCAGCATCCCAGTCTAACAGCGCCGGGGTACAGAGGAGGACAGGTCCTTCGTGCCTCGGCAGCAGAACCAGGCGTCCAGCCCTCGGCCCGCAGCAGGGAGCCAGCGCAGAGCAGGGGCTGGGGCAGCATCCCGCCTGCAGCTCAGCACCGGTTGCCACGAGGCCGCCCGAGCCTGTGGCACTGATGAAGGTCCCCCGTTCCCTGACCATGAGCTGCTGGGAAACCTCCTCCTTTTTCTGAGAAAGGAGACAGCGAAGGGCTCTGGGGAGCGGCGCAGGTGAACGCTGTGGATCAATCCTCCTACAGCCCTTTGGCAGCGGGCAGGGAGGGAGCTGAGCCCAATCAATGCTCGTTAGCTATGCTTTAACAGGAGAACAGGTTACAGCTTCCACTCCTTCTTGAGGTGTGGCAAGGGCCACCTTAGCGGTGGGGGAAAGCTGGTCCTGGCCCGACTGGACACGTTCCTGAGTGATGTGCTCTAGGTGGCCCTGCCTTGGCAGGGGGGTTGGACTAGATGATCTTTCGAGGTCCCTTCCAACCTCTATGATTCTGTGATTCTGGCAGGGCTACAGCCAAGGGATGAGCTGGTGCTGGAGGTCCGTGTGCCGTCCTCCTCAGCAGGAAGGCTGGTGCAGGCAGCAGGTAATGTCTGCCTCAATCTTACGTTGGGTTCTGGGGGAGCGGGGCTGGGGTCTGCTCCCTGGAGGCTGCTAGTTGCTCTCCTCTCTTTCCTGCTCTGGAGAAGCAGGGGTTTGCAAACTATCTGGCTGTTTCACCTGGCACGTCCCCGTGCAAGGGCTGTGCGGCAACCCTGCAGCCAGCTGCAGCGCGCTGGGCTCAGAGATGCTCCAGCATCGCCTCCAGCCTCTCCTCCCTCGCTGAGCCCAGCCCAGTGCCCAGCAAGGATCAGGGATGATGCAAAGCGGGTAGGATGACAGAGGGGTCTCCCTTGTTCCTCAGTTTAGGATCTGAACTTGCTGCAGGATTCCCTGAACTGAGCCAAAAAAAGCAAGCCAGGAAAGCCCTCCCTTTCCCGCGCCGCTCCATAAATCACGTGCTGATTCAGGGCCCTTCGAGCCGCAAGCCGGTGGCTGGGAAAGCCTGACCTGTGACAAACACAGAGGCAGCGATATGTCTCCCTGCAGAGCAGGTTTATGGAGGCGTGTGCTCGGGAGGGAGATGCTTGGGTGGCCTGGTTCCTTTGAGGGACCTCCTGGAGACCCTCTGAGCTGTGCTGGGGGCATCAGCTGCCACCTTAGCTGCCCCACCAAAAGCATCACAAAAAGCTGCTCAAGGAGCTGATTTTCCACATGGACCTTAATTCCCTGCGGGTCGCGCCTTGCCTCCAGCCTAGGCTGTATTTGAACTGTTGTTCCAGGACCCTCGCAGTTAATTCCTATCTGAGCACCAGGGAGAGAAGGTGTCTGTGCCGAAGGTACCAACCTCAGCTCACTATTGATGGTGCTGCTGTAATTAGCACAGCTAAAATATTTCTGCTGGACCTTGGCTGCTGTGTGGCTCTGAGGAAGGAAATTAATCCAACTGGGCAGCTGTTCTCCAGGTACAAGGCTGGAAAAAAGAAGGAAAAGGGGGGAAAGCTGAGTGGCAGCATCTGCCTGTGGCTGGGAATCCTCCCGACAAGGTGTGGCTGAGGGTAATGAAAGGAAATAATTATGAATTTACACCTTTTTGGTAGATATTTAGGGCTGGGGAACAGTGAGGGTAAAGGGAGCAGGTACTGAGTCTGGCCCAGCTCTCTGCAGCCTCTGGTTATGGCACGGGTGGGTAAGAAGGGGAGCCGGGGTTCCGAAAGGCAGGTGCCAACGCTCAGACTCACCACAGAAATACTGAGTCCTGATCCTGCCCTGGGCCGCAGACCAAACCTTTCCCTAATCTCAGAGAGGGTTCCTGCAGCCGGCAAGGAGACGGAGGATTTAAGACCTAATTTTCCATTAAATATGTACAAGCTAAAAAGGGCCAAGGGGATTTCTAATGCCAAAGAACATCTGCAACAGCCAGATGAATAGTTAGGGACAAAGATATTTATAGATTCATTTATTTTGGCTCATTTTAAGAATTTCAGAGGAATCCTTTTGTCCACTATGAGCTAGTTTCTGTCAAAAGCAAAAAGCTCAAGCAGGGCAGCCAGGAGAGCAGAGCTGAGAGAGCTCCTGGGCGTGCGGGGGGAGCCTGCGGTGTCCTGCACCACTCTCCTGGGGCTCACAGAACATGACTTAAACTGTGCTGCATGAGCCAGGACTGAAAGAAGCTCCAAGACAGACCCAGGGCTGCGGACACAGAGGTTTTTCACCCCAACCTCCAGACTGTGATCCCAGCAACCAACGTTTGCCCTCTAATTGCTGGTTTTCCCGTCCCAGGAGGACAGGCGATGACGTGACTCCTCTGGGCACACAGCAGGAGCTCGTGGCTGGAGCTCTGCAGAGCTTGAGGTTCAAGTCTCATCCTTAGCTCATTAAAGTCCCTCAAGCAGAAGAGATTTAAATACTGGGACCCTACTGCTTCAGGCTTACGGGGAGGTGTATATTAATGCTTCTCTTATTCCCTAACCTGCCATTATAAGCCCCATCAGCTCAGCTTGATTTCCTTGCACCTCGTGTTACGTTGGGGAGTAAAATGTACCCTGGAGAGAGCGTGGGGAGCGCTGGGGACCCTGCACAAGGGCACAACACCAGCCCAGCTGCAGGCACAGGGGGATATACCGCTCGCTTTGAAAGCCAACGTGAAAGTACAGCAATTTTAGCTTTGTTTAATAAGTTACACACTTGTGAGCGTTGTTCTGGTTCTGGATTTTGCCGAACGTCTCCCATTGCCTGGGAAAGATCCCGACGACAAGGGTTCGCGCGCCTGCCATGCAAGGCTCCTAATTTCATAGTTCAGTGTATTAGAAAATAGGAGGAGGATTTGTAAAGAGAAGGAAATGGTTTAAAACACCTCACAGCTCTTTCTGGCTGAGCAGACCTGGGTCCTGGATCGCAGCAGACGTGGGAGTGTGAAGTACGTGCGGAGACGCATGCCAGGGATGCATTTATTTTAGGATACGCTTAGCTTTAACGTGCACACGGAAGTTTGGGAGCTGAATATAGTTGTAATACAGCAACAGGATCCAAGACACCGGGCTCATCCTTGCCTCATAATAGTGCACATCCTGCAAATACCAACCCGAACTCGTGTCTAGTCGTGCATGTGGCGATACAAGCGGAGACGGAGGAGGTGCGTGCAGGGGGATGTGTAGGAGTTGGGCTGCATGTTTCCTGGGGACTTGTAGGCTTGTGCGAGCGCACAGCTGAGGAAAGTGGCTGCAGGCACGGGTGTGAGCTTGCAAGGATGTGCATGCCTATATGCATGCACATTTTTAATGACCAAGGGGATTCGAGGCTTGCAGGAGCAGGTTACAACATGCTGGGCTACATTTATAAGATGAAGAGGCTAAGAAATGATGCTCCTCACTAAAGCCCATTGAAAATCCCACAGCTTTAGGAAATACTTGTTTGTTTCTGCCTCACTCTGTCCCCAGTGTTTGAATTTCAGAGGTACCTGAAGCGGTGCAAGCAGAGGGGGAAAGGTGAAGTGGAGCAAGCTGAATACAGAGCAGGCAGAGCGACTCATATACGTAAGGATGGGCTCCGCACCGCCCTCATTTTGTATATTTTTCTGACAAGTCATACAATAAAAAGGAGATGGGTATTTCCCACCTGTTCCAGTGCCCTGCTGCGAGTGGCATCAAAATAACACCCAAAGGGCTTTGGCTCAGGCAGTCGCGGCTTGCCAGGGGAAGGGGAGAGAGGAGCAGGGGCTGCCTGTGCCCCTCGGGGCAGGCTGGAGCCCTCCACTGCAGCGGGCAGAGGTGTTGGTGGGCTGCGAGTGCCTGCGTATCTCGCTTGCTGCTATTTCTCCTAAAAAGCAGAGGTGCTGAGACAGCCCTCCTATCTCCGTACTGATACCCAGGGAAACCTGGGGTGTATGAGGGATATTTAACTCAAAGACAAGAGGCTGGAGGGGAGGCAGGAGACCTAAGGGCTGCTGCATGGACTGGAGGGAGCTGCTGGTCCCCATCCCTTGCTGGGCAGGGGAGAAATCACAACAGAGGTACATTGGGGAGGATGGTAAGAAAAACCTTCTGACTGAGGGAAGAGTGAAGCTGCTCTGAAGACATCCCCAGCCAGGCACCAGACGATGTCTCAGGGCTTGTCGACGCAGCAAGAACCAGGGCGATGCATCTAGGGAAGGGGGGAAGGGAAAAAGTGTGATTTTTAAGGGAGGCTAATGGTCTGGGGCTGGAAGCAAGAGGAGGTGAAGAGGAACAGAGCCCCGTTCTGCGGAGGCATTCCGGCCGTTTGCCTAACCCCCGCTGAGCCCGATGGAGATGCAGCGTGGGAGCGCAGTGCGCGCCGCTCCCACGCGTGGCCGCTCCGCCCCGGCCGCATCCGCGGGGCTCTGCCCCCCCCTAGTGTCGGAGCGCGGGGGGAGGCGGCCCGGGGGTGCGCCGGGACCGGCTGTGCTGCCCGTGCCAGGCCAGCGGCGAGGATGCAGCAGGCTTCATCCCTCAGCTCCGCATCGCCCGCAGCACCGGGAGCAGGAGGGGACATTTGCTTCACCCGTGTTTGAGATGGCTGAGAGCCGGGGGCGGTGGGGAGGAAGCAAGCAAGCTAGGAAGTTCTTACAAACTGAAAATATCCCCTTTCTCCTCTTTTTTTTCCCCCTCCCAAAACAGTAACCTCCCTACCCACCCTGGAAGGCGGTTGAGAGATGGGCACCCTGCAGCGCTGGCGCGGTCCCTGGCGCCGGGTATCGCAATATTGCGTGGCAAAGCAGCGCGGCGAGGGCCGCACCGGCGCGGCGCTGAGCTGCCCCGAGCAGGCAACGGGAAATTCAGTCCGGTTTTCTGCAGCTTACGGGAGGACGGGTGATACCTGATCTAGCATAAAGCTGTCAGGCGGACGGAGCCTATCAAAACTGCCTGAGCAAATATGAACTGGCAGAGTGAATTTATACCGGATCAGTGTGTTGTGTCATATAGGCACAGAGGCTTTTTATCTGGTGCTAGAAGCCCTGAAGCTGGATTTACAGTGCCATGAAACCCTGTGCCTGCTCTCTAGAGATAGGGAGTGAGTTTATCCCAGGAGGAGCAGCGCACCTTTCAATCCATCTTTATGGAAAGATGGATTTTTATGGGAAGCATTATATTTCTCCTTTCTTACAATGCTGTTGACACAATTTGTTTCAATTTTTGGCTCGCCTTACCCACACCAACGTGCGGTGGTACAGATGCAGGCACTACAAGCGCTGAGTTTGCACCGGTATTTATGTACATGCAAATCCCTCCTCGTTGAGGCAAGCCATGAAAATCCATCTCCATCTTGAGCCAAAACCTTAGAAAAAAAAATTACACATCCCAGAGTCCCCCCCCAAGCACCTTTGGCCATTATGTGTCTGAAATATGGGCTTTGCAGCCGAGACATCCAAGATTTAATGCAATGCAGGCAGTAAATAAATAAATAAGGCAGAGGGAATGGGAGCTGATGCAAAAAGTTAGTGTTTCTCTAGCTACAAAGGGAAAAATAAGGACTTGAAATAAGAGAGCTGCAGAGCCAGGCATGCAGGAAAAGCTGGCTGAGCAGTGGGCGGGGTGGTGCGGGGCCTTTGAAGATGCTCTCTTGGGATAGAAGTTCAGCAACCTGCAGGAATGCGCTGGTCAGCCCAGAGGTGATGGAGAAATGGGCCGATGGAGCGACGAGCCACCATCAGCAGAGAAGCATAAACGAGGTGTCTGCCAGTTTGAAGTTTTCTAATATTTTGTGCCTATAATCTTGACCCCTGAAATAAAAACTTTTTGCAGTGTCCCTGGGGACTCGTTCCTCCCTCTGCCAGCACACCCCACACACAGACACCAGCCTCTCTCCCAGCACAGCCGCCAGCAGACCCCGGGGTTTCAAAGTGACCCCCTAGGGCCCCAAGGCAGAGAGAAGGAAGAAATGAGAAAATCAGATGTGAATGAAATCCCTGGGAGAGTCTAGGCCATTCATGCCGAACTAACCCGTCAGGAAAACCAAGGCTAAAGCATCCTTCTCTTTAACGGGAGAATCCACAGGAGCTTCCAACAGCCCGTGACCTCTGGAGCAGCCAAGCTCGGGATGCTGCAGGACATGAACCATCGTTACCCTGGTCCTTTCGTTTCTCAGCAGCCAGCAGGATGCTGCCAAGCACCGAGCTGGGACAGGAGGGCTCCAGCTGAGGAATTTATTGCTTCAAAGGATATTTCCAGGTTGGACTCAGAGTCTCGGTGGGCTGCAGCAGGTCCCTGGGTGTATCTGCAGCAGGCTGCTGGCCCTGGGGAGCTGTTCCCACCCCATCTGCAGGTTGCGTTAGGGCAGCAGGTTTAGCCTGCAGCAACAGGGGCCTCCTTGCAGGATTAACGCTTCGGGACCTTTTTTTGGACAAACAGGGAACACGGCGTTTCTTGGTGCTTTCAGAGTTACTGCTGCAGGGAGAGAGAGAAGAGAGGGACTGCTGGCACTGTTTGCAGCTTGAGCAGTTTTTCTCTTGCGAATCATAATTACCCGCATTAAATCCATCTCCACAGGAATGGAGACACAGGGTATAATAATACACGCAAAAAGATTTGAGCACAGATTCAGGGGCCTCGTAAAGCCCAGACAATGGCAGGACCCTGATGCGAGGGAGGATTAGGGTCGTCAGCAGAGCACAGAACAGCCTTTAAGAGGACTCCCACCGCCCCGAGTCCTTCCAGGAGAATGAGAGGCAAAGCCGCTGCCTGCGGGACCGAGCTGCTCATTCTCCTCCCTAATCCCACCATTGTGCAGGAAAACCTGGGGGCAGCAGTTTGCCTTTTGCGAGGAGCCAGGGGAGGCCGCATCTCTGTTGGGATCTGGGTCGGTCCCCAGCACCCAGCCGTTTTTTTCTCCCAGGGCTGCCAGCCCGAGGCTGCTGCCTGCTTGTGTGCCACAGGGAAGAAGCTCTCTCATTGCACCCGTATTATTATTGCACCCCTATTATTATTATTGCATCCCTATTATTATTATTGCACCCCTATTATTATTATTGCACCCCTATTATTATTATTGCATCCCTATTATTATTATTGCACCCCATTATTATTATTGCACCTCTATTATTATTATTGCATCCCTATTATTATTGCACCCCTATTATTATTACTGCACCCCTATTATTGCCCACCTAGTATTGCACCCGCAGTAAAACCCTGCCCGTCACCTGCCAAGCTCCTGCAGAGAGATTTGAGTGGGAGATGTTTCCAAACCTCCGGTAAACAGGTCTCTAATAACTCCCCAACACACTCTTAACAGACAGTAATTCCATTTTTAAACTGCAATCAAATCCTTTAGTTCAGGCAGCAATTTGAAGTGTGACTGGTAAATACAGGGATTCTTTGAGGCGTCAGACCTCTGAGGCTTGAGCTGCTGTTTGTAGCTTTGAAATGGAATGACCGTTTCATCTGATAGCCCTGCGCTTCCGTAATACCCTCCCTCTGCCGATAGCTGCTCTCAGCCGGTGGCATCCCCTTCCCTGGAGAAAAGTCACCATCCCAGCCGCAGCGCTGGTCAGCACGGCACGGCGATGGCCCCGAGGCTCCAGCACAGCTGGAGGCTGCAGAAGGCACCGGCCTGTGGGATGCAGCGGGCCAGGACTTGCCCCACAGCTGGAGAACAGCTGGTCCTTCCCCAGCAGAAGCACCATCAGACTCCAGACTGGTTTGGGTGGGAAGGGACCTCCCAGCCCACCTAGTGCCACCCCCTGTCATGGGCAGGGACACCCCCCACCAGCCCAGGCTGCCCAAAGCCCCATCCAGCCTGGCCTTGGGCACTGCCAGGGAGCCAGGGGCAGCCACAGCTTCTCGGGGCACCCTGTGCCAGGGCCTCAGCACCCTCCCAGGGAAGGATTGCTGCCTAATATCTCAGTCTCCCCTCTTTCAGTTTAAACCCTGAAACGCTGAGGGGTGACCTCATCAATGTTTATAAATATGTTAAGGGTGAGTGTCAGGAAGATGGAGCCAGGCTCTTCTCGGCCTCACTAAGCGATAGGACAAGGGACAACGGGTCCAAGCTGGAGCACAGGAGGTTCCATGTTAATATAAGGAAAAACTTTTTCACCGTGAGGGTGACAGAGCACTGGAACAGGCTGCCCAGAGAGGTTGTGGAGTCTCCTTCTCTGGAGACATTCAAAACCCGACTGGACATGTTCCTGTGTGATGTGCTCTAGGTGGCCCTGCCTTGGCGGGGGGGTTGGACTAGATGATCTTTCGAGGTCCCTTCCAACCCTTGTGATTCTGTGATTCTGTGAACCCACCCCCCTTGGCCTGTCTCTACACTCCCTGATAAACAGCCCCTCTCCATCTATTAAGAGCAGCAGGAGAAGCAAGAGAAAGATTTACTAGTGAGAAGAACCTGGAAATCTGGGTGTGTTTGGAATGGAAATGTATTCTGAAGGACGAGAGAGGCTGTCCCGCGATGAGGGACATGTAAGGGTGTCCTATCAGCGGCGCAGTCATTAGCTCTCTGTCTATCAAAGTTGTTTCTAAGCCCGTCCTCACTGTGGGACCAAAACTGCTTCAGCCTCTAGAGAGCAAAGGATGCCGGGCCGTGGCCACAGTTTTCTGCATCCCGTGGGTGATGCCTCCTGATTTATTGCAGAGCACAGCAAGGCTGCTGTGGGTCCCACCGCCCGGTACTGCCCCAGGCCTCACCTTGGAGCCGGAGCTGCGTAAGACGTAGGCAACGCCTTTATTTCTTGGTTTTAGAAATGAGTTTCTTTTGGAAAACATACTGAGGGAAATGAAAACTGACATGATCTTGATGGAATTATTAAGGCTATTGATTGGGTTGGGAGCTCGGCGTTGCTAATTCCATCAATAAGAAATATGATATTGCAACAGTCAGGCCCGATGATTGATGGCTTGTCTGTGGGTTTAATAACACTTTGCCTCTCTAAAGCACCCTTCATCTGTGCATCTCAAGGTGCTTCGGAAACATTAATGAATGGGTGCTTGCAGCCCCGAGGTCCCTAAGGGGCAGGAGTGACACCATAGGTCTGCTCCCATGGGCGCCTCTCCTGCTGGAGAGCAGACCAAGAGTTAAAAACCACTTTTGCCTGTTACAAACTGGTGACTAATGAGAATTGTTCCCGTCTAATGAAAATCCCCCTTAGTTGGTGTAATTCAAGCTTGTGCCCCGTGTGTTGACTGCTGGCTTGTACAGCATGTGCCACTGGAGCAAGGCCAGCGGGACCTCTGCAAGCGTGACACCACCGATGACACCTCTGCAGGAGCTTTCGGTGGGGACTGACTTCGAAGGAGCGAAATCGGATTCTGCCAAGCGCCCGGGTCAAAAGCTCAGGTCCAGCTATCTTTGCCCGTGATGGAGGGTGGCAGCTCCACCCCAGCTTCAGCCACCCCAGGTCTCAAAGCGCTCAAGCAGCACAGAGAGCTCACTCGTACACACACGACGAGAGATTTGGGCACGGAGGATAAAGCCGGTTGGCAGCAGCACCCAGCCCAGGCCCCCAGTCACTCCTGGCCAAGCAGGATTGAGCCCCCAGAAGCATCTCCCCAGCCAGGCTCAGCCCTGCCTTCGTCCCCCTGCCCTGGCCTCCATGTCCCCATCCCCTCACCAGAATTCCCTGCCTGGGATGCCTCCTCCAACCTGGCCAAAACTGCCCGTGACCTAAAGCCACACAGTACAGCGCTGGTAGTGAAGAGAGCTGGGAAATTTAGAGCTGTAATTAGCTCCTGCAAAGAGACATTTTGGTTTCATCTCAGGCTGCGATCCGGAGGGTACCTGGACATGACAGGCACCCGGCTAAATTGCCTGGGATCTTGGTTATTCAAGGCCCAGAATCACACTGTACAGTTTGTTGTATTGATTTGCTCGTGTTGAACACGACTCTATAAACAGCAAATCTGCTGGGGATTTTCTCTCCTTTTCCTGCAAGATGGGAAATAAAGGGCAAAAGAGAAAGGATGGGAAGGAGCAGGCACAGAAAAGGCTTTTTCAGCAGGCCATAAAAATGGAGCTGACACCAGGCTGCCTTCTGATGGGAGCAAAGTTATTGCGATGGAAATCACCTTTGAAGAGAAATACAAACACGGCTCAGGGGCCCGAGCTGTAACTGGGGTCAGCCAGCACCGCCCTGGGGCTCCCCACCAGCCCCAGCCGGGGCCGTGTCACTTTTTCCTCTACTTTTCTCCATTTATCACCTTTATTGTGCTTCTGAGTCCGGGAAGGCAGATTCTGCCCTGCGTTACGCTGGGGTAAATCCAGCAGGAGCTGGGGAAGGCAGCGGCACCAGCCCCGGCATCATCCCCCCGCTCTGCACCCCCCGGCAGCGACAGGGGGGCTCTGCCCCGCACGGGTGGGAGGGCGGCAGGGTGAGACCCCGCTCCGTGCCCCGGGTGATGCAGATCCGAGCAGACTCCGTTTTCCCCGTTGCAACGAGGTGAGAGCCAACACCGCAGCCGTGTCCCTGAAGGTTTGTCCTGGTGCTGCGCGAGCCCCCATCCCGGCAGCATCCCAGCGGAGCAGGCAGCGGCATGGGGATGGGTGGGCATCCTCCTCCGTGCATCGCTGGGCTCTGGGGGTACTGGGCATGGGAAGGGGCTGGGGGGGGGCCATACCCAGCGATTTGCATTCGCAGGCTGTTTACCCAGGCTGCGCTCCCATAAACAGAGGGCTCTGCAGCCCATACGTCTGGATATAAAAATATGTATGTTCTGCATAGGGGGATTAAAAGTTTATGAGCCATTATAAATTTGTGCTTTTCATCTTTTATTCATAGATCCTTTATTAAACTCAGGCTAGGCTAATAGACCCGTTTCCAATGTGTTCCCCCCTTTTGCCTTTCACGGGGCCAATTTCTCACTCACACGTGGAGTTCTTCTCGTGCCACGCAGCGTGCGGAGGATGGTGTATCCATAGAACTCCGATGCTGCGGGGAGAGGGTGAGGAAACACAGAGAAACCTCTTCCAGAGAAGAAGGACTCTGGGTTTTCTCCCTGACTTTCTTTTTCCCGGGAGGACTTTCCCTTTCTCTGTTTAGAAAGCAAGCATGAAAAACTCCAGCAGATGATCAGCCTGAAAGCAATTACCGGGGCTGATGGGTTTTCCCACGGCACCTGCCAGGGTGGGCAGCACCCACTCCCGCTGTCTCCCCACCCCGGCTGCAAGCACAAGGCTGCTCTGCTATAAATGCACCCAGCCAGGTAGCCAAGCCCTCTGGGGGGCTGTGACCTGTGGCCAGCAGAGCCTCCACTGAGGACCCATTGCATCTTTATTTAAAAGTTGCGTGCACATGGCACCTGGATAAGCCTGAGACATCCTGACCGCTGCGGAGACGCGGTTCTGGTGGGAAGGTGGAGACTCTCCTCTGCAAGCAGGTAGCACAGCATGGGGGCATGAAGAGGGATGGGGGGTGCAGGTGACCAGCCAGAGGCCACCTGAGCACTGGTACAGGGCAGGAGGAAGAGGGAAAGCAGGGGAGATCTGTGTTTCCCTGCTGTTTGCTCAGCAGAGCCTGGGCACCCCAGTGGCCTGGCTGCAGCCCTGGCCAGGGCAGCAGGACCCGCTGTGGCAGAGTGTGGAAGTGCCAATTTCTCAGCTGAGAGGAGAATAAGGGTGAGAATTAATCCTGCTAATGAGACGTCAAGATTAGTTTGTATGTCCTTGTCACCAGGGCAGGGTGACAGCGCGTGAGAGGTGCTGAAGGGTCCCTGAGGCAGGCAGCTCCTTGATTTTTGGTGGAAGGAAACCAAGCTGCTAACAACTGGTGCTGTTGTGGGCTGTGAGGCACTGCTGGGCTCATCTGGGGGGGGCAGAACCTTCACCCACCAACAGCAGGATCCCCTCTCACTCTGCCTGCTGGGACCCAAAGCCCTGTGTCCCCCCTGTGTCCCTGGGCAGCCGTGCTTGGGCAAAGATCAGCATCCTGCATCCACCCAGCCAGCCCACCGTGCATGGAGCTGGCGGCTCGGGCTGTCCTGCCACCCCAGACACTGTTTCCAGGTACCCCCAGTGTCGCCTTGCCACCAGCACATGCCAAACAAATGAATGTTTTTGTCCCTGCTGAATGGAGACTCTGGAGCCTTAGGAGACCCAGGAGAAAATGGGTGCCTTGTGTTTGTTGCCTGCTGCAGCAGGATGAGTTGAAATACAGCACAGGCGGTGTCTAACAGAGCAAGAAGAGGACAGAGGCACTAATCCTGACCCTGCTTGTGTCTTGGCCGAGGCTTGCGGGGGCTGTTAAGGGGCTGGGGTTGTGTGTACACCGGTGGATGTGGGACTGAGCATCTTGGAAGCGAGCCGAGGGCCCCTTCACGGTGGGGTGCCCCAGCAGAACCCCAGAGCCAGCCGCCCTCCAGAGCCACTGCCCTGCTCCATCCTTCCAGTTGCTTTCTATCGGCAAGAAGTAATTAAGTTCATAAGGCATCAGACAATCAGCTAGCAGCCCACAAGACGTTGTGTTTAATCATGTACTAATGGCATGTTCTTGGCAATAATTACAAGATAACAGTGTTTGCAGGCTGTAATCAGAACAATTCTAGTAATTAAATCAGCCTTTTGTCAGCACGCTCCTTCCTCCTTTGCCAGGGGTCGGGAGCGGCGTGGCAGGACCCCTCCCAAGGAGGAGCGTGTGTCCCAGGGAGCACCCACTGCACCGGGGACCCGCTGCCACCGCTGTGGTTGGCACCACTAATGGAGATCGGAGAGGAAGAGGAACGGAGCTGCCTGCGAGGAGCTCGTTGCAGCAGCATCTGGCTCGGAGCAATTGCTGGCCCCAAACCCTGCAGCCCTTAAGGGTCAGTGGCATGACCCCCCCAGCCCCTTCCTTCCCCACTTGCTCGGGGACCACTGCAGGCATTGGCCATGGGATGGATGGGCACAAGGCAAAGGCAGCAGTAAGGGCAGGGATTAACTCCTCACGTCCTGCCTCCAGCACTGGTCTTACCCAAGTCCACCCCTCCCTCCTCTGCTTTCCAGTATTTGCTGACTGCTGGGATACAAACCCACCTCCATGGCACGTTTCTCCCCCTGGAAGCCCCATCCCACGTTTGGGCCCGCTCCCTCACCCACAAACCTTTCATTCCGTCTGTAATAAGATTTCTCAGCCTCATTATACCAGCCAGGCTCACCATTTGCATGTAAATGAATGGGCTATTAACCAAGTTAATTCCCTGAGACACCCTATTGCTGTGTCCCCCATCTGTGAGAGTGTTGTCACTTGGTTTTGGGTAGAGCCAGCTTCCAAATTCGACTTTTTCCTTGGAGAAGTAGGATCAGCTCCTCCAGCTGCCCCTGCATCCCTGGGGCATCCTGCCTGCGGGACGCAGGCAGGGCTGGCAGCACTGTTCTCCCCAGCAGAGGGGAGATTCATTTCTCCTGTACGTTGCTGATAGAACACGAGATTCATTTACCCCGAGTGTCCTGGCTGGTGCCGCTACGTGTGGCACTTTTGGCCCCAAGCAGCAGAAGAAGCCATTTTAAAAATAACTCCCTCTTCTTAACAGGCAAAACCGTCAAACAATAATCCAAGAATAAAAATAAGCAGTTTTATGGCTCCTCCAATAATTAACTTAGTTCTCAGCTGTTAATTTACGCACCCAAAGTCCTCTGTTTAATATTCTAATTTGTGGTTAATCATCTATCAAGAGAGAACAAACGGTGATTAGCTCATTTTTACCTCCTCGAGGGTGAGGGAGGCAATTTGGTCTAATCAATGCATTAGTTTGCTCAAGAAAACTTTTATCTCATTCCCTGCATTATTCATGCGGCGGTGCTGCCCCTGGCCAGGGGCACATACAGTGGCCTCCGCGCCGCAGAAATGTCACCGGGGTGGGATGCGAGGGTGCTGCTGATGGGTGGCCATGGCCAACCACACAGGAGGTGATGCCCCCTCTTTGCTAGGGATGTCCTAGGGATGAAAAGCCCTTTGTCTACAAGGGTGGTCCGTGAGATGGTGGATCCCACCCTCCCTGCTGGATGTCCCTTCTCCGGCTGCCCTGAGCGGTGTGGGTGGGTTTCTCTTCTCCGGTTGTTCTGCTGCCTCCTGCCAGGGCCGTGCTGGAGCAGCACAGAGCACATCCAGCTGCCACAATGGTGCACGTGGCCCCGGCGTGGAACAAGTGGTGCTTGTCCAAGTGCAAACTGCAGCCAGCACTGCCAGCCTCAGCAGCCTTGAATGGCAGTAAGCAGAGGCCCCCTAATTATTGCAGGCTACAGAAGTTGGTCTTCCTTTCTGATTTTTTTTCTTTCCTTCCAAGGAGAGAGGAAGAGGATGAAAGCTGTGACTCTTGCAAAGAGTCTTGGCAGGCCCAGCGGGACGATTGGTGCGACCCCGAAGGGATCTGCCTTGATTTCCTTTCGTTTCTTCCCTATTGCCTTTCCCGTCGTGTGAAAGCCAGTGAAGACGCTTGGCTCCACACCTTGTTTCTGGAGCCTTTGTAGCTGCAGGGACAAGCTTGGGAGCAGGGTCTTAAACCCTTCAAAATAACTTTAAAATCAGTTGCCACACATTTTTGCTTTGAAAAATAGCTCCTGACTGGCCATGGCCCAGCTGCTCGTGTTTGAACAACTGAGGACAGTGACTAGAAGAGGCTGCTCTCAGCCACAGTGTCTCATGGGAGCTGAGTAGCCCAGAAGCCCCTTCGCCTGTGACCAGTGGGACAGGGGAGGTGGCAAGGACCTGGGCTGGCTCCCAGCGCTGCAGCAGGACCCATGATGTCAAGTTCAGACATGAGCAGGTGGGAGAGAGAAGAGCAAGAGCTCCACACAACTGCTCCCTTGGCACTTTAATTAAAACCTAATCTTATTAGTCTCCCCAGGCACTGGCCTTGCCAGCCCCCGACCTGTGGGGCTGCACGAAGCCTGGCTGTAGCTGTGCCTGCTCCGCAGCTCCTCCCAGGATGTGGCTGGGGAGCACGGGTGCCTGCTGAAGGTCAAGCGGCCTCTGGCTAACGGAGAGCTCAGCCACCGCTGCAGTTGGCACCTCTGGGGAGGCTGCGTGTGGCTCTGACCAGCAGCAAGACCAAAGTCCCTGACTGTGCTGGAGCACTTGCTCCATCCCACCCCTTCCCAGGCAGCGCTGCCTGGGGATGTGCACACTTGGGGGTGAGGAGCCCCTGGGCTTCTTGGAGAGGACCCTGCGTCCTCCCAGCACCTTCTGCAGGCACAGTGGATGCTTTCCTGCCTCCGGCAGCCCTTCGTCCTTCTTGGAAATGGACCTGCTCCGACCCTCCTTGTGCCACCGTTCCTGCAGCAAACCTCTGCACCCCTGGCTCCCTTCTACCAGCGTGTTCCAGCTGTGAGCTGTTCATCCAGAGGTGGGAAGGGGCCGAGCGAGGTGGGATTCACCCTTTTTCCCTTCCCTAGAGCGCAGCCTTGCGCCTTGGGGGTGGACCCCTGCAGCCACCCCCTGCCAGGGGTAGAAACTGGGTTTGGTGGCGATAGCCCAAGTGTGGGCTCCCTGGGCAGAGGGGGATTCAGCGGGCAGGCAGCTCCCTCTCGTGGGGAAAAAAATGGTATGTAGATACTTGTATATTTATATATTTGGGCTGTGCAGCTGGGATGTGGCCCCAGATGTGCTGCACAGCTGGAACCCAGGGCAGAGCCCAGCCTCGGGCTGTCCCAAAGGGGTTGGATAACTTGAATTCCTTCCTGAAAAGAATTAGGATGAATCTTCCCATTCGTCCAGAAATGGAGACAAGTGCTCAGCAAGGTTAGTTCTTCCCCTCTCCTAATAATGATTTGTTATTATTTGGGGCAGAGGTTGGATGCTTTCCAGCTGTTTTATTTCCACAGATACTTGGGTTTCAATCTCTCTTGTCTCTATAACGGCATCCAATCTGCTACTTATTGGATGAATATTTATGAGGGCTCTGATGAAGAGGCAGATTCGGAGCGGGTTTGCCACTCATTGGAAACAACCGGAGTCTGGCCCCTAAGTAATATGCAGCCGCCTTAATTCCTTGATTAAATTCCAACTTGCAAATAAAACATTTGCATTTCACTCCCAATTTCTGTTTTAATAGAAGGCAGTCCCCCTGAAAGTTGGCTGATTGCACGGTGAGCGACGAGGCAGCGGCTTGCAGAGGGCGCGGAGATGGTAATTCAAACGGAGAATGCGAACGGGCCGCTGCGGGGGACAGATCAGGATCCGCACCGGGAAAATGGGAGGGATGAGCACACGGTGCTGGGTCTCCCTGGGCTTGGACCTGGCCCTTCCAGCTGAAGCATCCCGCGGAGGGGGGGCTGAGCCCTGTCCCACTGCAGCCCCGTTGTGGCTGGGATGTGCCGGCAGCCCCTGCGCGGGTGGCAGCGATGCTCTGTGCCGCAGGAGGGACGCAGCCAGCCTTTCCCACCGCCTCTCCCCGGGATTTGTTACCCTGCCAAGCCGAACATGCTTTGCTAATAAACAAAAATTGATTTTTATTTATCTTACGAAGCGAAGCCCCGTTGCTCCCGCCGCACGGCTTTAATCCTTTCGGCTGTCGATGGCAATAATGAGAGAGACACCTGCAGATGCTGCTGGAGCTGCAGGCCCCCTTTTTAACTATTAAGAGATCAATACCCTTTGCAAGGCTGCTAATAGTTTTCTGGCCCACTTGATTACGAGGGGACTGGGGTGGGCTTGGCCTTGTTTGAATGTGCCCGATGCATTTCTGGCAAATTTGCTCAGCCTCTGACACAGGGGGGAGCTCGGGGGTGGCAAATTCCTCTGCATGTTTGCAGAGGTGCAAGAGAGGAAAAAAGAAGGAGGTTTTGCTTAGGAAACTTATTGAGAGGCTGAAACTGTCCCCAAGGATGGGAATGGGCAAGTGAGGCTCCCAATAAGGGGCTTGAAACAGCAGCAGGACTAACTTCAGCCCTCGGGTAATGACCCCCCCACCAGTACAGTCTTGGTTTGATTCAAAGAAATCAACATGTCATTTTAGTTTATTAACAATCCATCTCATTTTTATTGTCCATCTTTTAAAAAAGTTGGTGTTTTTCTACGCATAGTTATAAAATAATCCTATTTTACAAAGATTTACAGCTCTGTGAGTGCCCAGCGGAGAACGAGGCTGGATCTGTCAAGTCTCTTAAATAATCAAACCACAAAAAGGAAATCGGCAATGAGCCAATTCAGCACCAAGCAGGACATGACAGAGTAAGAGGGTTTGTATAAAAGACAATTTATTTCCTTGGGAAGGAGCACAGGGAGCGGAGGACGGGCAGAGGGGGCAGGTAACAAACCCCGGGAATGAGGACAGAACTCGGGGTGACTTCTTTTTATTCTCTGCCGGCCCGTGGGCTGTGGGAGGAGGGTGATGCCTACACCAAATTAAATTCCCGAGGCTGCGCCTCCCCCCGGCAGCTGCCCCAAGCCCAGCGCCCTCCCGCAGCCGGCGTGGGCAGAGGTCGCTCCCTACAGACTTGCAGTTTTCTGGTCTCTTTGCTGCCAGCCCCGGCGTGGGTTTGCCAGCCGGGTCTGCGGGTGCTGCCTCAGTAGACGGGTCCCTTGACGGCCCCCGGCTCTGTCAGGCGCGCAGCAGCGTACGCCGAGGCTCCCAGGCAGGCGGCCGGCTCACAAAACCCTGGCAGGCCAGTGGGACCGGGCAAGCCCGGCCGGCCAGCGTCTCCCGGGGAGCCCGGCAGACCCCGCTCCCCAGCTTTGCCGTCGAGCGCGTGGCCGGGGATGCCGGGGAGACCTGCAAAGGGAGCGTGGCCATCAGCGGGTGTGTGGGTGCTGCGTTTGTGGGTGCTGAGTCCAGCCTTGGCTGGGGTGTGGGAAACGCTGCCGGTGAGGATGGGGACGTGTTAGCAGAGCAGTGCGGTGAGTGAGCAATACCGAGGGGCCAGGAAAGCGGCTGGCAGAGCCGCAGGCAGCGAAGGGCACTGCCACCGAGGGGCCAGGAAAGCGGCTGGCAGAGCCGCAGGCAGCGAAGGGCACTGCCACCGAGGGGCCAGGAAAGCGGCTGGCAGAGCCGCAGGCAGCGAAGGGCACTGCCTCCGCCTTGTAAAGCTGGAGTTCTGTGGAACGAATCTGTGCAGGTTTGCAAGGATGGGGCAGAAGGTCCCAAGCTGCTGCCCCAGCGAGAGGCACGGGGGCTGCAGGGACCCGCTGCTGCCTGCCCCGTCTGTGCTGGCGGTGGAGGGACTTACGTGGGATCCCTGGGGGACCCGGCA
>VWZZ01004965.1:125143-137928 GCA_013399095.1 Psophia crepitans | reverse complement strand
CTGGCAGAGCCGCAGGCAGCGAAGGGCACTGCCTCCGCCTTGTAAAGCTGGAGTTTTGTGGAACGAATCTGTGCAGGTTTGCAAGGATGGGGCAGAAGGTCCCAAGCTGCTGCCCCAGCGAGAGGCACGGGGGCTGGAGGGTGCTTGTGCTGTCTGTGCTGGGGGTGGAGGGACTTACCTGGGATCCCTGGGGGACCCGGCATGCCTGGGTGGCCGCGGCCAGCTTCTCCTCGCTCACCCTTCTCACCTCGCTTCCCTGCGGGGAAAGAAACAGGGGAACGACTTGCTGGAACCACAGCGGGAAACACTGTCCCAGGAGGGGAGGGGGCTGCCCCTCCCCAGGGACTGAGGTGCAGGGTGAGTGTGGGTGGCCCCAGGGAGGATTTCCACCCATCATGGTGTGGGTATGGCCGCCCACCACCTACCTTTAGGTCCTATGTTACCGATCTGCCCAGCAGCACCCAGGATGCCGGGGACACCTCGAGGTCCCATGGGTCCGTGTGGGCCCTGCTCACCGGGTGGCCCTGGGGGACCGGGGGGACCGGGGGGTCCCATGGCACCGACTCCACCCAGGGCTGCTCTCTTGGCACTGACCGCCACCTCTGCCAGCTGCTCTGTAGGGCAGAGAGAGGCCGGTGTGGGATGGGATGCAGTGTCAGCCACCCGGCCGGAGGTGCCTCGCTCACCCCCTCACCTTGCAGCATCTTCAGGACCACATCGACGATGTGCTGGTCCCCAGCATCCCGGCCCTGCCAGCAGCAAGAAGAGGGACATGCTGAAAAAGGAGATTGCTCCTCCTGTCCCCATCTGCACCTGCAGAGCTGGTCCCATCCTGCCCCCTGGTCCAGAGCACCTCCCTGCACCAGATGCCGCCTTCCCAACCCTTCTTTGTTTCCCTTTGGGTCCCAGTACAAGCACTCCAGCCTTGGCTCACGCTGTGCCCCACCACGCTGCAACCTCCTCACTGCACTAACTTTCTGCAGCTCCATTTTGCAAGTCTAAAATGCACTTTGCATGGAAAAATTCTGTTCCCCGGGCAGGCTCCAAAGGTACGTGTTGGAGCTAAACCTGCTGCTGGTGCTATGTACAGTGAGAAATGAAGATCTCTTCTTTTCTAGATAGGTGGGATCCCAGCTCAGCCCTCCTGGAGAGCTCGTGGGGGAGCACTGGCAGCTCCAGAGCAGAACAACAGCCGTTTCCCAGAGGAATTGGTTGGTAAGAAAAGGTTGGGGGCAATTCAACTGCAGAGCTGAACAAACTGATGGTGGCAGCCCCCAGGTCACCACCTATGTGGTGCAGGAGGTGAGGAGGGGATGTAGGGTGCTGGGGGTACTCACCGCTACGCCCCGCTGGCCGGGCATCCCCGGCACGCCGCGCTCCCCGACGAGTCCTCGCGGGCCGGGGGGTCCTGGGTAGCCTCGCACGCCGGGCGCGCCTGCATCCCCCGAGGGGCCGGGGAAGCCAAGCTCACCCCGGATGCCTTGCTGCAGTGGGGATGGAGAGCAGTGTCAGGATCGGGGAGCTCAGCTCCGTCCTGAGCACAGGGGCTGTGCCCCGAGACCCCAAGGACTTCCAGTACTAACTGCTGCAGCTGGGTTTTGAGCCCAAAACAGGGTCTGAACCTGAATCCAGGGCTGAGTGTGGTCACTGAAGCCCAACTCCAGTGAAAATACTTTCTTGGGCAACCAGCATGCAGCAGCTCCATGGAGCACCGCTGCCTGTGTCAGGAGGACTGCCTCTGGTTGAGGGTCCTGCAGAGCCACCCAGCACGAAGGTCCAGGGAGCCCCTCACTTCCAAACCGCTGGTCACTCACCTGTCCCTTCGGCCCCGGCTCGCCTGATTCACCCTGGGGAGAGGACACAAGAAATGCAATGGGGATGCAGCATGAACTTGGAGCTGCAGCTGTGGAGGAGGCACGGGTACCCCCTCCTCCCCTGCATGCACTGTGGCTGTGTTGGGGTGCAATTCTTGGTGCCCAGGGCCAGGCTGGGCAGGAGACCCCCGATTTTTTTTCTTTCCACACCCAGCTTACGTTCTTCCACCCCAGGAACTGTCTGAAGGGACCCACCTTCTCTCCCTTCAGTCCTGCGAGGCCGTGAACACCAGGATCTCCCTAGAGGAAAGGCAATGAGAAATGTGATCCATCACCGCCAGCATCCACCTCCTCCGCAGCCGCTGTGCCCCCCCTTCCAACTGCCGCGCTCCACCGGGGTGCTGGGGGTACTGACGGAGAAAGCGCCTCGTGCCAGTGAGCGTCAGCCCCCTCCGGAGGTGGGTACCAGCCCTGTTAAACACGGGTGTCAGTGATTCCCCACCGATCCCGCAGCCCAGGCAAGAGGGTGGTGTACTCACAGTACTGCCTTTGGGGCCGGTTTTCCCTGGGGAGCCCTGGAGAAGGGAGAGGGGGGGGTCAGCTCAGCGCAGCCTCCCTGAGCTGGACCCCAGAGCAGCCCGGCCCCTGCAGCCAGGAGCACTCACCTTGTCTCCTTTGACTCCCGGCAAGCCTTGGGGTCCTGGGATCCCTGGTGGACCCTGCTCACCCTTGGGCCCCTGGGGATCAAGGTAACAGGGGGGGAAAAGAGAAAAATGAGCGAGAAGAACCTGTGGGAAGACCCTCCTCCCCCATCAGAGCATCCTCCCCAAGGAAATGAGATGCAGGGGCAGCTCCCCATCCCTTCCAGCAGCTCAGGCTGCCCCACAGCATCCCAACCTGCCCTGAATCCGGCCTTTATGGGGACACAGGGCAGAAAACAATGGAGGAGCCTCCCCTCCACTGATGTATGGGGGGGCTTTGCCAGCCTCAGGAAGCCAGAGGGACAAAAGTAACTTTTTGGCCATTTTTCTACCTCAGGAAAGCCTCCAAGAGGGGCTGGACCGCCTTCTGCCCTCTCACCAGGCTGGGAGGAAATTCTCCTCCCGGCTGGGGCTGCAAACCCAGCGTGGCCCTGGGACCACTAACCCCGGAGCTATTTGCCCCGTTGGCTAATCCCTCAGCCCGGCACAGCGGGGCGGGCGCGTGATCGGCCCTGGCCGTAACCGACAGAGAGGTCCGTCCGGCAGCGCCAGCTCAGCCCCGTGCCCCCGTCCCTCCTCCCCTGCGCACTCCCGGGGCTGAGCACCCCAAGCCATGCCGAGGCGAAGCCCGGTTCCCAGCCCGGCTGCGGGTGCAACTCACCGCTTTCCCCTGCTCGCCGGGGGGACCCACGAGGCCACGCTCGCCCCGGTCACCCTGCGGAGACCCGGGAAGAGAGCGGAGTCAGGGGCAGCTCCCGGTACCACCGCAAACCCGCAGAGCTCCAGACTCACCTTCATCCCGGGGACACCCTGCGGTCCCTGCTCACCCCGAGGTCCAGGCTCACCCTAAGAGGGGGGAAAAAAGAATAAAAAGAAAAACCAAAAACCAAACAGACCAGCTGCCTCTCACCATCACATGCCATCATCTGCCCTTCATCCTTCCCCAAGGGATGTGTGGCCCTGTCCTTGTCCCCCGCAGCCATGCGAAAGGCTGCCACTGTCCTGGGTGACCAAGGAGGTGCTGGGCGCAGGGCTGGAGAAGTGGCCCCAGGGGCTTCTCCGTGAGGAAGAGGAGGGTTGGGGGTGGGACAAGGTGCCCAACTCTGCTTTCTGTTTGACAGCAAATAGGGGGAAAAGAGCAAGAGAGAGTGAGCGCAACCCGCAGGCTGTGCCCAGGAGGAATGCGGTGAGGTCTCTACTTACGATCTGCCCTGGGGCACCGGTGACACCAGGCTGGCCCCGAGCACCCACTTCACCCTGGGAACAGGAGACAGAGGCAGTTCAGGGACAGTGAGACAGGGCAGGGGACAGCATGGGGACGTGGCTGTGAGCTCAGCGATGGAGTGTGGAGGCTGCCACAGCACTGTGCGGGGTGAGTGGGGGCTGTGGGGGGCACATGTCACACTCAGAGGGGTGACCCTGGCCCCAGCTGCCCCAGACCCACCTTATCTCCTGGGCCACCTTTGCTTCCTGGCTGGCCCGGCAAGCCCTGGGGAAACAAAGCCGGGATCAAACCCTGTGCACCACACTGCAGGCAGCGACCCTGCTGGGTCCCCCATGCCTGGAGGGAGCATCCCTGCTGGGTGCTGGCCCCGCACCCTGGCAGAATCCGGGGGTACCGCCCCACGGGTAACGGGGTATCCCCTGGGCAGGGGGCTGACCACGCTCGCATACTCACAGCTTGTCCCCGGTGTCCCGGCGGCCCTGGACGACCAGCCTGTCCCACGCCGCCCTGCGAGGGACGGAGAGACTGTTACCTCGTGGTGGAGAAAGGTGCAGAAATAGGGTGTCCGCAGGAGGGACAAGGGAGTCCTGGCCAAGGGGGACACTGTCCTCGACCCCGTGGGGACAGCCACACTCCACCAGTCAGCCACATCAAGAGCCGGGACTGTATGCCACTTGCTGTCCCTGTTATTTCCAGCAAGTGCTGGTGTGAGGAAAAACCATGTCTGTTCTGCACTGGCAGCACCCGGCAGCCCCCACCCGCAGCAGCTCACCTTCACGCCTGGGATACCCGGGGTGCCATCTTTGCCATCAATGCCCGGGAGACCCTGCAAAAAGGGAAAGAGTCACTTGGTCAAACATCTCTGAGAGCAACTGAAAGGTTCGTGGTGGGGACAAAAAAAGGCTGGGAAGGGAAAGGAAAGGGAAAGGGAAAGGGAAGGGAAAGGGCTCTCAGAGCAGCCAGGCTGGCTGCTGCTGTGCTCCCAGCCCTGTGCTGAGCCGGGGTGTAAGGACACAGGGTGGCCCTGAACAGGGCAGAGGAGGACAGAAGGCTGGGAAGGGAAAGGAAAGGGAGCCCTGGGTGTGGGCAGGGGTGCCGCTGACTGTACTTACATTCTCCCCCTTGGGGCCGATGTCTCCTTGGGGGCCCCTGATGCCACGGCCACCCTAGAGCAGGAGAGAGCAAGCAATGTTTCAGCCGCCCTCTTGGTGCAGGGGATGGAGCTGGGAGGAGGAGGAGATGCCCTTTGAGGGCACCCCGGGCAGAGCCCCTCCCCACACCAGGGAGTGGGGCCAAGCTGGGGAAAAGGGGACATGGACATGACACGGGGCACAGCACTGCCCTCCCCGATGGGGCAGGTTTACCTACCAGATCTCCCTTCTCCCCAGGGTCCCCAGGTGGTCCTCTGGGGCCTTCCCTGCCCTGGAGGGGAGAAAGATGGGGACTGAGCAGTGAAGCATGGGGGGCCCCTGCCTGCCCTGCAGTCCCCAGGGATGAGAGAGGGCACTCACCGGCCGCCCAGCCGCTCCGATGGTCCCAACCATCCCCTTGTAACCAGCAGGACCCTGCAAAAAGAGCATGGGGTATCAGTTCCTCCCATCCCAACCTCAGCCCCCAGCCAGGTCCAGCCCCACTAGCAAGAGGCAGCGTACAGCTCCCTGGGATGGCCCAACCGCCACGTTAGCGACGCTGCTGGGAAGCAGCCTCCAGCCTGGGAAGCATCGCCACGGCTCAGCCCTGGGGAGTTGGTCCCCCTGACCCCAGAGCCAGGCACAGCCGCCGCTGCATCCCACTGGCACTTACTGTCTCGCCCTTGGGTCCTGCCATCCCAGGGTAACCCCTCAGGCCCTGCGGTCCCTGCGGGGAAGGAAACAACAGCCGGCTTAGCTGGGAATGGCCCCAGGAGCAACCCAGGGGGAAGCTGCAATTAAAGCAAAAGCCGGTACTGGAAACCAGCCGGTTTTGCCAGATGTGAGGAGTTTCAGCCCCGCTGCTCGCTCCTAATTCCGCAGCCCCCCACCAGGCACCTTTCCAGCTGTCAGTTCGATAACAGCAACGGGCCCAAACTGGTGCTGCCTCCCCCGCCAAAGCTCTTGGCTTCAAAGCGGTTTTGCCCTTTCCTGGACCGAAGGGCTCAGCCCGTTAATTACTTTTCATCTTCAAAGTGCTCGGCAAGCTCAAACAGCTTTAATCCCCACGTCCCCGTGGTGAGCTGGGCACTGCAGCCCCCGACCGGGTGGGGTAAGAGGGGGCTTGATGTACATGAGCAATTCCTCCCGAGCCGCTGAGTTATTCACGTTAACGTGCGCTAACAACCGGGGTGCTCGGGGCCAGGGCATCCCATTCCATCGGGATGCGGCTTTGCCACCCTCCTGGCAGCAGCTCTGCAGAGGGAGGAGGGAGATGAGTGGGACAAAGGTTTCACTCCGGTCCCAGCCGTGGGTCCCCAGGAGCAGGGACACACTGATGTCCTGTCCCTGCTGTCTGGGGCCAAGCACAAACCAGCTGCCTCCAGCTCCTGGGGCACCCGGGGCGCAGAGCAGCAGAGAGAAATGAATACGTTACCGGAGGGCCTGGGACACCTTGTTCTCCGGAGACGCCAATGTCACCCTTGGGGCCCTGGGAAGGGATGGAGAGGAGAGAGGTGAGTGTTGTGGTGCAGCGGGGGTACAAACTGCCCTGGGCACCCAAAACCTCCTCACTTGGGACCTGGCAGGAGATGGGGACAGGTCTGTGGGAACACCACTCTTCCACCCTCCATTTCCCAGTCCCAGATCTCCCTCCTCCCTCTCCCACCTCTTTCTTTCCTCCCCCCTTTCTCTCCCCAGAGCCCCCTGCCCTCCGGTCCAGCCCCAGTTTCCCCAGAGGCGGCATGCCTGGCTCCTTCTGGGAAGCTGCCCGAGAGCCCACTCACCTGCCTGCCCTGCCTGCCGGGCTCCCCGAGGGCACCGGGGCGGCCTCGGTGTCCCTAAGGGTGAAGAGGAAGATGATGAGCATCCCTGGGCAGAGCAGCAGGGTCGAGGCAGAGTCCCAATGCCACTTCACCTGGAGCCACTCTGGCCATGACATCCCACCCTGGGGTGCCTGCTGGTGCTGTGGTGGGGCTCAGCATCCCGCAGCCGTGAGGGCATGTGGTGGGGATGCCCGCTGGGTTTAATGCTCCCAGCTTTGCAGCGGAGCAGCTGGGCAGTGGCACGGCTGCGGCTTGGGCTTTAGCACGGGGTGTCACCCCCCAGGAAGGGGCTGGCAGGAGCTGGGGAGCCATGGGGGACCTCTCCCACAGTGCCTTTGCCCCAAGGGTTCTCTGTGCATGTATGTCCTTGTGCTCCCAGAGGAGCAGAGCAGCTCCCACGCTCCCTGTGCCTCGGGACAGGGGAACGCTCCCATGCTCAGGCACACCATGCTGAAGGGGACGGTCCCTGTTCGCTCCCTGGCAGCTCCAGGGTTCCCTTACCTTCAGTCCCTGCAGTCCCTGGGGACCCTTGGGACCTGGCGGGCAGGTGGTTGGGCACTGGTGGGGAAGAAGAAACACAGGCTGAGTCAGGGAAGGACCCAGAGGCTGCAGAGAAGCCGTGCTGGGAAGAATGGGCTCCCACGCTGCATGGCGAAGGCGAAGGCGGGCTGTGCGGTGACGCAGGGGACCCACCGATCGCAGCATCGTTTCGGCTGGGACTCTGCTCCTCCCCACTCTATCAGCCCCCAGTAACCAAACTACACTGGTGGCAGTACTTCAGGCCCAGGCAGCGCACGCTCTTCCAGCTGCCGTGACCCTGCAAAGACCTGCTGAAGGGACAAGGGGGTGGCAGCTCTCACCAAGAAATCAGCGCTGCCTTCCAGTCCTTGGATGTGTCCTGGGGGGCCCTGGAGGGAAGGAGACCATCAGCATCTGCGGTTTGATATCAGCACTGTTTTACAGGAGGGCTGAATGTTACATCCGGGAGGGAGGGGAGCAAGGCACGGGGTGGGAGGTGCGTGCCAGAGCCCCAGTACCCCAAACCCTGGGCTGAGGGGCTGGGGGACTTTCTCCTTCCTGCAGAAAATGCTGCTGACTGGGGAGATACTCACGGGTTTCCCTGGAGGGCCTGGGGGACCTCGCGGGCCGTCAGGTCCAGGGTCGCCCTAGGAAAGAACAACCCCAGGAAAGGAGATTTAGGGGTGGGGAGGTGGCAGGTACTGCTGGAGCCAGGGTGGAGAGGGATGATGCAGCACCAGAGACCCAGGCTGTCACAGCAGGAACCTGGGCATCCCCCGGCCGTGAGCTGGGAGGGGAAGGACAGTGCTGGGGGACCCAGCTGCAGGCATCAGCCATCACCCCTCCAACCCCACCGTAGGACCTTGCTCGCCCATATTACGGGGTCATCTCTGTTTACCCCAGGAGCCCCAAAGTGCAGGTAAGCAGGTGCTGGGGTGAGGAGGGGAGGTTTTACCATGGCCCCTCCTGATCCCTCACCTTGGGTCCCAGCGCTCCGATCTCTCCAGGAAGCCCAACCTGGCCTGGAAGCCCCTTAAAGAGAAGAGAGACATTCACCAAGTGAGAGAGATCAGGCCCCCAGACCCCCCATGATTTGGGCGTGCTGAGATTTGAGCTCTTCTCACACAACCCAGAGTGGGGTCCCAGCCACCCACAGCCCCACAAGAGCAGCACTTACGGGTGGTCCTGGCAGCGAAGGGCCCTGGAAGAAGAAAAACACAGTTGGTTCAAATTCTCCACCCCTCCAAAACCACCAGCATCCCTGCCCTGAGCAGGGCAATGCCCACACCACCACCAAGGATCGGGGGGCTAACGCTGGATCCCCGCACTGCTCCCACCCCGCTCGTGGGTGTTCAGGGAGCAGGTGCCGGAGTCAGGAGTGGGTGCATCACCATGGGAGAGGTAGATACTCACAGGGAGCCCTGGTGGCCCTGGGAGTCCGGTCTGGCCCTGCCAGGACAGAAGAGCAGAGTCAGGAGCTGAAACGGGAGGGTCTGGCCCCGCCAAGCCCCGCTCCGCTGCTGTGTGAAGTGCCAAAATTCACCCCCCCTCCCCAGACCCAGCCGCAGGGCACCCTCGTTGCCAAATGCTCCGTCACCCAGTTCCTGCACCCGCGCGTTCCCTCCGTGGCGGCAGGGCTGGTCCCAGCCTGGCCAGGCCCCGCTGGCTCCGGGAGGGGACGGTGGGAGCCCGCGGCGGCTGCCCCGGGGCAGCTCCTCACTCACTTTGACTCCTGGCCCGCCGGCGGGCCCTGGCTCCCCTTTCGCTCCCGTCAGGCCCTGCAAGAGGAGAGAGACATGGCGCGAGGGTACTGCCAGCGCTTCCGCTCTCCAGCCAAACCTTTTTGCTGGGGCTCTCTCCATCACGAGGGACGGAGAATTATTGGTGGGGAATTTGTGCTTGTCACTGCGGTGCGCGTCACGCAGCAAACCCGGAGAGGCGGCTGGTGCCTGGACCCAAGCCCTGATGGCACGGGGAGCCTTGCAGCCATGCTCCACAGCCCCCACGAGCTGCCCTGCAGACCCCACGCCGGGGCTCGGCAGGGACCCTCACACTGCAGGGCACCTCCAGGGTGGCTCCCCCAGCCCCGGCAGAGGTTGGGGGGGGGGGGGGGCTCAGTCTGTCCGTGATTCCGCTTATATCAACTCCGAGTCACCCCCTGGCTCCCCCGTCCCCCACTCCGGCGCAGGCGAGGGCTGTGTCTGTGCCAGGGTTTGGATCAGGGTTTGAGCATCACCCATGGGCTACATCCTGCACGCTGCTGGGCGCGTGGGGATGGCACGGGTGGAGAGCCCCTCGCTCAGCCCGGCTCTGCTTGGCCATCCATATTCAAAGGGGCTGAACCCTTCTGCAGGCAGATGAGCCTGGATGAATAATGCATGCTGATGATGACAGTTATTATTCTATTCATTTATTATTGAAGAATATACCCAAACAGGTTTGAGGTGCTGTCCAGAGCCACAAAAGCGGAGCCTGTAGTTTGGATTTCCTTCCGATGAGCAAGTGAATGTCTGACGCTCACAGGCGCTTACCTGTGCAGCGCTGCCTGGGGATGGGGGGCAGGCACCCAGCCCAAACCCCCCCGGTGCCGTCACCCGCCCCGGCTGGGGGAGCGTGAGCCAGCAGCCGGCTGACAAGCGTCACAGCATCAAGGTAGGGCACGGAGGCAGCTCCGTCCCCTTTCCGCCTGCCACCTCTGCCCTGGCTGCCTGGGACAGTGGGGGAAGTCACCGGCGTGGGTGCCAAGGGGGGGGCTCTGGGGGGTCACAGCATTGCTCCAGATTCATTCTGGAGGAGACAGGAGCTGAACCAGGGCTCAGGGCAACAACTGCAGGAAAGGACAAGGAAAAGCCTTTTCACGTTCGGGGGTGTCGGTGCTGTGGCCTCCCTGGCACAGCCCGCACCCTGCGTGGGGTGGAGGGGGGACGTGCTTTCGGCGCCAGGGCAGTGGGCGGGGGTGGCAGCAGCCCTGCCTGAGCTCTGCCTGCCTTTCCTGCTGGGATTCAAAAGGTACTTTCAGCTCCTGCACGAAGGGATTGCGGCACTTTCTTATGTGCAACAGAAAAGGATCCCTGTGCCGGGGAGGGGTTTGCTGAGACCCTGCTGGGGCCCGGGGGCTGCAGCCAGGGACACTGCAGGGGGGTCAGGGGGTCGGTACTCACGTCGATGCCCGGCTTCCCTGGGGGTCCATCTGGACCGGGGGCTCCGGGCTCGCCCTTGGCACCCTTTAAAAGAGGAGAGGCATGGGAAGAGATTGAAAGGAACTCCAGAAGGGGCGAGACCGTCGGTGAGCTGTGGGGAGGCACGGATACTCACCGGGGACCCGGGGGCTCCGGCAGAGCCTTTGTCACCCTGGGGAAAGGGAAGAAAGATATAAAAAGGGATCTGTCACCCCTCACAGCCATGCGGGGGTCTCAGGACCTGTCTCCCATCTGCCTCCTCCAGCTGGAGCAGGATGCTGCATGCCCCAGCGCAGCAGCCAGGTCAGGATGGGGCCGGTGTTGAGAAGAGAGGGCTGTGCTGGGGTTGGGGGAGGGCTGCGGCTGTGCTGGGTATAAATAGCATTAAAATAACACCCTGGGGCAACTGTGGGAGAAAGGGTGCTTTCTGCTGCTGCACAGATCCCCCCTCTGTTCAGGCCCCCTCCCTACAGCCCCAGGGAGGGCCTGGGAGCCACGGACGCCTGCCACAGCCCTCGGCCACGTCGCTGCTCTGCGGGCACCCAGCCTGGGTGTCCTGCTCCCCACCACATCCCTCCTCGCTGGGCATCTCTGGGCTGACCCCTGCACCGTCCCCTCCGAGCATCCTCTGCTGCCCGGACAGGGGCCCCGAGCACCCTGCACCCAAACCTCCCTGCTGCTGTGCTCCCCAAAAAGCATTTCAAGCCCCATTTCCCAAGGTGGTCAGGAGGCCACGGGCTGCTCTCCTGGGGAGGTGGATGGAGCTGTGGTGCAGGAGCTGTGCTGCCCCAGGCCATCACTGCTGCCCAGGGCCACCGGCAAAGCTGGGGAAGCTGGGGATGCTCCGTCTGCCCCAGCCATGGAGCAGTACAGCGCGGGAACCGTACGGCATCAGCACCCCTTCCCTCTGCCGAGCCTCTGCCCTGACACAATGGCCCTCTTTGTGCTGCAGGTCCCCTCCCTCCCTCCCTCCCTCAGCCTGCACAGGTTCCCGGCCGTGCGGTACTCACGTCAACGCCATCAGCTCCCGGCACTCCTGGGGGACCAGGGGGCCCTCGTGGGCCGGGCTCTCCCGGTGGCCCTCGCTAAGGGAAAAGGAAACGGGACTCACGTCAGGAAGGAGCAGCCAGACCATGGGAGATGATGGGGGTCAGAGGGAGCCCAGGGCACAGCGCTCGCCACCGGCATGGGCTGGGGACCCATCTCTGGAGAGCAGGGATGGAGCGAGCACCCCAAAGCGTCAGAGCTCTGTCCCTCCCCACAGGCCCTCCGCTGCCTTGCCTGTGTCCCCTGGCAAACGCATGGATGGAGAAACCCGGGAAATCTCCCCCCACACCGGCACAACCAGCTCCCCGTTCCCTCCCTGGTTCCTACCCCATCGCACCCCCCCCCACCCTGGTGCCCGCGGGGCTCCTGCCCCAGCCGGGTCTCAACAGGGTGATGGCAGCGCTTGCAAAGGCCCCTCTCAGCTCGGGGTGCAAGCCCAGCACTGGGATTTCCAATGCCACCGGCAGGATTTAGGTACCCAAAGCCCTGGTATGAAACGGGGACCCTGAGCCCCCCCACGAGAGCACTCCTGCCTGCGCCGGGCTGGCTCGCTGCCCGGCTCGCTGCCTGCTGCCCGCAGCCCCGCTCCGCAGAGTCGCACAAAGGCACCATTCAGCCGCCGGCCGGGGAGCTCCCCGAGCTGCCTGACCCCGGCTCTGAGGTTTGCACAGGAGTTGCAGGAGCAACTTTGCAAAGAGATCTCTGTTATCCTAACGGGGCGTTTGCGGGGAAGAGGCTCCGATGGCGGAGACTGAACCCCTGGTGTTCCTGGAAATGAAAACCAGACAGGCTGGCTGGAGCTGCACGCCTGCGACTCCTCCGCCTTTCCAGGCTTATTTGTTTTAAATTTTAACGTGAAACGTATAAGGATGAGAGGTGTTGCTGGTTTGTTCGCAGAACTAGGAGAGCCCCTGCTTCACCTTGGAAGCAAACCCCGCGGTCGGGGTGGGAGTGAGCGCCCGTCCCGGGGAGCACCCATGAATGGCACCTTTGTCCTGCCTGAATTATTTCCAAATGGTTCCTTGTTCCAAGAGCTCCCACGTCCCCCGGAAGGATCCTGCTCCCCTGGCCAGACCCTGCCACCACAAGCCCATGGGCATCCCAGGGGGGCTGGTTTGGGAAGGCAGCTGCTCCCCCAGCTCAGGAGCTGCATGGGCAGATTTTTCCCAAATCTGTTATAAAAATGTGATTTTTGTGGCTGCAGGGCAGGGAGGGTTTTTCTCTTTTCGAGTGGGATCCCAGGAGGAGCACTGCCTGTCCCACTCACCCTGAGGAGCAGTGGGACACCTTCCCTTCCCTCTGATTCATTTTCTCCTGCTCCTGGGTGAGTCTGGAGAGACCTCCAGG
>VWZZ01004965.1:86573-122107 GCA_013399095.1 Psophia crepitans | reverse complement strand
GGGGGGGGGGAAGGCCTTAAAGCGCGCGTCCTATCACCTATTGGCTCCTCCCCCTCCCTGACTCCGCCCCGCCGCCGGCCGGAAGCAGGAAGCGGCCGTTGCCCGGGACGGCGGCGCCGTGACCCGCGGGCGGGCTGCGCCGGCCGCGCCATGACGGGCAAGTCAGTCCGCGATGTGGACCGGTACCAGGCGGTGCTGGCCAGCCTGCTGGTGGAGGAGGAGAACAAGTTCTGCGCCGACTGCCAGGCCAAAGGTACCGGCGGCCTCCCCGCGCACCGCGCCGGCTTGAGGGGGCGGCGGGGCCTGGTGGGGCCGGTGGGCCCGGTACGGCGCGGTTGTCACCCCCTCCGTGCCGGCGTGTAGCGGGACGCTCCACACACACGCTCCCCCCTCCGCAGTCGCCGCTTGCTACCGGGGTGGTGGGCTCTCGGGGCCCTCCGGTGTCCCCGTTCCCCGGGGGGAGGACCGCGGGAGACGGGCCTTCTGCTCCGGGGGGAGAGGCCCGGCTGGATCTTGGGGGGTGGCGGTTCCGCGCCCGGGGCCTTGCGGTGCGCGGCCCCCCGTGAGCGGGCAGGGTCAGTGGGGCCCGGGGGGGGAGGTGTCGGCGCGGGGGCCGGTTTCCCCGCCGGCTGCTCTCGGGAAGGAGCCCCTCCGTGTGGCGAGGAACCTGGAGGGCTGGCGGTGCGGGATTTTGGAGGGTGCTCCAGCTTGGGGAGTAGCGCCCTGGGAATCGGGAGGGTAACGGGCAGGTCCCCTGCAGGGACTCGGGTGGGAGCAGTGTTTGGGGTGCAGCGTGAGGGAAGGAAGGAATCGGTGACCCAGGGCCACCGAAGGAATGTCATGTCTTGTCCTGCGCTTCCTTTGTGACTGAATTCTGATTTGAGGGCGTGTTGTGATCCTTACCTTTCATAGAAAGGAGCGAAGTGGGGTAGAGAGGGAGCCAGATGTAAATGTCTGAATTCCGGAAGCCAGAACAAATGAATAAAACTGTTACTTGTTCCACGGTGATGCAGATGCCTTTCTGTGGCTCTGCACTGTGAAATGCTTCGCTTTCCTGCGGCACGCAGGTTAAGGTTATGCCTGTGTCCATCTAAAATCCTCTTTTAGTGAGCTGTTGTAATGATTTCGAGATCTGAACTTGAGACTTGTTTCCCAATAGCTGTGATAAATGGACTCAGCACGAGGGCTGTCTTTCCATGCCCATCTGGAAGGGGGAGACTCACCTCGGTATGACCTCTAAAAACTGCAGAGCACCACTGAAAAACATTAAACTGTGCTAATAAGGTTTGCTTTAAGCCCTGCTTAAAAAAAAAACCAAACCCAAACAACCCCAAAACATAGTAACCTCACTGCAACCACCTGTCTTATCTTGGAGTTGGTGTATTTTGAGAGGTTTCCCACCTGGCTTTGGTTGACCATGTAGGTTGAACGTGGTGGTGTTGGCAGAGAGCAGAATGTGCCTCTCGCTTGCAAATCGCTTATCTCTTGGCTCCTAGTGCCAGCGCCAAGGGCAAAAATAACTGCGTTATCTTGTCGTTGGAGGTATGAGACAGTAATGTACACAACAGGGAAACAAATTCTCATAACAGTTCCAGTTTACTTGTTTTGATGTGATTATATGGCTTCTCCTGTTCACAGTACAGCCTGCAAGTGCAGTATTCCAGTTGATTATGTCTAAAAACCAAGTGTACAGTTCAGCATTGCCACTAAAGCTGCAAGCTGCTTGTGTCTGGTAAGATAGGTAGGTTGCATCAGTCACGAAGAGTAGTCTTCTGTTGTACTGAGTTATCTGGCAAAGTAATTATCCCCAAATGAGATTCATGGAGGTGTGAGATCTCATTCTCAAGGGCAGCACAGGGAGTTCGTGGCCGTAGGAGGCGTACATGCGGTAAGCTCTCCCGCCAGGTATCTGACGGGTACTTGGGGGCAGTCAAAACCTACTGGGCTGCGTTTCGGTGGCTCAGTGTGGTGGTCTCCCAGCAAGGCACTGGTGCTGGTCTGCAGCGAGGGCAGGGCAGGCAATTCTTACGGCTGCTGAAAGTAACTGTGACATTGTGCTCTGCGTATGGAAATGAGCCCCAGCTGTACTTGTGCCAAGTAAAGAGCACATTTTATTTGATAGATGGCTTTTTAATAACCAAAACTCTGTGTAAGTCTGCACTAAGGAGAGGCCGTGTGATATTTGCTAACTCCAGATGGCTTCCCTCACCGGTTCCAGCGCTACCTGAAAGAGTAGCTGCTGCTCTGTTCCGCTGGTTGCCGCGTGGTTTTTGCCGGTTGCGGGTCTGGCTGTGCTAGTTGAGATATAAGAAGAATGCACTTGCGTACGGGTTTGTGAATTGTAGTTTGCCAAGGTCAAGGCTGAAATCTGGTCACCGGCCGCTGGTTGGTGGTGGCAGGCGGTGTTTCTTAGGGCAGCTCCCTCCTTTGCCAGCTCACGTTCAGCATCAGAAGGATTTTTGCAGGAGTTTGAACGAAGTTGAAGGCAGAGTAAGAACCTGGCAGCTCATACATCACCTATCAAGACACTTTCACAATAAAACACTGGGTTTTGGCCATCTGTTTTTATGCTGAAGTTCCTGAATTTCGTAGTGGCTTGCTGCTTGATCTGAGTGTTTCAAAGCTAGCATGACACACAGGCAGAGACTGTTCAGATGCCACCCACACTTCCATTATGCCTGTTCCCAATGACCTAACTCTTGCTGGGTTTCATTACTGTATTTTTCCCACTTCTGTATACAGAACTAAGTGAGATTAGAGTACCTGTTAGTGTGAGCTGCACTGCTAGGATGTACCCCCTTGGTTCTGTGCTCTACGGAAGTTCTCAGCATTAGGGGGAAAGCTGGTTTTCAGGAACACCAGCTCTGATGCTGGTGACCAGTGTAGCAAACACGCTCGTTTGCTGTGCCGTGCTGGCAGACAGTTGGGTATCATCCATCTCTTCTGCCCTCCACGGTGACTGCTTTCTGGGGTGGTCATGCCGCTTTCCACTTGGTACAAGTTGTGTCCAGTTCTGGGCTCCCCAGTTGAAGAAAGACAGGCAACTACCGGAGACAGTCCAGCGGAGGGCTACCAAGATGCTGAGGGGGCTGGAGCATCTCTGGTATGAGGAAAGACTGAGAGAGCTGGGTCTGTTCAGCCTGGAGAAGAGAAGACTGAGAGGGGATCTGATCAATGCTTATAAATATCTAAAGGGCGGATGTCCTGTGCAGCCTACTCTAGGTGATCTTGCTGTAGCAGGAGGGGTTGGACTAGATGATCTTCAGAGGTCCCTTCCAACCCCTACCAATCTGTGAACCTGTAAGTGGTACAAGTGATTCCGAGTCCAACTTGCTTTAAGTGTGAGAAGGAGGGAAAACTAGTTTCTCCAATATACTCTCCTTCCCTCATGCATCTGGGATTCAAGTAACTTCCACAGGGCACATCGCTCTTCCCAAGGCTGTTCTTCTGACAAGCTGTTGGATGCTGGGATGGCTTCACATGCTGTCTCCGCACAGCTTCTCTGTAAGAGCTACTGAAAGAACTGAGTAAGCCTGATGGCTTCCCTTTGCCTTCCCTAGACAGCTAGTGATGTCCTGGGTCTTATTTGTTGGAGGGGGGATAAAAGCACAAGGAAACTGGGGAAGAAAGCTTGGGGTGGATTTTGCTTCTGCAGCAGCAAACACTGCAGTGGCTAGAGGCTCTTGTTTTGGAGGAAGTTGGGTGAGGTCTCGCGCCTGCTGCTTCCTCTTTGCATTGCAAACTTTTTGTCCATAGTAACTGTGGGTAAACTGGGTGACCTGATCAAAAGCGGGCGGACAGGTAGTAAGGAGGATGTTGCTAAACAGCTTCCTGGCAGCGGAGTTTAGGAGTGAACACTTGCGTGAGAGAGGTGTCTTCATTAATTGACCAGCACAGGACTCAGGCGCTCAGTGGCAGCCTTTCAGGATGTGATCCAACCGCACTAGGCACAAACAGAACAGCAGATTTCCCCTTCCAAGCACTGTCAAAGGTTACTCATCTTTGGCTTTCACATGCTGCTCCAAATGCTATCATGATACTAATGGTAATGATTAAAAGCAAGGATCCCGTGTGGAGTCCCAGCAGCGCTGCAGCACCTGCGGTGAGGAGCTCTCCCCTCGGGACTGCCCGGCGGGGCTGGGGTGGCTGTCCTCACTGAAAGCTGGAGTGGTGGTTTATCATAATCCTCTTTTTGAAGGCCTTTGCTGTATGAATCACTTGAACAAACACCTTAGAAGACAAACAAGCTCATGATGAGTGAGAGTGGGATTTCTTCTTCCAGTGCATTTCGCGTGGCCGAGGGCCTTCCGAGGGCAGTTATGTTGCTGTTGTGGCTCTGTGTGTGTGAGAGCAACTGTGAAGCAGTCGGACTGTCAGGGGTATCTGTCAGCAGATGCGCTGCTGAACATCAGAATGAGTCTGGAGGCTGAAATCCTGACGTAGATGGAGGGATGTGGTGTATTCTGTGCAAGTTGGGCTTGACTTGAGTGTCCAGATGTCTTCTAGTAAATGGAGAATGTCTTGTGCTGAGTAACACTTACATTAACTGGATTCTCTGCATTTCTGACTAAAGCTCTGTGCTGAACTTGTGTGATGTACAGCTAATTCTATTTGATTCTCTCCTTCTCCCAAACTCTTCCCCTCTGCTCTTCCAGTCCTATCTATCCAACAGGCTCCTTGGATCCAGTCTCGTTGACGTTGGAACGGCAGGTTCCTCCCCAGGGAGCACCAGCAAGGACTGCTGTATCTGTCCATCAGTTAAGGTTGCCCCGTGCTCCTCCTGGTTTGTCTGACTCTTCCCTTCATCCCTTGTGTCTCGTGAGAACTGTGGGTTCTGTGCTGAAATAAACCCCTGCTTCTAACTTTAGTGGTTAGATGGGAAACCGTTTGCTGCCAAACATAATGCAAACCCAGATCTAATTTTTCAAACAGCCTTTTGTGGACGGGGGGAGTAGCACTTTGCAGATACCTGTGAAGAGATGGTTAAATATTGGATGGGGAGTGGGATAAAAAGCTCCAGACTAGAGTAGGTGCAGTGGAGGAAGGATGGCTTCCTGTGAAATGGGAGAGTTAGCTTATTGCCGTTGGTTTAGTCCAGCCAAACTAGGACTAATATAAAACATGTTGCTAATATTTGACCAAAATCTGTTGTGACTCAACTCCTCCATCAGCAGACTATTGAGTTGCAGCTGAATTTCCTTTTCAGTAAAAGCAATATGAAGAGTAGCTTTTTAAATAGCTGCCTAGAACAACTGCGTGTGATGAAGAAATGATCGTTCTGGGAAAATTGAGCAGTGGGTAGTGATGCATGCTGTTTGCCTGCAGTGGGCTTCAAAAACCAAAACGGTAAGACTGAAGCTGCTCAGCTTGCCTTGGAAAATCCTGTGTTAGGAGAAAGCTCAGGCTTATGTAATGGAGGCTTGCTAGAGGGGGTGCATATGTGCCTGTATACTCATTTTAATTCTTAGCTGCAGTCACAATATTCTGCAGTTACTTTAATGAGCGCGGTGTGTTCTCTTCTGCTTTTGAACAGTTCTAAAGTCAGGTCTGAAAAGAATAGTCCTGTGCATAGAGCAGGATTAATTTCAAGTGAGGGTAAATATTCAGGAGTTAACTTTGTCTGTGAGACTGGCGTCATCCCTTAGTGATCTTCATCTGAGGAGCCTGAGCAGGGCCGCTGTGGTGTAAGACCGGCGGGGCTGGAACACAGCCCTCCCTAGCTGTGAGCCCAACCCTGCGTACACCTGCCTGCAGCAAGCTGTCACTTCGCCTTCAAGCCACAAAGCGAGGAAAACAGCATCAGCCTTTCCAGTGGGGACTTATTCTGGAGTCGGTTTGTGCTTAGGAGAGTGGTGGGAAGATAGCCTTTAAGAAGAGATACGCAGAGCTCTGAGTCACACACGCGGATGCATGTCTCTACATCTGCCAGAAATAGATAACAAAGATAATCCCCCAAGCAGAGGGCATCTCAGCAAACCGTGTCGGCTTTAAAACCCTTGTTCTTCAGCAGCAGCTATACTGAGCCGCCTGAGATGGTGAGTGGCTGCATAGCAGAGGGTGTAAATTAAGGGTCCAAAAATGCCGTGTGATTCCTAGAGCATAGCTGCAACTTTTACTAAAGTTTGTTCCTATAGTAACTGCCAGATGAATTACATAAGGTACCAAACGCGCCCAGGAGCTTGTGTGCCAGCCTCTTCAGCAAATGCCTCTGCAATTTAAAGGTAATTCATCTTTCAGAATGCAAGTAGGTTATCAAAACCGGCTAGAGAATCAAGAATAGCTTTGGTCTCCCTCAGGTTGATCCAGAATAGTGATTACTTCATGTGTCCCAGGAAATCTAGGACAAGAAGAGCTTGAGCTTTTAAGAGAAACTGTCTTGGAGCAAAGCGTCCTCTGACTGAAGCTGGATTTACCTGTGCTACGATCGGACCTTCAGTACCTTGTTAAACTGCTTACCTCTACTTTTGGCAAAGCATGCCATTCCAGGCTGGCCTGGTTATTCCCTTTCCTTACAAGTTTTTGGTAAATGTGACAGTGAGAAGTGGTTCATGTTTAGCTCCAGATATTGAAGAGATTCTCCATCAAGCACAAAGTGGCCCGGCAGCTGAGACTCCTTCCTCTGTTAGGAGCTATTTTAAGGACTTAGTGACTTCTGCATTTCTCCAGGACTCCAATGAGATTGGAAGATAGGGTCTAAATATTTTTAAAGCTGCGTGAGCAGATGTTTCTTGTAAGGGATTTAATGGTGGAGAAATTCAAAGTTGAATTTTGATGGTGTAAGATAGCAGCTATGCTATCTTTCCAGTCTGCTGCTCGGTGTATATGTGCATTTGGGCACAGGGATGATGTTTACCTCTTACCTAAGGGGTTTTTGGCCTTTCATGGAAATTCAGGCCTTAATCTGCCGCTTTTATTCTGGCAACTTCTAGGACTGACTTGTGTGAAGTTTTGGTTAAAAACTAGTGCTTGGACATCTGTCAGCCCGTCTCTGGAACGCTATGAAATCCTGATCTCTGATAGTGACCTATATGTTGGAACTCTTACTGTGCTGACCTCCACAAGAATTACGTGGATCATGGAATTTGGCTGATGTTTATATATTTTTAGGCATTGTGGTCATCAGTATTGGTAATATTAACCAGTCCTCTTGCATGGATTCTTATTACAGCATCTCCTTGAAATTGTCACTTTCGGAGTGTATTTACTGAAGTAATAAACATCACTTTCTTAAACAGCAGGAAGGACCCACCCTGCTGTTCACAGCATCTATTTTAATTTCCTCCACCTTGCTCCATCTGCGTTTGAAGAAGTGCTGTGATGATACAAAGGACAAGATGGTAACAGTGATAACGCCTGCATTGAACGCTGCTCCTGCCGGCTCACCACTACTCAAAGTTAGATCAAACGCTGCTCTGTAGCTGCCTTCAAGGCCACCAGGTGCTCAGATGTTACCTGTTTCTGGTAACCTGTAGAAGATTCAAGGCTTTTTTCTGAGGAAGTGGAGCCAGCACCAGCCCACTTAGTCTGACTTGGCCAGTAAGGTACCTGTTACAGACACTGTGGTTTGGGCGAAGAGAGACCGTACTGGTTGCTGCAAATACAGCAAAGATGATTTGTAAGGCAAAGCTCCAAGCTGTTGTTGGAAGCAACATTCTCAACCCCCCATAGATGCCTCTGGCTCTTCCTTTTTTCTGCAGAGTGGCTAAAGCCTATAATTACTGCAGCAATCTTCTCGTAAAGTCAAAGAAAAAACCCAAAGCCAGCCCTTTCCTCTTTCAAGGGATGGCATGAAGTTGAGGTTTTGAACCACTAAAGTACTTAACTAGGCATACATCCTTATCAAACTCCCTTGCTACAGAGATTTTTGGCTTTAGCATCCAGTGGCTTCCTGAAAACTACACAAATACTGAGTCTGGTGCTAAATGTGAGATATGTGTGAGTATCCTGTATCGGGATGCGTGCTCAGGCCAGTAACTAGCCTGCGTTAAGAACTAAATAGCGTAATTTAGAGATCTTGAAGCTGAGTTTAACTGCAGTTTTTACTGCCTAGCAGCGTTTACCTTGTTTCCCCAAACTAATCCGAACACTTGACTGTAGAACAGACATCTACAGTAAAGAGCAGAGGAAGTTGTTTTGTAAGACAGCCTTTGTCATAGCTTTTCTACGGGTGGAATGAATTTCAGTACGTCATTAAGCAATCTCTTTCCAGAATAAGGAAGCCACAAGTCAAAGGAAGCTCGTGGATACTTGGCTGTTTCCTCCTTTGGCTCTGCAAAAAAAGTAGGGCTTTTCAACTCTGACTCGATGAGAAATCTCCAAGTACTGGAGAAGGCTTGTACGAAAGGATGTGAATGTCATCTTGCAGGGATTATCCCACTCCAGGGAGAATTTCCCACATCCACTTCCCCTGCGGGTGCTGAGAGGGGATGGTTGTACGGTGCCGTAGCCCAACACATGCAGCAGTGTTAGCTGGGATCAATGGGCAGCGCGGGCACATCTCCCTCTTACAGCTGGGCTTGCTGGAGTGCTCGCAGGCAGGGAGCCTGCGAGGCAAATGATTGTTTGCACTGAGAATATTTCATTAGGCTTTGAATAGCCATGCTCGCTCCTTCCTGCCTCTGAAAGCATCTATTTTTTCCTGATCCCCCCCCCTTCTCAAAAGAGCAGTGGCTTTGCAGCCAACTTCTGTTTTATTTTTAAACGCCTTCTGGAGGGTTATTAGCAAAGAAACTTGCGTGAATAGCTTGAGCCAAAATCTAATGCCTGAATAAAGGGTGAGGAGTGAATCCCTTTGGGATTCCTGGATTAAAAACACTCAGGGGTGTGAACTTTCGGCAAGTGGCTAAGACGTGGTGTGAAGTGGGCTAGCCAGGCTGTGCTGGGGTTTTAAAGGCAATTGGGAGCCTTTTCAGTAAGGGCAGATCATTCAGGCGGTCCTTGTAGGTATTAATGATTCTGGCTTAGATGCTAACTTAAGCTGGTATGACCAGCTTGGTATGCAAGTGTTTATTTTGACAGGCTGGGATATAAAACAGGCTGTGAAACTGTCTCATGGAAGCACTGCCTGGGCAGCTGAGTTTCTAGCACATAGCTTTTGGTCTCTGCCGGATGGTGGTGCATCCTTGCCCAGGAATACACTCCAGTATTCAATGCAGCTTTCTAAAATGAAAACTGACTGAACAATAGGTGCTTTTAAGCTCGTGATCTTCTTGCAGCCACTGCCAGGCTTGGAATATACCCCGAGGTGCTCTGATCTAGCCTTAATAATGTGCCAGAACTGAGTGTGTAGCTGGGCTTTTAAATCTGTTTTGATTCGTACTCAAAGCTTGTTATTTTCTTTCATCTCATGTTCACCTGCAGATGGCTGGCATTCTCCAGAAAGGATTTGTGCACGTATGAGGTGATGTACAGGGGCACGAGATGCTTAATGAGAACAAAACAAGCTATGCCCAGCTCGGGTTAGTGCCAAGTAACTCGCTTACCACGGACGTTAAAATTAGCCGTAATACAGAAAGAAAAGTGACTGCAGCATCAGGCTTGCATGTCTGATACTGGTTGTCGCTGCAGCGCTCCCAGTTTTGCATATGGGAAGGGAGTTTTCACTTAGGCCTTGAGCTCTGAAGCCATCTGGTGGCTGCGAGGACGCCAGCCTCGGGAACTATTTTTGTAGCGTTAGCAAGAGTATTCATGCGAGGACCGATTGCTTTCGTATTTCTTTCTAGTGATCTAACAAGCTAAATGTTTCTGTTAGCTTTGTCCTAAAACCTTTTGCACATAAGTTTCCCTGAATCGCTGAACCCTGAGGGTGAAGTGCTCCCTGTGGTGTGCCGTGCCCTCGTGCAAGCAATTAGTTGTGTGTCAGGGTGTGCACGAAGGCTGCGAGGGGAGATAGGGCTCTGTGGCAGCTCAGGCGATGCTGATAAACGCTACTGTGGTGTTCTCTGAAGGGACTTGCCAATATAACAACATTTTTCTCTGAAGAACTGTGCCCTAAGGCGTTTTGCCCCTTCTGTCAGTGCTCAGTCGCTGGAGCTTCTGTACAGTCTTCAGCTCAGTTTGGGTTTTGGGAAGTTTGCTGCAATGTGTGACCAAACTTGTGTCTGTAAATACCACCTGGGGCTTTCTGCAAGTCAGTCACCTTGAAAACAGCGTGTGAAACTGTGGGGAAATGACAGTACAAAATTCTCCCCAGCCAGATCTTTACTGGGCGCTTCCCCGTGTGATTTCTAGCGCGAGCTCCTTCAGCGTGGCCTCGAAAGAGGGAAGTGGGAGGCTTGTTTACACTTGCATCGAAACCCTTCCCCCCCTTGCCCACAAAACTTAGGTGCTTTATAGGAAATTAAATGGTCGAAATGTTATTTTAGCATAATGGTTGGGGACATTAGATACTGGCAGTGCTGGGGGTGTAGTATGAGCGTGTGTGTTGGGCTGGTGCCTCTGCGTGTTGCGTCTGACCCAGCCGGACTGGGACATCTGGGCTTTGGCCCGCTGCTGCCTTGGTGGCAGCCTGGTTAGCACCGGCTGTCTTGCTTGGGCTACCCTTGCTTTCATGACAAGAAACCCTGTAATGTTCCTCACTGCCCAAATGATGATTTTAATGGGCGTGAAGTTATTTGGAGTTTGATTCAGCTGGACAAACTTCATTTGCCTCACACTGCTGCCGACAGGCTCCCGTTCTGCTCAGCACTGATTATTCAGGCAGCAGCTCCTCCTCCGCGGTATTGAGCCTTGCGGCATCAACCCTTCGCTGCTGTCGAGGCAAGCGGTTCTCTTGTGCAGCTGTTTGTCTTAAAGTAGCTTTTCACTCTTAAGGGGTGTAGCTGTATCTTGTTCCTCTTTTTTTTTTTATCACAGTGTTGATAGAATACAGGGCTGTGTAACTGGGCTAAAGAAATTAGTAGTTATATCCAATGGGTGCTCAGATCTAGGGTTCACAGTCATGTGTCTTACAGAACCACGGAGCTGGCTGCAGATTTCAGGCAGCGTTTTGGAGGACTGTCCAAGTACCCTGCTTGTGTGGCTCTAGGGTCACCACTGTATCGGACAGCAGACTGCTGAACTTGAGATCATCATCTTCCTCCTGGCTCTGGACAAAACCGACTCTACGTCCCCAAACTTCTGGCATTTCTTCTAGTCTGTGAATCTGAAGCCTTTCTTATGGCACTTACTGGCACCTCAGGGATGCCCAGCTGGAATAAGCACCCTTGGTTGTGTAATGTGTTTATCACCTAACAAAATGCTAATGCTGGGAGGATTTTTGAAAGCCTGTGTTGTTTTTAAATATTCACTGGCATAATGAAAACTGCTTCAGTACTGGGCTCTTCCAGAGCTGGGATCTGGGAGTTGCAGCAATGGCCAGCTGTTACTCCTGTGCTCAGCCCTTGCTGTTTGAGGTCCTGCATCACGAATGAAGTGACACTGACTCAGTGCAGTCTGTTCGACCCACCCTGTGTTATTCCCCTGTGCGGCATCGCAGGGTAGGAGGCTGCAGTGGCTTGAGCTAGCACATGTGACGAACCAGTGAGCTGATTACTACGGCCCTGATGTAGTATCTAGCTGACTATTAATCCTTTTAGTCCTATAAAGGCTAAATATATCTAGTGTTTAAATCTAACCTTGAGTCTCATGCTTAATCCTGCTGGCAGTCTCATGTTACAGTTTTCAGGGTGTATCTGGGAGAGAACACCACAAATAAAATGAAGGATCAGAGTTCCTGCCTTCACCTCTGTGTGCAACCGGTGTAACACTGAACAAGGCTTTTATTCCAGCGCCGTACTCTGTGACTGGCATACTTAGGTGCTGCTAAAAGCATGGGCCCCTGCTTTGATGCATTCAGTCCTACGTGTTGGTAGGTATAATAAAGAAACTGAGGTGCAGGCAGGAGTATGCTTCTATTAAGGTCTTCACCAAGAGCTGCTCCTGAGCTGGGAAGTGACTTTGATCAGCTTCATTAAATTAGTATCATTCTCAAGGGCCACTCTTCCAGGGAAAAAGCAGAAAGCAAAGACAGGCCAGGTCAGAAGATTTATTAAAGACTTTTTAAAAATGGTAGCATAAATTAGCTGGAATAGGTGCTGGGGGTAGGTTAGTGGTGGCATGCCTTTGCCCTGGAAGGCACCATGAGCCACTGATGGCATTAGCAGCACCAAGTCCCTCAGGAATCTCTTGCTTTCCCAGTAAGTAGGAATTAAACTGTTAACAACCATCTAGCATATCCAGGAGAGTCAAACACAGTGCTGCTTTTTTAGGGCTCTGAAATTACACTTTCCCCCTCTTCCCCCTCCCACCTCAGTCTCATTAGCTTTGAGGCTTCCTATTTTAACTGTGGCAAGAAAAGACAGAATAATTCTTCATCTGCAGTAATGCCTGTAATCCCTATGCAAAGGGCTAGTATAGTTTCTCGGGGGCTATCAGGTCTCTTATTCAGGACATGGCTTTGCTGTGGCTGTTTGGCCAGTTACCAGTGGACAGCGATACCCAAGCCGTGGTGGGAGCTGCTGCGGTCACTGTGCAGCTGGCTAGCAGCTCTAGCCAAATGATTTAGCTTTAAAACCTGCTTGTCTTGCACTGCAGAGGACTACTTCTGAAGCTGGTCTTCCTTCAGTGGGCCTGAGGGTTTCGTGGCCAGGGTCTGTTGTCCCTTGCTGGGAGGGGGATGTGAGTGGTGGGAGTGCCTGTGGACCTCTGCTGTCCCCTGGGTAGTGCATTGCCAGGTTTCCTTCAGAGAACTGTTTGCAGCGAGTAAAACTAAGCTTAGTAATATTTCCCTTGTGGTTTTTTCCCCTGGCATGATGTCCCTTCTGTACCTTGGAGCTCTCCTGCCTGTCTGGAAGCCGCATGCAAACCGTGAATCTGATTAGAGCTGTAGAAACTGCAGAGTGAACTGTTCGTCAGCCCTGTGCAGCCTGGGCTTCTGCCCCAGCTCTATGGTTTTGGTGGCCAGCGCCTGTGCTGCTCCCCCTGCTCAGCTGTAGCTTCCTGCATAAGGCCAACAGGAGATTTGGTGATGCAGTCTGTGTGTCAAGTGCTGAGTATTTTATGCTGCTTTTCTTAGAGCAGTAGTGAATATTCTGGAGCTGAATCCACTGCAATAAGGTTAGCCGAGAGAGAGTCTCCATTGCTAAAGCAGGAACACAGACTCACATTGGCGTGACTGTTAACATCAGTTTAAGCAAGATGAAAGTAGGGTTTCATACTGTCTTGGGTGGTCTGAATGCCTTTTTTCTTCCCTCTTCCTCTTAGAGATTTGTCTTGTGTAGAGCTCTCGAAATGGAAGAGGGAGGCAATAAAATACTAGCTCTAGGTATAATGATTGGGATACAACCTTCAAGCATCCTGCTGATGTCTAATTGCAATTTCTAATCTGGATGAAAATGTAAACGCGTCAGTCCCAGTTCACTTGGTACAGTTTCTCAGTTGCTAAAGGCAACTACATGTTGACTTGACAGTGTGAAACACTTGGGTCTCTTTGCAGGGCCACGATGGGCATCCTGGAATATCGGTGTGTTCATCTGTATTCGTTGTGCTGGGATCCACAGGAACCTCGGAGTCCATATATCCAGGGTAAAATCTGTCAATCTTGACCAGTGGACACAAGAGCAGATACAGGTAACGTGAGTGAAACGTGCACATTGGGGTTCTGTTGGTGGGGCTTAATGCAGAAATAATGTCTGACTAGGCCAGAGATGTAGGAAGTGAAGCAGGAAGAAGGTATCAAGCTAGGGGAGATTGGGAGGGAAGATGGTGTGATTTCAGGCTTAGGTAAAAACAAACACTGCAAGTTCCTGTAGCACGGCCAAAGGCTGCAGTTGTCTGGGGCTGGAGCTGCTGCCTCCTTCCGTGAGGTTTCCAGTAGACAAATCCTGGACTTCCAGAGTGAAATTGGGTTGCTAAAGTGATACTTATCTTCAAATAAATGTTGTGCTGTGGGGCTTAAGATTGGCTAACTGTATTGAGGAGGATCATAGCAACTGCATCAGGGATTCCCAGCTAGTAGGCTTGCACCAAAGGCCTGAGGAGTGGCTGTCAGGTACAGAACAGACTTCAGAAGTCTACACAGGCCTTCTAGTTAGCATGAATAGACCCTTGCGTGGTAACCTGGCAGACTGGTATGTGTAAGAGCTTTAATGTCTGTGAAACAAACAGTTCAAGAATTCTTTTGAATTGCAGTGCATGCAAGAGATGGGAAATGGAAAAGCAAATCGTCTTTATGAAGCCTACCTGCCCGAGAACTTCAGGCGGCCTCAAACAGATCAGCATCCTTTCTTCCTTCGCTGCTGAGGAAACGCTGAGTCTTTTCATCTTGTCGCTTAGCAGCTGCACTCCTTGCACAGGAGGCTTAACTTCGTGTACCTGGGCCATCAGCTGGGAGAATGAGTTCTTAGCTAGGCATGCTCCAAGCTTTGCTTCACCTGCAGGCTGCTTGCTTACAGGAGGAAGCAGAAAAGAGCTAAAAGGATTGCTTGTGAGCGGGTGGAGAACTGAACGTGAATGTCACAACCTGAAGCTATTGCATGAGATGCGCTTCAGGGTCTGTGGCAAGTAGGGGGGTTGGCTTTCAAGTGCTGAGTATTTAAAATTCTCAGTGGAGGTGGATAACAAGGCTTAACACTTCTGAAAAATAAAGCTGTGACTTTTACCCTACAGGAGGGTTTCTAGATGCCCAGTGCCACAGGGCCATAGTGACGTGAACCTGAAGAAACACAGGAGCACCTCTCTGCCGTCTTTTTTATCTGAAGCTGGTGGCTGAGGTGCTTTTGTATGCACAGATCCATTTCTCTGACCACTGTCTGATTTGTGCTAGTGACATGTATGCTCTTAAGTGATGGTTGAAGTAAATATACATCAGTGAAGAAAATACGCTAGGGATTTAAGCCCTGATTTAATGTACCTTTTATAGCACTGTCACGCTTGGAATAACCCAAGGGCAAAAATTGAGTAGCTAAAGTAGTTGGATCCAACGCTAAATTATTTTAAGAAAGTTAGTGCTGGAAATGCTCTTTAAACAGTGATTAGTTTAGTTACAGCCTGTACCTTGTATCCATGTGTCAAATAATACTACGTAAGTCTTCTATTCTTGAACCGTTTGTCTTTAACAAGCTGCTTGCAGAGCTGTGGAGAGCTTCATTCGGGATAAATATGAGAAGAAGAAATACATGGACCGAAGTATTGACATCAATGCGTTTAGGGTTAGTTTCTCCTCACTTCTAAGCTTGAATACATGCAAAGACATAAGTGTATATCTGGCTTATGAGTAAACAGTGACTCTGTGAAATACAATTTAAACACTTCCTGTATTAGTGACTAATCTCTAAGGCTGATTGCATTCAATCATTCTGTAGAAAGAATTTAAATTGGAGAGGACCTTTGAAGGCCATCTTGTCCAGCTCCTTGCTCAGAGAAGGACTAGCTTCAAATACAGATCTTCAGCTGTATCTTTGAAGCTCTTTAGATTAGTGACAGTGTCATGTGAAGCTCTGTATGAACTTTCTCTTGGTATGATGACTTGAGTTTTGACCCTCATATCTTTCTTTACAGAAAGAAAAGGATGACAAATGGAAAAAGAGTAATGAGCCAGTATCAGAAAGAAAACTGGAACCTATCATCTTTGAGAAGGTGAAGATGGTAAGACCGAAGGGCATGGTCAGGGATCAATTGTAAAAAAACTTCTCTCAAGCAGAACAGAGGTAATCCAGCTTGATATGGAAGCATTTTTTCTGGCCTCAGTCATAGCAGTGGATGCGTTGAGTCACACTAATGGTAGTAGCTTGTTTTCCACTGCTCAGCCAGATACTAAGCAGATGCGCTCTGCCTTGCAGTGCAGAGCAGATTGGAATCCGGCTATTCCTGCTTAGCTTTCCAGCTTGAGTGGTTACTTTTTTCCTAGTTTAGAGCGTGCTTAAATTTGGCAATGGCTTCCAACATAATGGGACGATAAAACAACTATGTAATACTCTGGAATTCTGTTCACTTTGGAAGCACTTATGCTCACTGGAAAAAAGGATTGTGAGGGTTAGTCTCTCATTAAAGCCTCTAATGTGTCAGTAAACCCAAAATTTGAACAAGGCTTCTGGTGTTTTTTCCCTAGCCTCAAAAGAAAGAAGAAACACAGCTGTCTAGAAGAAGTTCTCCTAAATCTGCCGAACCCGTAATGGACTTGCTAGGACTCGGTAAGAACCTTTCCAGCCTTATTGCACTTGTTGCAGTGACCTCGTACACCATCTTTGATCCTGTGAATTTGATGAGCTTTTAGTACTTATTGTCCACATCAGGTCAACAACTGACAGGAATATAGAGAGTTTGGCTTAAGCCACTCCAGTGCAACCCAAGCACAGCGCTCAGCACTGCAGCGGCAACCGTTTTCCTTACATTTTCCTTTATGCTGGTGCAGCAGTTGTGCCTGTGCTATGGCAGAGCAGCTCTAGTAGCCTCCAGACACCGTGTGGCTCCTGGCTGCTCTGAGGCTAATAGGACAGATATGGCACAGTGCACTCCCCTGGTCTGGAGCCAGTTCCTTCTCGGCACCAGAAGGATGAGCGAAGAGCTGGCAATGCGCGTTGGCTGAATTAGGTTACGGGTCGGGTCACTGGGTTGGGTGGCATATGTGCGAACTGCTTAATTGGCAAGGAGGCTGCCCCTCAGCCTGAGGCCATCTGTGGGGGATGTTCAGGCAGCTTGGTCTCTTCCCAGATGCTCCTGTGACAACCACCGTTACAAACGGCAGGCCCAGCAGCTTAGAGAAGGATCTTGATCTTTTCGCATCGGTGGGATCAAACTCTGACTCCAGGAAGGTAGGAAGGGAATGTCAGTGCCTGGCAAAGCCTGGTTAGATGCTTGAATGAGATGCTGTGTCTTCCCGTGGCTCTGAATGCAGCTGCTGCACTGGTGCCTGTCTCTGTCTCAGGTCGCTGGCTCTATGCCAACATCTGGAAGTGCCGGTTCTGTTCCCGAAAACCTGAATCTCTTCCCTGAGCCGGGAAGCAAAGGGGAGGAAGTGGGGAAGAAGCAGCTCTCTAAAGACTCTATCCTCTCCTTGTACGGCTCCCAAACACCTCAGCTGCCCGCGCAAGGTAACGTCTCAGAATCGAGCTGTTGAATGGTGGTATGCTAATTTGGAGTAGGTGGGATGTCCTGACAGCTGATGAGCAAAGATGTGGGGGTGTAGGTGGTCCTTCTTGAGAGCTGGTGAGTAGCATAGTGAGCAGCTTAGTCTGGATGTCATGGCCAAGTGAATGTTGTGACAGTCTCTGATTTGAAGGTTGGCAGTTCACCCCCTGGCAATGAATGTGGCGGTTCTTCCCTTCACTGCTTCTCTGCCTTTTTCTAGGAGCAATGTTCATGGCCCCAGCTCAGATGGCATACCCTGCAGCAGCATACACCAGCTTTCCAGGAGTAGCCCCCTCCAGCAACATGATGGGAGGCATGATGGCACAGTCGGTGGGGATGATGGCCCAACCTGGAGCTGCTGGGATGGTGACTCCCATGGCCATACCAGCTGGATATGTGGGTAACATGCAGGCAGCTGTCATCGGTGTCCCCAACGGGATGATGGCGGCACAGCAAGCTGGCTACGTCGCAGGCATGGCAGCAGTTCCCCAGCCCGTCTATGGTGTGCAGCCGGCACAGCAGCTTCAGTGGAACCTTGCTCAGGTGAGGTGTGATCTTCTGCTGACCCAAAGGTGGATGGAAGACAGGGGAGGCACGTGCAATCAAATCTAGCCTGGTCCCTGAAGACTTCAGTGCTTTTGTAGCCTGGCTCCTGGGGTTGGGTGAGGTCTGCTGTACCATGGGCAAACTGGGGGGGGTTACAAAGGAGTAACCTGTTCGGAGATCTCGGTGGTTGGTGGAGAGCTAAAATCAGTGCAAGATCAGCTAAAGTGAAAACTTCCTCAGCTTGTTAGATGGGCATACACCTGAGAAACCACTGACTACTTCTGTTCACCATAACTCTTTAGAAAAGCTTGCTTAAGCCTGTAGTATGTTGGGGAGCTAGAGCGTTACCTTTGACTGCTGTGGGCTGGCAGTCTCCTTGACCAAGCCTTGACTTCTTTCCTCTTCCCTTTGCAGATGACCCAGCAGATGGCTGGGATGAACTTCTATGGAGCTAATGGCGTGATGGGATATGGACAGTCAATGGGTGGAGGAGGTGCCCAGGGAAGCAATCAGTCCCTCAGCACTCAGATGTGGAAATGATCCCTTGCGTTGTGACCATTTTTGCCTTCTGTTCTGTTCTTAAACTGCTCCATGAGACATTCAGGGTTTTTTCTTTCTGGCTGGCTGCCCAGCCTGAACCTCTTTCCATAACTGAGACCCATCTCTGCCTTTTCACTGTCAGACACGGTGAAACCTCAGTGACCAGAACATGAGCTCCCCTGTATTTAGCACAGTCAATGCACACTTCTGGGGTGGACCCCCTCCTTGCACAAACCTCCACTAATGCTTCTGGGTAGCACTTAAATGTCCTGCTGGGTATCTTAGCAGAGGTGTGACTGAGGAGATTGGGAAATCTGTCCTTAAAAAGCCTGGCGTTGCAGGCAGTGTTCACTTAACCTCTGGTATTAGTAGGGGTTTTGGTTAGCAGAGGGGTGGAAACCTTGTTTGGTGCTGAGGAACTGGATTTTAACCCAAGCCCAGGGGCAAGCAAGCCTTGCTACCTCTTCCCGTGAGTGGAGTTCTCCGGAGCTGAGGCCTCGCTGTGCTTGGCTCACCAACCCTCATTGGAACCAAAGTCATTTTGAAGACCCCTCTCCCTCCCCCCGTGAGCAAGCAGGATTCTCGCGCAGTGTGGGGGCAAGCTGTTTGGAATGTGAAACTTGCACTTCAGAGTGGCTTTTCTGTCTAATATGTGGTATTGATGTATTTAACTTTTAACAATCTAACTGAGAGTTAACTTATGGAGGGCTGAGAGCCCGCTGCAAGTTTTCTTACACTTTTAAAATTACTATGACATCCTAATTTATACTTTTTTCATATTTTTTTTTTGTTCCTGTGTAGTCCTGGTGCCCTTTCCCAGCTAGCTTTTGACATTTTAATCTAGGCATAAAAAGTAGGTGGGTCAGATTTCTTTTTCACATCTTCAGTAGAACACAACTGCTTAAACTCGTCGGCGTGAGCGAGAAGTCAGACTTCTGCGGTCTGCTTTATCCTGTGTACATATAAATTCCCAAATAAAATATTGCAGTGAAACCTCAACTGACTTCTCTTGTTTTTACCCAGTGTAACAGATTGTGTCTAAACACTGTCACTGGTGTGAGCTGTTCACTTCAGGTGTGCGGGGATTTGGAGCCTTTCATGCAAACCAAACTAACCCCATCTGCTTTGTAGCAGGGCTGCGTCCCAAATGTCAGGCAGGAGCAGTGTTTGCCTGAAGGCTGAGGACTCTGGGCATGCGAAGAACCAGGCTCAGCGGAGGCAGAATCGGGTCAGTTGACGCTTTTATATACAAGAGAGACTCTCAGCTTCGGGGGGGGGTGTGGGTAAACGCAGCGTTCCCGCAGCTGCAGGGAGAACTGTAAATTATTAGGACTGCAGCTTTACGCTAACGGTCAACAAATCCTGACCGATGCCTATTCAAAAGGTAAATTTTTAAGCTTTTACAAAAAGTGGTGACAGAATATGAAAGGCTGGGGGGGGGCATTGCCTAAGAACGGATACGAAGGCCAGTTTTCCGTAGGCTTGTGGGTGGCTGCGTGCAGCTGCAGGGGAGAGAGCTCAGCTAATTCTGTGAGCTTTGAGCTGATGGTACTCTGCTTGCATATTAATTATGGTATTTCTTTCCTCAAGGCAAAACCTGCTCTTTTCAGGAAAAAAAAAAAAGAGGGTTTCTTCCTCTTCCCCTCCTCCCCAGCGTATCAGTTGCGGGGGAAGGTTGGCTTTTTTAAGCTACACGCGTGGTTTTGGGCTGGATGCTTTGAGAAGCTCGACTCAAGCGCAGGAAGAAGTTTTCAAGCTGGCTTTAATCATCTTCACTTGCTGCCCCAATACTGTACATGCAGGTACAAGCCAATGAAAATGTGAATACTTCAGGTTTTTCCCTCCTTGGGAAAACTGGCTAAGAATATTTTACAAAATAGCGTGCACCCTCACAGCCATCAGTCCTGCTGCATATAAACCACAAAAATACGAGAGTTTTACATTAAGAAAGACCACGCACATATAAAACATTACATAACACAGGTATAAAATTGCCGTTTGCTTTTTTAAATCTGTTACCATTCTCAAGTAACCATCACAAGCCCATCCCCTTGTCTTGAACATGGAACTGGGGCTTAAGGGACCCCTTCGTTCACCCCTCCGCGGCATTTATTTTAAGGTGGGGGTCGTTAAACTTAATGAATCTGTCATCAAAGCAAAGTTTATCACGAAATACGAGTGGACTAGTGAAGGCAGCCGAATCCGCCCGCTATTGCGGTTACATCCTGGCTTCCAAAAGCACAAAGCTACCTGGGGGGAGCGTGTCGGTCCTGTACGAGTCCTGCACCTAACTCTCCTTTGCCCTCAGGTAACGGATGCACACGGACGTACGCTTGGCGTGCGCCACTCAAATGTGAGATGCCTGCTACCGCTTTCGTTAGGGATCGGAGGCGAAGCTGGCAGTAGCAATTACCTCCTGGCTAATGGAGTTCTGGCAATTTCCCGGTCTAAGGGGACTCTCTTGGGTTCGGTAATTCTGTTCAGTGCAACTTGTTGGGGACAGGGATGGAAAATGTGAAGTAGCAGAGATTTCTGTGTCCTGGCATGGTTGTGTGGCGTTCGAATGGTGCAGCCCTGCCATGAGACTCGCCTTCGCCTTCCGAAGCAGCTACCGGGAGGAGAGGGGCTGTGGTTAGAAACGACTGGCTGGCCGAGCCGTTCTGGGCGCACCTCTCATTGCCTGTAACAGTCTTGGACCCTGTTATGAAAATTTTCTTTGCCAGTGCGTGGTAGTATTCTACCCCCTCGGACTTCGGGGGGGGCTAATGCAGTTTCAAAGATACAGGCTGCATTTAAAGATTTGTAGGGTGTGGGGAAAATCCCTCATGTGTCTTGTTTGGGAATACAAATTCTGAATTTTTGGATAGGACGAATGCTTCCGTGTGGGTGTTTCTTGAAGTCACATTGTGCTTCTCTGTTTGCTGACATGGATTTGGTTTTGGTTTTTTCCTGGTGCCATTAGTAATCAAATTCAAGGACAAAGTTCAGTTCTAACTTGGAGCTGCTACTTTACCAAGTGTTGTTACTAAGACTTGTATATGTTTTTATATTTGAGGTATAAACTTCTGAGATTAATGACAGATTCTTGAGTCCTGGACAAATATCTTAAATGGTCCAGGTTCTTGTTCATCGCTTAATTTTGGGGTGGGGAGTAGGACAGCATGATGGGGAAGATTATTTAGTTTTAACTGCATGAAAAGATCAAGCCCTTTTAAGAAAACAAGGCCACCAACTTCAAAGTGCTAACATTCACGAGGCATCCGCTGCCAGGGTCGCTGGCCCGTTGGGTACGCGGAGGGGGTGCTGCTCCGGCCAGGGGCCTCTGGCACCGAGCGTTGCTTCACGCTTCTCACCGCAAGCATTCGGGGAAAGTTCCCTCTGTTTTTTAGCGAGTGCTGGGATCTGTATGTACAGGCAGCAATCCTGTTAGGAGATCGGATCGATGTTCAACGCCTGCCCTCCCGCGGGAGGGACAGACACCCTTTCTGCCTACTTCTGAGGCTCCCTCTCTCCATCCCCGCTGCAGGCAAGCGCTTTAGGGGGTTCCACGCCCCTCCACGAGCAGCAGCGCTGTCGTCGGCTTGTCGCATCCGAGATGCTCGCCTCCTTTCGGAGCACTGCTTATCTACGTGCTTTTTAACGGGAGAGATGAGGGGGGTACCCACTGTCCAGCAGAATCATCCCTCCCTCCAGAGAAGCGCTCTGGGCTCTGGCTTCCCTTGCCCTTTAGCTCAGCAATCACTAGTGCAAGCGCTGAACGAAGCAGAGGTTGGGCTCGCAGGAGCCAGCGTGGGAGCAGGTGGTAAATGCACACCCCGTGTAATTGCTCTTCATTGCACAGTTACAACAAAAAAATAACCTGAATGTGATAGAGTGCACTAAGCTCTGGTTCTTAAAAAAAAAAAAAAACAAAAAAAAAAAGAAAAAGGAGAGGAGGGGTGGAAAAAGAATGAGGTATACCGATAATCGGAGCTCCAGGCAGGCACAGTGGTCACACCAGCTCTTGGGTCGTGGTGGCAGCTGCTTTCTGCTGGGTTCCTAGATGCTGCTGTGCCCCGTTCTGTGCCTGTGCCCGAGGCAGGTGACCGGGGTTAAACAGTGTGGCGGTTATTCAGACAGCGAGACAAACACTTAGGCCCTTAACTGTACATTTTTCCAAGTCTACTTTTAAAACCTAAATCTTCCCCAAATACGGACCGGCTCAGTTAAGGTGAGCACTGTCGTCACATCGGGGCACCGAGTCTTTGCGTCCCTTCGGCTGCGTTACGCAGAGCACGTCTTTACCCCACCAACTCAGCCGGGCTTACCGCAGGCACTTCTTTTTCCCGTAGGAAGTCTCTTCCGCAGCCTTTCAACCTTCTTTCCGGCTCATAAACCGACCTCTTGCACCTCTAACAACCAGCCAAGGGTTGGGGTGTTTTCTACGCTTGTGAACGTGAAGTAGAAGGAAGACTTCCAGTTGAAACAGCTTTGCCAGAGAAGCGCTGGAGGAGGCCGTCGTGCCTTTGGCACGTCACAGGCTGCAAGCCTTGCTTTGACCGAAGGTAATTTTACAGATCTGTCTGGAGGCATGAAAACCCAAAGGAAAGCAGAGAGAGCTCTTAATATCTTTTTCCATCTGTGATGCAAAACACATTAGGACTTTGAATTCAGCCACCAGGAAGAACGGTGCCTGAACACTGGTCCTTGACCAGTTATATTCCAATGCAGTTGTTTTCCAAATCAGGAACCAAATGCACACCCTTAAGGTAAGTTTCCAGATGTGCATTGTCCAAGCGTTTCACATCAATCTGGGAAGAAGTGTCTGAGTCAACTGGAAGAAAATAGAAGGTGGGCTCTTCATGCCTGAAAAAACATCACCGGTGCTGTTCTTATAAATGGTCTTGGATCCGTAACGACCCTTAAATTCTACTTACTGCTGCTGAGTATGTGCAAGCCCACTCAAACAAGCGAAGGTATTTAATTGCCTTCACTCCTCGCACGTGCACCGATGTGTGCGAATACGGGCTTGACTTTCCACGTCTCGTGGCTGCCGGAGCAGCCGCGTAGGACAGCGAGCAGAGGTGATTCCCGAGCAGTGAAAGGAATCCTGATCTCGCTCCTGTAGGGATTTCTGGTCTCGTATTTGCAATCGAGAGCTACATCTCTAACTGCTTCTGGAGTAAAAGGTTTTAAGAGCTGGAGAAGCTGGCCCTGGAGGGAATGCTTCCCACCGCCTCGTTGCTCTGTGGCGTTTTTCAAAGTCGTTTAATGGATTTCATTTTCCGATTGCTGGCCAGGTAATTGGTTCTGTCTCCAGATGTCAGGAAAACTACGTCTAAGCATCCTCTCCCCACGCGTTCAGCATGCTGCGACGTTGGTGAAACAGGAGCTAATTTCTGACTGAGCCCAGAAGCCTGGCCCACCTTCTGGTGCCCAAGAAAATTTTCACTCACTCAACTTTGGCAAATAAAAGCCCGTTCCAGGCTTGTAGAAAACCCAGGGGTACCGTAGCCCTGGGCATGAGATCATGCAGTGCTTTCTGTGCTTTGCTGCGTGGCCGAGACACTTCCTTTCCTAGAGTTTAGGGGATGTTGAAGTATCGTTTCAAGACTATTTTGGCAAAATCCATCCTTGTTACTCGAGTAAGTCGGGTGCCTTGATCCTGCCACCAGCGTCTGCTGTTGGCTGTGCTATAGAAAAAAGAACTGTGTCTCCGGTGAGTGCTGCTCGCTCACTGCTGGGTATAAAGTGGGCTGCAAAGCTGGTTCAGTTTAATATTAATTATTCCTTCTAAGGGAAAATATCTGGAAAATTGAATGGTTTGAATTTCGTTTCCTGATGGAAGGTGGGTGAAAGGGAGGAAGTAATCTGATGCATAATACCTAGTCAGTGCAGCAGCCACCTTTTGCAGACCATACAGTACATTTAAAAAAAAAAAAAAATGCCCTTTGCAATAAAACATTCCCCCAGGAAAAAGCCTGGAGTCCAGAAGCTTGTGGTCTTTCTGGTGTGTCGCGTGTTAGAAAGCAACTGGGTGTCTTGGCTTTTTTGTTCGAGGAGGGAGAACGTCTGGCACGGTGTCCCGCGTTCAGAAACGGGGAGGAGCTGATGGCGTGGAGTAAGCGCGGCACGATTCGGTCTCTTCTCTCGTCGTCGTTTTTCCACACAAGTCCAAGCTGGGTCCCGACCCAGATGCTTCCCCGGAGAAGTGAGTACCAGCTCCCTGGGGGGCCTGGACGTGTAGTGCTGGAAGTGAAGAAGTTAAGGTGTTGATGGATTTCAGTTTGCTTAGTGAGCGACGGTCGTTTGAAGTCACCGGCACGGCGGCTCCACCTCGCCGGGCTCTCGGTGAGCGGCAGGAATCGCCCCCACGGACCCATCGCGTTGCGGCGAACGAGAATACGCCACGGAGAAGGGACCGGGGTGCGGTTTGGTCTGAGCATAGCTGCGCCGCTCCCCCCCAGTGCGTCCTCAGATTAAAAAATAAATCCAAGTATTTGGGTTCTGCCACGTTCCCTGGCGCACCCAGGTGTGCCTCCCAGAAGATAGCTCTTTTCGCTGCATTTTCTGGAGCAAGGGCAGGTTTTTTCACTGCATTTTCTGGAGCAAGGGCAGGCTTTTCACCCGGCACAGAACCAGGGAGCCTTTTGCTGGACCTCGGGTATCTGCTGCTGCGGGGGTGCGCCCGGCTGTCCCGGTGTTCCTGCTGCTCCTCATCTGCTTCGCCTCGCTAGCTGAAGAAAAGCATCGTGTTGCTGGCGGAGAGGGGGAGCAGGAAAGCTCTGCAGCTCGCTGGAGAAACGACTGAGGCTGGAAGGGGAAGGGGGAGGGATGCTGGCTCCACACCAGTGAGCAGAAAATACCCGCAGAGCTCCCTGCTCTGCCCACGCTGCTGTTCCGCTTCCCCACGGACACGGTTATCGTCCCATCGCAGGTAGAGGTTTCATTTTTTCCGTTGAAACAGAGTTGTTAAAGCAAAAGCAAATGATGTTAGCTTGAAGGAGCAGAAAGCTTTTCCTCTTAAGATGCCTTCCCTCACGTATATTCAAAAATCCAGCGCGCCGGGGCAGAGAGAGTTTAGCCTCATCCAGGCGCCGTTGACCTCATGTAACTGCTTCGTGCTCTGGAAGGAACGTCGTGTTCAAACCATTGTTTATTCCTGTTTCAGCACTCAGGGCACCGCGTCTGCTTCCTCACCCCGCTTCGGGCCGTGAGTGCATCCCGCGGCCCCTACGTCGCCATTCAGCGCACGCTCGGGGATCGCTGCGGGTTGCTTGAACGAGCACTTACCGCTCTACCAGACGAGGATGTAATTATTTACAAGGCGAGGCGCCGGGGTCCTGCAGCAGACCCCCCCCCTCTCCATCCCTGGTCAGCAGTGTCCAGCCGACTCTTCTCAGAGGTCTACAGTGATTTTGATTTGGTAAAGATCCAAAGTCAGCGACAGCAGCTGAAATTCCTTGACACGACGTCGCTAAAATCGTGGCAAACCAGCTGCTGGGCAGCGGCGCGTTGCTGACCCCCCCCGTTCTGGGTTTGTGGGGGGGTCGGCTTCAGCCCAACAGCCTTTTCCTTCACGTTTGGTTTTGTTCTGTCGTGGCAATAGGGTCGAGCTGGTTCATCGTTCCTGGCGTCGCCAGGAGAACCGCGGGTTGGTTTTGTTGTGCTCTGTGCGTTGTGGAATCCTCTGCTTTGCCAATAAATAATTGTAAGAAAAAAAAAACCACAAACCAAAACCAAAAATCCCAGCTGTGCTGCGGGTTGATTTGTGTTAAAGACTGAAGGTCAGAGCCATCTGGTCAGTAGAAATTCCCCGTTAACCTTTTGTCCTCTTCCAGTCTCAAGACCGCTCGTCTCTTGGCGTGTTGGTGTTTTCTCTCTCTCTGTTGGAAACTGACCCTTCAGGACAGTCATTGTGTTCAGTATATTTTATGAAGAAACCAGAGTTTCTAGTGGTGTCTCCCCTGAGTATTTTCAGCAAATTTCATTAGGCACCTTCAAAAAAAGCTTCCGTAATTCTCGGTTTTGCTACAAGAACTGGTCCCTTGGGGGGGAACCAAAATGCTGCTTTAAAAACGAACAAAACAAAACGTACAAACAAACAAACAAAAAAAAAAACCCCTAAAACACTCATCCTGATAATCGACTCAAAGCATTTAGTCCTTTGTTCGTAACCTCTCAGTCACCCTAATTCCAGATCAGCAGAAGATGCTGTTGAGATGTTCCCCTGTAGCGTACCAACGAGTCAAGAGTTGGAGAAAGGTGCGTCCTGCCCCGCGCCCGGCGAACCCTCCGCTCCTACCTGCAATTCGAGGATGGAGGAGAGCGGCCCCCACCTCGAGCTGGCCCTCGCGGGACGCAGGGGCTGGGAGCCCGGCCATCGACCAGCGTGACGGCACTCCTGCTCCGCCGGGCCGCCTCCTCCTGCCTCCCATTTTCACGCGAGGCATCACAGCGTTTGTATTTTGGGTCTTGCTTTGGCCGTGCGAGCCCACGGCGGGGGGTGAAACACGAGGGTAAGACCAGCGTACGCAGCGGTGAGGTGAGCGCCCCGTTTGCTGTTCTCTCTCTCGCTTTGGCAATGTCACTGCTCGCAGGCTACGTGCTACCCAAAAAAGAATAAAATAAAAACAGATTCAGAAAGAACAAGAAGAATGGCCACCAGAAGTGCTTGCTCGGTGTCGCGGGGTTCGTGTCGGGAAACAAACAGACGGGAAGTGACTGGCAGATGTTTCCGGGCAATCCGGAGTCTCTCGGGTATTGCAGAGTGAGTGTGTTGTTAGCACGTGGCGAGCTACATAATAGAAGATGCTACATTCCTCGGGAAAAAAAATAGTGCTGAGTTGGATATATTTTTTTTTTTTTCTGAGTTTTTTTTGTTTTCCTTGGAAAAGCCGCCTTTCCCTCCGAGGCAAGGAAACGCAATGGAAGGGAAAGAAACCTCGTCGACGTGCTGCTCGCAGCGGCGCTGAATGGATCAGGCCGAGATGCTCTCGCCGGCTGGTCAGGAGAGAAACGCGTCGCGTGGATCCCGTTCCGACGGGGCGCGGGGACGAGGTGCGGTAACAGTCCGGGGATCGGTCGGCAGTGGCGGCCCTCGGTCTGCCTCTTGCGGGGGCTTCGGTTGGGTTGTTGTGGGGTTTGGGGTTTTTTTTTGCTCCTCCTTCCCCCTGCCTCAACACACACAGCCCTCGCTCCCTCTCCGACGTCGGGACGCGTGCTCGGGGAGGAGCGTGTGGAGAGCGGGTTTGTTTGGGGAAGGAGATTTTAAAAAAAAAAAAATAAAAAGGAGGAAAAGAAAAAAAGGACGGGATATGTACAGCTATCCACTGACAGTTTTGATAGATGTGGGTGTCTCCGTTCCCCTCCCGGCCTCTCCTGCCGCCTACGGGCAGGAGGGGCTGGTGGAGCTCTCCAGGGAGGACTGGGAGAGGCGGCGCGTCAGAGGTCCGATGCTGGAGTCGGCCAGCGAGGACGTGGGGAAGAGTTTGTACCAGCCCGTGACCGCGCTGGAGAGGTCGAGCTCCTCCAAGACGATCTGGGCCATCCCCATGAAGCACTTGTGGTCCATGCGCCCGTAGTCTCCCCAGACGATCACCTGCGGGGCAGAGGCGGCGTTAGGGGAGCTGCCCCGCCTGCCGGGCGGGAGTTTTGGGGAAAACTTGGCAAATTCAGCGTGCCCAGCCGGGACGGACCCGCCGCGGTTGGGATGGGGAGGCTGCAGCCTGAAGGGCAGCAGTGAGGGCGCTGGGTTTCTGTGCCCTGTCCTTGCTCCCCCAATCCCTCCCTGTCCCCAGGTATCTGTGCGGGGGTGCGTCACCTGCAGGACTTTGCCCTGGGGGCTCTCCTCGAAGAGCAGGGGCTGCTGGTATGACGGGTCACAGGTTTTCTTCACCACCTTGGTCTTCTTCTTGGCCAGGCAGACGCCGTTCTCCAACAGGTAAACTTTCACGTAGGTGGCTGCGTCGCAAAACAGGCGAGAAACACCGACGCGGAGCAGGGTCCGGTGACAGTCCCAGCACAGCACCCATCCCTCCCCCTCCATCCCTCCCTCTCCATCCCTCCCCAGCTGCCTACCAGGGACGGACTTGGAGCCCATCTTCGGGATAAGTCCTCTGGCCTGGATCACCTCCACCTCCAGCTGCCCGTTCCGGTCAGCCATGCCGACGTGGACATCACCTAGGCAGAGGGACGAGAGGTGCTCAGCACCCTCCCCGATGGCCACGTCCCGGCAGGGACGGCTGCAGCCCTGCGCCCTCGCCCGCTCTCCCTTTTGGTGCTGCCGAAAAGCAGGTGGGGGAGGTTGTCTCCGGGGCTGGCAGCCCCTTCGCTGCCCACCGCGGCTCCCCCACCCTCAGCACCCGGCGCTCCAGCGCACCGAGCATCCCGCCGCCGGGTGTGCGATTGATGGTGAATTTGGAGGAAGGACAAAGCCAAGGTGATGCGAAGGCGCTTGGATTTGAGCAGCGAAGAGGGAACCGGGTGAGAGCCCCCCCTCCCCACCCCTCCTGCCAGCTCCACCCCACCGCAGCCTTGCAGGGTGATCTTTTTTTTGCCCCTTGTGATGGGAAAAGGGGCTGGGATGAACCAGGGCTGTGCCCTGGCCAGCGATGCCCTCAGCCGGGGGTCAGGGGAGACCCCAGCAAGAGCTGGAGAGGCTGGGGCAGGGGGGTCGGTGGCTGAGCACCAGGACCAGCACCGATCTCCATGGGGTGCTTCACTAGGGTTCTTCCCCGCTCCCTTGTGGCCGGGCGCCTCTTGATCTCGGTGTGAAGTTGTCCTCCCACTTACGCTGTCCTGCTCATACGTACATACGTCCCTCGGCCGGAGGGTCCCCGTCGCTCGCTGCCTTGTGCCCCCGGGGGAGCCGTGGGGACGGGGAAAGCTGACGTCCCAGCGGGGTTTAATAGGAGTGAGATGAACCTGGATGTTCTCAAAACACACTTGGCATTTCGACAGCACGGCAGGGCCAGCGCCGGGGGCTGCGCGAGGAACCGGCCGGTGGGAGAGGAACGAGCTGCTGCCGCAGCAGGAGCCGCGGGGATTCGGAATGCCACGGGCACTGCGGGACCTCACCCCAAGCGGGGTGGGGGTGTCCCCTCCCGGGGAAGGTGGCAAACCCTGAGGGGTCCAACTTCTCCCTCCTTCCCTCCCACTGGGGGTTTCTGTGGGGCTGGCAGGACCCCCAGTGCTGCAGGGTTGGGGGGGGCAGGACAGGGCACCCCAGTAGCTGTGCCCCCCCCATTGCCAGCAGCTCCGTCCCCTCTGCGGGACACAGGGCAGACACCTTGGTGCTGGAAATTCGGGCTTGGGGTGCAACTTTCTGTAGCCACTTGGGATTTTAGAGGGAAAAATGGAACAGAACCTGGTTTTGTTGGGTCCCCTCTGCAGCGGGATGCTCGGAGGGGCTGACACACGGCAGAGGGGCAGGAGAGGCCTCGGGAAAAGGCAGAGCTGCTGCTTCTCCCTGCGGGTGTCCTGCCCCGAGCCCTGCACGACGTTCCCCCCCCCTCATGGAGCCAGCAGTGGGAGCAGCAGGGAAGGCCAGAGCCCGGCCAAAGCCATGCAGCGACCCGGCACGCGCTCAGCAGCGAGGGACCCTGCTGCCACCAAGCCTGTCCCCCAGAGCCGGTGCCCTGCGGCGCAGCATGCGGCCACTATCCCCCCACCCCGCAGCCCCTTCCCTCTCACAGGAGCATCCTTCTGCTCTGCCCAGCCCCGCACCAGCCAAGACGCAGCCCTTGCTCTGCGGGGCTGGAGACAACACCCCCCCTCCCCAGGCGGGGACCCCCCTCGGCCGGCACTCACCCATCGGCGGGGTGGCCAGCGTCTGCCGCCCCACCAGCTGCCCCGGCCCCAGCCCGTCCAAGAAGTCGCTGAACTGGCTCTCGGCGCCCAGCCGGGTCGTGGGGAAGATGAACCTGCGCCAGGGAGAGCAAAGGGCTTTCGTGGAGCATCGAGCTGCCCGGTCTCAAGTGGGACCCCCTGGGAGCACGGGGAGGGTGCCCGGCCCCAGCTCCTGTCCCCCCGCGGCGCCTTACGTGCCGTCGGAGCTGTTGCTGTTGGTGCTGCCGTCGGTGGACTCCCGGCTGCCTTGCCGGGTGACCCTGGTCCTCATCTCCACCGCGATGCCGGTCTCCGTGCTCCTCCGGATGTTGCTGCGCAGCTTTTTGGGGCCACCCTCTGGAAGGCGAGACACGGGGTGAGCCCGGGAAGCGCTCGCTGCCCCCCAACCCCCCTGTGGGATGGGCATCACACCTGATGGAAGAACTGGGGTGCCAGGCACGGCCAGAGCCTCCCTACCTGCTGCTCCCCACCTCCGGTACGTTAATCGCTGTGATATGTGTAACCTTTCCCAGAGGTGGAACCCCACACGTGTCCTGGTGCCACACGCCCCGTGCTGGAGAGCCACGGGCTGCCCGCCTGCCCCGTGTCCCAGCCCCATCTCCCCGCAGCCATCGTGCCTTTGCATGGCTGAGAGCCCGCCTGCACCTCGGCCATCCCCCCCGCGTGCTGAGACCTGCCAGACTCAGCTCACACGTGCTGACGCCATCCCAGCCCACCGCCTGGCCCGTGCTGCCGCAGAGCCGCCTCCCAAACCCCCAGGGCCCCGCCAGCGTGCACCCATGTCCCCGTGCCCTGGGGGACGAGCGCCCCCAGCACCGCACGTGGGCACAGCCCCGACACCGACCCGTGTCTCCCTTTCTCCCCGCGGTCACACCGTCCCCACTGCCGCGTGTCCCGGGGGTGGCAGATGGCGGAAGGAGGAGTGTGGCACGAGCATCCACCCCGGGCACCGCCGGCAGCCCCGCTCCTGCCGCGTGAGCGTGTGTCGGCACCGCGCCGGCTCCTGCGGGAGCCAGGTTTGTCCTGCTAATCCAGGGCTGCTCTGGGGGATGCGTTTGCCTGGTCCTGGCAGCCCCCCTGGAGCGGGCACCGGCAGCCACGAGGGTCCCGGTCCTGCCGTCCCCAGGTGCGGTTCTGCCCGGCTCCGGCACTTTGTGCTTGGCTTTCGGGGATAATTACACCCCTTCAGGAACACCTCGGCTGTGCGGGGCTTGAGGGCTCCAAATAACTCTTCTCTTTACAGAACGTCTCTCGAATCATGAAATGCCAACAAGAACCAGAATAAAAAAGCAATAACTAGAGAAAAAGCCTGCACTAAAATGAGCTTTTTGCTTCCCTCGCCCTTTAAAAATCTATTTTAAGCATTTAAATATTTTCTAGAGCAGCACCGTTTGACGAGCCCTTTCTACGCCTGCCCTCCCTGCCTGCAGCCCCGCAGCGGGACCGGCCGTCACTTGGCGGGGAGGATGCTGAGCCCAGTCCCCTCTGGCGCTGGCAGAGCTCTGGCAACCCCCCAGCCTCAGGTCTGCAAATGGTTTTGGCCCCTGGTTTTGGCCGGGGTAGGGGGGAGTGGGATCTACAAGGGGCTTTTTTTTAGGTGTCTCCATCAGACACGGGCTCCTGGAGCGTCGCTTTGGGCAGCCGGGAGCGTGCGATGCTCTGCAAAGCAAAGGGCTGAGCTGGGGGGGCTGGCAGCGCCGGGGGGGGGGCGGCGGCGGCTCACCGGTCTGGTTGAGCTGCAGGGTGCTCTTGCTCCACTGGGACAGCCCCACGATGGCCACCATCTTGGCGCCCAGGCTGGAGCGCCTCTTCTTGCTGGCGGTGATGGTGACGGAGTCGGCGCTGCCCCGCGTGCTCTTCTCGATGTTGTACATCTCGCCGCTGATGCTGGAGCTGCGGACGACATTCCTGGCCGCCGAGGAGCTGGCATCCCCGTTGAACATGGTCAGCCGCTTGCACGCTCGCCGGCCCTGGCTCTGCTGGGTGGGATCAGCTGTGGGGGGAAGCCAGGGGATGCGTCAAGGCCACCAATGCCGGGCGGGGGCACTGGCTGTGCCACCGCGGTCCCACCCAGAGCAGCCCCCCGGGATGGACGGTCCCCTGAGGCACTTACACAGCTGTGAAACTCAGGTGGCACAACCTGCTGGGACCATTTTTCCCCACCCGTGGGGACAGGGGCTGGTGAGGGAAGGGGTGCAGGACCCGCCACGGGTCCCACACCGTCACGGGGTGGTCCCACCAGCCCTGCCCCACGGGACCCTGGCAGCCAGGAGAGACCCGCCGGTGGGCAGAGGGCTCGGTGTGCCACCAGCCCACCCAGCTTGGGAGCCCGAGGGGACCCTGAGGCCTGGGCACAGCCCCGTCCACCCCCGCTGAAGGCACCCAAAATTGCAACCAGCAAAGTTTCTCCTGTGCGTCTCCTCCCGACCGCGGCTGCAGCATCCCTGCGCTGGGTGTGCCTCTGCTCCAGCCCGTGGCTGTGTGCCACGGGGGCCAGCAAACCCCACCGCACTGCTGCCGGGGTCCCCTGCGAAGCCCCGGCCACGGTGGGTGCCTGCGGGGTCCCCGCAGACGGCCCATGGGTGCCGGGGTGCCGCGCTGCCGGGGACCGGGGCGTTTGCCGACGGCAGAGGCTGCGACGCGGCTGCCAGACCTCCCGCTCCCTTCCCCATGAATATTTAAACTCCAGCGGGATGGGAGCATCCATCTTCCAAGGAAAGGTGAATTATTAACTCCACGCCAAGTGAAGCCACTTTATGGTAATGGATGGAGGCAGCGCCTGGAAAAATATTTCTCTTTCAAGAGAGAGACGGTCACAAACGCCGAGGATAAGTTACGGCCAGGAACGGGGGAGTGGGGCACGGCGGGGGGCTGCCCGCCGCCGCTGGGGGAAGGAGCTGGGCAGCGGCACGGTTGGGCTGAGACCTGAACGGGAGCCGCGGGCTCGGCTCCAGCACCGCTGAACTGCCGGATTTATCAATTAGAGAAAGGATACAAACAGGGGCAAGTGGGTGATTAGTCATTAATATCGTTACCGAGCTCCCAGGGAGCAGCCGCCGTCCCACGTTTCCCCTCCTGGCCGGTGTTTTCCTGCCCGGCTGCCTCGGGCGAGGGACCCACCGCTTCCCGTCCCGCTCCTGGCACCCCGCGGCGCTCGTTGCTGAGCGGGACCCCGGCGCAGCCGCCTGCGTTCGGCAAGATTCGGGGTGTGCCGTGTCTGCAGCGCGTGCATCCCTGGTGCGCGCACACGCACGTGCGATGTCCTGCCTTTGCCGCTGAAGAAACTCTCACACGAGGGCTCAGCCCCTCGGATGAAGCCGGCGGCGTGGGGTGAGCACCAGCTCCGGAGCCGGCCCGGCGCAGCCGGGTGCCGTCGGCAGGCCGAGGTGGGCGAGAGCGGCCAGCGGCGCTTGCCCTACGCTCAGCGTCTGCCTGAGGAGGGGTCGGGGCTGAGCTGGGACCTCTGGGACCAGCATTTTCCACCAGCACCCACCCAGCACCCTTCAGGCTCCCAACCCGCTGCGGCCGCTCGCAAGGGCTGGAGTTTCTCTTAGGCAGCGCCCGCACACGGAACGGGCCCCAGACCCCTCCTCGACCGCCGCCCCAGCACGGCCACACGCCGCTTCCCCCCCGCCCCGTGCCTCAGTTTCCCCACCAGTAAACCTGACGCGGGGCTGCGCCCAAGCAAACGCACGTCCCTTCACACGAGGGCCCCGCCGGGCGCAGCACCCAGCTCGGGCCTCTCCGCGCGGCGTGGCACAACCCAGCGCCGATATTTCCACGGCCGGGAAAACACAAAAGGCTCCTGCCGCTGTTTTCGGTGCTTCAGCCGCCGGGGGAGCACGGGGCTCTGCTGGGAGCAAATTAAATCGGGGGAGCAGAGCGCTAACAGGATCATTTCCAACGCACCACGCACAGGGACGATCCCCGGCGAGGGAAGGGGCGCGCACGCCTCAGCCCACAGGGAGGATTTTCTCTATCCTGCCCATAATTTCACCCCGTATCTCTTTTGCCAACCTGCTTCTGGCCTCTGCAGAGAGTGGGTGCTGGACGGGGAGATCGGGGAGGTGCTGGGTGCTCGCCGCTCAGACAAGCTTGGCTGGAGACCGTGCCCGAGCACGGAGCCCAGGGCTCCCACCGCCGAGCCGGCCTCGGCACCGCGACAGCATCCTCGGCCGGCGCGGGCAGCCCGGGTGCTGCCTCTGCCCCGGCTCCCCTTTCCCAGCAGCGGGTGGGGGGTGCAGGGAGCAGCACCAGGTTTCCCTTCACCCCCCCACCGCCCGCTCTGTATTTTATTTCTTCTCTACATTGCAAAACACCGGGATTCTCAAAACAAACGGCCCCCACACTCCAGCAGCGGCCGGACCACATGCAGCCCCCTCCTCCCCTGCCATGGAAACACGCTCCAGAGCCGCCAGGGTGGGGGGCAGCACCCGCAGCCCCCACCAGCGCTCACCGCCGTCACGCACCGTCCTTGTGGGAAACGACAACAACCACCGCGAGCACCAAGAAGTTCTGCAGCGCGCCAGCCCCAGCCCCCCCCCGCAGGCTGGGATGGCTGCGGGGTGCACCAGCCGAGCAGCCGGCAGAGGTGTCATGGCTGTAGCATCCCCCCAGCCGCTCTGTTGCTTGGCCGACACGCAGCCAGCGCCCGGCACCGGCGCGCAACGCGCAGCCAAGCACGGCCGGCAGGGAAACGGGTTCCCTGGTGCGTTTCGATTGCTGCTGCGGCGAGGCTGCCGGGGCCGAGCCCTCCCCGCGCTCGTACCCTGAAGAAAAAGAGGAGACGGAGGCATCTTACCGCCCTGCGCGGGTGGAGGAGGACCGGGCAGCGCTGTCCCCGCCGAGGAGGCTCAGCCCCCCAGCCCCAGCCCCGGCTGGAGGCAGAGGGTGACGGGTCTGGTTAATCTTTAAAGGGTTCTGGAGAGCGGGGCTGTGCTGGCGCTGCTTCAGCATCTCCTTCAGCATCTCCATGGTTACATTGCTGACCCAGTTCTCCTCCCAGCCCCGAGCAGGGGCAGAGTGGTCCAGCGGGGTGGGATGCACCTCGGTGGGGCTGGGGGCATCCCTGCGCCAAGCGTTGGGTGTCCAACGACCCCGCTGGGTCCCCCCAGCCGGGTGCCACGGACCTGCCAGGGGATGATGGGGCTGGGAAACGTGGGGAGCGAGGTAGCCCAGAGGATTGGGGGTCACGGGCATCGGGGGCAACGCCGGGGAGCGGATGGGGCTGGACAGCCGCGCTGCCGGCACATCCCGGTGACAGGCGGTGTTAGGGGCCGCACGCGGAGGAACAACTGGGGGCTGCAAGGAAACCCTGGCCCCTAATACCCCACTGAGACAGAAATGTGGGGCAAACTAGGGATGGGAAACGCTGGATGCTTTGGCAAAGGCTGTGGGGGAGGAGGGAGCAGCCCAGCAGGTGGGGAAGGGGCCTGGCAGCAGGTGAGGGGAGGAGGAGGAAGAGGAGGAGGAGGAGGAGGGAGGTGATAAATAAGCATGATGAGGCTGGCTGA
>VWZZ01004965.1:37274-70855 GCA_013399095.1 Psophia crepitans | reverse complement strand
GGGGGGGGCCCGAGGCGGGGGGCACAAAATGGCAGCGCCTCCCCCTTCTCCCCCCCAGCGTCCCCGGAGCAGCCGCCGAACCGCGGGCTGGGGGTGGGGGTGTCTGCACCGGCTGCCCTTGGCGGGGGCTGCCCGGCTGGCTGGGAGCCGGCTGGTGGGCACCGATAGGGCACGCTGCTCCTGAGGGGCAGCGGAACCCCCATCACCCCCAAACCGCCAGGCAAACTCCTGACAAGTATGAGCAGCCCTTTGTTTTCCTTTTTATTTGCAAATAAGCACTGAAGGTCACGGGAACCCCGCAGCCCGGCGGTGACAGGCGGAGGAACAGGGTGAGACTGTGTCTTAGCTTAGAAGTTTTCCAGCGTAAAGGGCTTTCTCGGTTCTCCCGGTGACACCCCGAACTCTGACTGGGCTGGGCGCTCGCACGGCTCTCGCCGTCAGAGCGGTGCTGCAGCTGAAGTTGCTGGAGCTGGGGAGCTAGGCCTTCCTTCGCTAGCAGGAGTGACCTTGAAATACCACTGCTCCGAGTTTCGAGAATGAAGGACAAAGTTTGTTTACAGCGCTTTGCTCTGAAAAGAAGAAAAAAGGGGAGGGGGAAAAAAAAAAAGACTCAAAGTTGAAAAATGAAGCTGCTCCCCGTGGCCGAGGGCATCGAGGACGCGGAGAATAGTTTGTAGATTAGAATTAAAGTTAGTTTTCAGCGAGGAGTCAAGTCACATTGCAGACATTCCTTCTCCTCCGCTCCTACGGAGAGATGCTAAATGTTGCTATTACCGTCCTTGCCTTCCCGGGGGCGAACGCGCTGACACAGCTCGAGTGTTCTCAGTCCTGCTTATACCCTCTTCCCCCCGCCCCCGATTGCTAATTGTTGACCTTAAAAGTACTGTTTTGAGGATTAGAGGTAATTACGTTCTGCAACTTATTTTTGTAGGGGCATTAGAAAAGTGGGCCCTGGCGCATGAACCCGATCTGCACGTTGGTGTCAGCTGCTAACAAAGGGCTGCGTCGCGGGGTTGAACTTCAACCTGAATGGTCTTTGAATTGTTACAGCCTTCAAGTATTATTTGGGGTATTTTAATTTAAATGGAGACTGGTGAATAGCATCACCTTGTCTCAGGCAAAGCTTATTCAACTTTCGATGGCGTCTGGCGTGTTGTACGAGTTTCAACCCGAGAAAGGGGCCAGAATGAGAACTGTCACCATAAGTCATCTATTAATAATGGTGGCTGCTCCGGTATGTTAGTGGAATAGCAGGAACTTCTGTGGCAGGCCGTCGGCCGGAATCGGGGGATTTACTGCGAGCGTAAAGGTCGTCGTTAGCATCTTTAAGCAAAAATGAGATTTTTAATGATTTTTTTTTGCCTTGAAATGAAGATGCGTTCAGCTGCTACGTGCTGTTGAGGGGTGGCAGAAGGCGAGGGAATCTGCAGCTACCGTAAAATGAACTAAGAAATCCTGCAGAGGCCTTTGTTACACCCAGCGTTTATTGTATTTCATTGCTTCGGCTTGCAAGAGGTTGTAGCCCTGTAAGAATAGGTGCTGCTTGATCTTTCTAGGTCAGGAACAGCAGGAAAAATCTAAAGCCGTTGGTAGCACTGTAAAGAGATTTATTAACAAATTGTACCAGTTCCTGACTTTTTCCTCCACCACCGGAAGGGAAGGGAAGGTCCTTGGGTCCTGTTTTATGCTGCTCGCTGTAGTTCGCTGCTCTGTGCCCCAAAGGTCCCCCGGGCTTTCCTTGTGGTTTTACCTGCTGGAAGCGCAGGCTCGGAAAACAGGCTCATCTTTTTGTTTAAGGGACTTTTCCGTGCTTGGTTGGTTGGGGGGTTTTCTTGGTTTGGTTTGGTTTTTTGGTACTAACTTAAACTGCCCTGGCAGTGCAAGTAATGGAGGTTTAAAGGACAAGTTTGTGGTGGGAAATTGATGTCCCTGGGTTGAGCATCTCGATGGCCAGGAGGAGGATGTGTGTGTGCCTGGCTGGGAGGGTGGTGGATGCCGGTCACCTTTCAAGCCAGCGTATTTGGGGTTTGGGTTGGGTTTTTTTGTTATTTTTGGTTTTAATCAGACTATATCTTGCATTTATATAATATAGCGTGACAGCTGTATTTTAATAATGTGGGCACATAAAGCGGTTTCTTCATTTCAGGGCTTATAGCAACCTGCCCATGTTGTAAGTGAATTAAAATTGTATGGTTGCTAACTTAAACTCTTCAGTTATTATGTTTGGATAAAGAAGGCAGTTTACCGTATGTTTCAGGGGGTCAAAAAATGGACCAACTGTTACAAGGGGCACTGACAGCAGGATCAGACTTCAGGATACCTGCCAAAGCTTCCCAGGGGTTACAGGAAGTTTGGGGTGTTTTTTGTTTGTTCTCAAAAACTTGACATTTTCTGCATGCTGAGATCTCGTTGGGGGCATTTTCATCTGTTATCTGTTTACACTTGCTCTGTTATTTGCTCGGTTCCTGATAAATCAAAATGGGTCCCTTTCAGTCATCTTCTTTCATTCACTGCAGGTGACCCAGAAGGGTATAGCTTTGCATGTTTATCATACAGCATACTTTTTTATGAATAAATAAAAAAGCCAGTTGAAAGCACCCTGTCTGCCTATTGAGCGGTACAGATTGTGCTTCATTTAAATAAGATCTGCTGATTTCAGGAGACAGAAGGCCTATGGATGTTTCTATGAAAATAATTATTTCGAACTTTTGCAGGGTGTCATTTGATAACCTAACCTGTGAAAGCGAGTAAAGAAAGTAACAGGAACATCGAATATTAAAACAATCCCTGCAGAAAACACTGCAGTCCTCTAGAAGCAGTACATTTATTTGACTTTTCTACCCCAAATAACAGTTTGCAGAATGTAGTGCCCAGATGTAGGCTGGTACGGCCTTTCGTTCTGCTTTAAAACCGCCACAAGTTCTTGTGAATAACTTGCGTTTGTCATTCAGGGTTTTCTAGGTTGTATCTGCCACCCTCCTCCTGTGGTTTGAACTGTTCTTTCAGCCTTTCCCTCTACCAGCACGGTGATGGTTGAGCCTAAAAATGCAGCAGAAGAGCAAAGAAACCCGCAACACTTCAGGCTGAATTCAAATTAAAGCAAAACTTTGCCCTGAATATGCTGCAGCATCAGTGTGTTAGCGCAGGATCGTGTGACGGCCGCTGCTCCGGCTGCTGCCCCGGTCCTGGTGTGGGCAGGAGCTCGATAGCAAGCACCCCATTTAGCTTTTTCAGTGGGTTAAATTGTGCGCCTTTCAGAAGGACGAGAAAATGTGAGGGGACTCATAGGATTTTTTTATATAGAAACTCTTAATTTAATGCAGAATTATTTATAAATAATTCAAAGTATTAAGGACTAACATTTAAAAAAAAAAATTCCTTCCCCAGGCTGAATGTCTGTTGATCCATATTGTCTTAACAGGCAGTTTGCTGGCGCTCCAGAGCGGTGCACGTGTGTGTCGCACGATCAGAACCTCTGCTTAAAATAGAGAGTAAGAGAAATGGGCAAACCAACCCAAACAGGGGTCAGGCCCCCGTTGCTGTTGTGAGCTGTTGGGGTAGCGGTGGTCTCTGCGAGGGGTGCCTGCCTCTTGATAGATACCGAACAGAGACCGCCAAAGCTGGAAACTATCAAACTGTGACTGGATTTTGAAATATTTGCAGCACTTTCTGAATAAATGAAGCCTATCACCTGGCTACGCTGCCAAAATAGCGCCCGTGGGCGTGAAAATATTGTTGTCGGATTTCAGCTTTGGCTTTATTAACACACCGTGTGCTGTGTGTGTTGTGGACGTTCGGGGTGCGGGATGAGTGCTTGTGTTTTGTGACTGCCTGATGTCAGGGCCGTTGTGCAATGCCATTCCCATACGGTACCAGTCTGGGTGAGACGCCTGCTGCCTCTCAGAGCAAGGCACCACCCTAATGTTTCTCACTAGATTTTTTCTATAAAAGTGCAAGCACACAACTATTCCAAACTGAGATCATGTAATTTTCAGGTCAACTTGCTATCACTTTTTTTTTCTTGTCCTCCTCCTTAAGGGCTGCTGTTAAAGGGAAGCGAGTAAAACGCAGGGTACCAGGACTGGGAGATACGTTGTGAGGTGTGCAGCTTGTCATTTCTTTTAGATTTATAAAGCTGCCATACAAAACATCAATTTTTGTGCTGAGTTGGTTGAGATGAAAGTTTATAAGGTGAAGTACACGATACGCAGTATTGCTTTGGTATGTGCAAACTGTTTTTATCATGTGAGGTAGACTTGACTAACTTGAACACGCTTTACTTAAAAGAACTTTTCCATATCTGCTGGGTGTTTAATTTAGGAGGTGGAGAGGCAGCACGATTCATCTCAGACACTTGTTGTTATTTGTCTGGGAATTTTCTTCCTCTGCTTCTTACTCTGTGCTTGCCTGCCAAAAATTGCACTGCAAAGAGCCGCTATTTAATAATGTTTAACTGTTGAAACACCAAATATCAAGTGTGACCCTCGTGCTCCTTCATTCAAAGAAGAAAATAAAGTAAAATAACCAGTACAAACAACAATTCAGATTACTTTGTTTGCTTTACCTTTTTTTAAAAAACAAACAAAAAAAACCCACAAAAAAACAACCCCCAAACCCCGAACTAATCCTGTGCTTTTTTTTTTTCTGGTGGTTTAATATTTGCAGCCTCATTTTTGATTTGGTGCTGCCCTGGGGGGAGGTCCCTTCGCGATTCCCTAGCATGCTTTCTGGTGCCATGCCGTGCTTCTGGTGGCTTTCGGTCGCCAGCCCCGGGTGTGTTTATGTGCGCTCCCAAACCCCTGCCCAGACTTAAATACGGTCTGGGTGTATCTTCAGTCTTTTCTGTGCACAAACTAATGCTGACTGCTACCAGACAGAGAACTTCTGACAGCGCTGTTAGGTACAGAAACTCAGTGCTTCTGTCAAAGTAGCCATTATTCCCCATTTTTGGGGTTGGTTTTTTTTTTCAATTTTCCTTTTCTCCTGAAGGAGTAAAGCCAACCGACAATCGCCTGCCCGAGCCTGCAGCGTGCCGTTGTCTGCACTAGCAGTTGCCTCTAACTGCCTAGGTCAGTCTGCTGTACAAGGGTAGGAAACTCCACACAGCTTCTCTGGGCGCCTGCGTGTGCGTTCAGTAAAACGCCTTTGCTGCGCGTTGTCTGCGCTGTAGATGTTCTCTTGTCCTGTGCAGCTGAAGCACCTTTGGAGACTGGGTTCTTGGTCCTGTGATGCTGTTCCCAGCTCAGTGCCCGGTGAAAGCTTTCTTGGAGTCTTCTGCAGCTCTCTGCAAGGTCAGGGCTGTCATTGCATAACAAACGCGGTATCGGGAAGGTTATCTGGCCAATTTCTGCTTTGCATGAATGGAGTCGGGGTGGTTACTCTGGCCCTGCCGCCTCCCCTCCCAAGGAGCCGGGATCAGCTCTGCTGCTCGCGCTCTCTCCCTGGCGTAGTGGACAGGCAGCTGCTGAGTGTCCGAGCATGGGAGAAGGGAGGAGCAGAATTCCCGCCGTAGGTACTGAGGGGGAGTGGGAGCACGTCTGCGTGTGATCCAGCAAAACACCAGCCGCGACGCTCTTAGCGGCAGGTCGGCAGTGGGAGCGGTGCAAGGCTGCTCTGGCCCGGCTAGCTGCCGAAATCCAACTCGGCCGGTTTAACCTCCTGTTGCTTGTTGGGAGTGGTGAGCCAGACCCCCTTTCTCTGACTTTGCAACTGGTTTGGGCTCAAATGCTGTGCGTTGTGTGAATGAGAACAGAAGTAATGCGCTGGAGGTGTTAGGGAGCTAATGCTCAAACAGTGCTTCGAAGTTATAACAATCTATGGCTAAATATTCATAGAAAAAAGAGTTGGAAGGCACCTGAAGAGGTCATCTTGTTTGTTTTTTCTGCCCTGAGGCGAATCAACTCAACCTAAACACTGTTTTACAATCTTCTCTTAAAGACCTTGAGCAATAAGTACTCAATATCCTCCATAGGTAATTTAGTGCACCATTTGACTAGCCTGGCTATTATGTTCAATTTTAATTCTAGAGAACAAGAGAAATCTGCAAATACACACCTTATCCAACAGCCCGGAATGATTCTCCCATCAGCTGAAATCAACCTCCGGTGGTGCCGGCTGTATGCTTAAAGGATTGTGTGTATGTCATACCGCAAGAGGGAACGGATAAAAATAAAACTGAGGAATTGCAAAAGTTTCTTATAATAGCGCATTGAAAGGAAGCGCTTGTGTTTTGAATTATGTTGGGTTTTACTGAAAGCCTCTTGAAATTGTTTTTAAAGAGTGGAAAGGTTATGTTTTCATCAGGAGTATAACCTCAGACTTTCCTAAGTTGGGGGTCATCACCTTTTTCCACTGCTTGAAAGGCCGACTTAGATTTTATAGCGCTATTTTCTAGAAATGGAAGAGAGTTCCCATGTCTTTCGGATAAATAAATCTCGTGTTTAATGCGAAGTCCAAGACTTCTGATTTTGGCCTGTCCTTTAGCTATAACTTTATTCATAACTTGTTGCCTGTAAATAATGATAGAAGTTTTTATGCTTTAATACCAGCACCATCATTACTGCTGCGACGTGCTGAAATAATTGTGCTGTGTATGTAATGCCGTGGGTTATAGAGTCAATTATGTTGCATCTTTAAAGCGTTCCCGCTTCTTTTTTAATACGACGTGGAGTATTGGGGTTTGTTCAAAGCTGATCTCGTGTCCAGAACAAGCGTTACATCAATCCCTTGAAACGCGGGGTTTCCCCCTCCTCCCCGGTGCCTGTTCAGGTAATGGTTTATAGGCAAAGCCTGTTCTGTGCTGTCTTGTTGGCATTCCAGCGCTGGAAGTGAGTCCCAACTGGATGCGTACGTTGAAGTCCCTCCTCCGTCCGGGAGGCAGTTGGCACGTGTAGCGATGGCAGCACATGCCAGCCCGGCTCTCCCAAACCCCATTCCCAGGGTGCGCGTTCCCTGTTTTTTCTCATGGAATCGTTGAAATCAAGAGCCAAAGGCTCGTGTGTCGTAACCCCGGAGCCTTGCGTGCTGCGGCCTGTGTCTCTCCTTTGGCTTCGGCAAGGCCAGGCACGAATCTTCTCAGTGGTTCTTCCGTCTGCCATAGTGCTGTGTGCCACGCTGTAGCAACATCTGATTTATTTTTTATAGCAAGATTTCAAACTTGGCTTGTTCAGCTCTTGCCACTGGTAGCAGCTACTGACTCTTCGTCAGGTGAGAAATGTGCGCTGGTGACAGGGTCTGCGTACGGTTTTGATGGGACTTGTAACTCCGGTGCTTTGTTTCATAGCTGGGAAACCTTCTGTAGAGGATGATGCTGTAGTTATGTGCCCATCTGAGATTGTGTTTTCTCTTGGTGCTGTGTCAGAAGTCAGGTAAGTTCCTGGCACGTCCGAGTAGCTCTTACCGCTTTCTTCATCCAAGCATGGAGCTGTGATGAACAGGAGGTGCAGAACACGGATACAGCACAAAATCCACGGTGCTGGTTCGGGAGAAATACCTGTGTGTTGGCAGTGCCAATGCAACTGCCAGCGTGACTCAAGTTTCGGAATTGCGTTATTGGTTTAAAATCTTTCCAAGGCCGCAGTATTAAGGTAGAAGAAGAAATCATTGATCTCAAACGCAATTAAGAACTGCTTTTACACCACCAAAGCAAGTAAAAGTAATTCTTGGCGGTGGTTCCAGTACCTTGGCATTTCTAGCTGTGCCATGCGCTTGTGCCGCTCAGCCTCTGTCTAGCGAACATGTAGTTTGGAACTGTAATGGAAATAAATTTGATCTTAGTTCATGAAAGGAGGCTTGGCCTCATCTATGTTGTCTCAAGTAGATCTTGAAGCAGAGAAAATACACAGTGAATCAAGGTTTGATATCTCTATGGAAGCAATTTTGGGCCATTAACATAACTTTTCAAAGGTTTGTTTTAAAATAAGGCAGCGCAGGGCATAATGTCAGGCAAAACAAGTGCTGTTCTGCAGCACACCATGCCGTCAGCCCTTCGGACTGCTGCCGAGACCAAAGATTGCTTCCTGGTCCACTTCAGACTCGGTATATTCCGCATTCAGTATTCTGATACTGCAAATTGCTCTAATTGAAGTAATGAGAGCAGCATCTCGCAAAGCGCGCTGGTGTGTGGCGCGCTCTCAGACATCGAAGGCTCCTGCTTTGCTCGCACTTACAGAGATGCCTTACTAAATTCATCTAAAACTCTATTTATTCTTCTTGTGAAACTAGTTCTTGGTTGCTAGATTGTTCCTTCTGATTCTGGCAGGATCAGGTGTCTGGCGCTTATTGCTACACAGAGCTCATTCTTTAGATATGCAAGTGTGGCTCTGCACATTTTACTTTTAAATCAAGGGACAGGCTCCCAAAACAGAACACTACAGTTTGAGAGTTAGCGCACCAGGCTGGAAGTATCACAGGATGCTGCGGTTAGTGTTTATTCTGAATAGTCACTTTTCAGCGCTGTGGATCTATATGTAATTCTTCAGACTTCCAGAGTTTTTGCTAGGTGCTGTGGCACTGGTTTTTATTCTTGCTAGTAAAGATGGTTATAAATATATATATTTTTAAAAAAAAAACTACTGCATTGCTTGTATTCTCCTTTTAATTATTCTCTGAATAATTAACTTGTGAGTTCTGTGGGATAGTGGATGTTGTAAAACCAACAGCATCTTAGGAAGAGTTGTGCGGGCTTTTTGGGGGGGATGTCTTCTAAACACTGTCAATGTAGACGTGTTAAATCTGTATTTGGGTGGTGCTAGAATCTGGCAGGGGAATTTGGTTTTGCAGTGGCAGTTTTCAGAAATATTTGTGTCTTATTTGTAGCTATAATCTAAGGATGTTGAGGCAAAAGATTCCTCTTATTTCTTTTCAGCCTCCATCTTACTTCAGATTCAGCTGTCATTTTAACGTGTTTGGATGGGATCTGCTGCTTCTGCCGTGTAATACAGCGCTGTGTAAGACGGGCTCTTTCCCATAATGTAAGTCATGGGAATGTGACTGCTCTATATGCAAAGAACCTGACATTGCTGCTGTCACCGGGGTCTGTGGTACTTGATGTTGCTGAGTTATTGCCTCCTTCATGGAGAGCCTCAAGGCTTTTCAGCGCTTCCCTCTGGCATTCACTGTTTGCATATCCCTTCGGGTATTTGGATAAATTGCATTTAGATCTGCTCTCCACCCAGCAGGCTTTGTTTGGTTGACTTCTTAGTCAAGGCCAGCTTGGGAGTAACTTAAAAGTAGGCACATCAGAAGCTGTGACATGATCCTCACTGACCAGGGAGCTTGTGTCCTCCAGTTCCCGTTCCCAAGCTCGCTGGGCGAGCAGCCGGCGATGCCCAGGAATGTGCTGTGGCTTTGCTGGGTCTGGTGGGCTGTTCCTGGCTGTTGCTTTTCCAGCTGGGTACCTGCTCGGAGTGGAATTACAAGTTCAGAGATCCTGGGGTTTTTTATTTGTGATTGTACTGTAGCTTGTGTTTTCAATAGCAGGTTCTTGCTCAAGCGTGCAGAGTGTAGGCATCCAGGGTGAGACAGCTCCATCTGACTGCTTCCGCCATCCCACAGCATGAAAGAAGGAGCACAAGCTAGCATCTGTTCAAAAGAAAACCAAAAACACCCGAGCAAGCAACAAAAAACCCCGACCACAGATACTAGAGGTGTCTTCATGCTTGCTTTGTGCTTCTGTGAAGTGAAGCTTTTAAGCGTTTGTCAGCTGCCACAGGATTTTGTAAGTTTAATGTTTGTAAAAGGGGTTCTGCTCCGGTGAGCAGAAAAGCTCTAATTGCAAAGTGTTGATGTCGTAGCTCTTGAGATGTGCTTGCTAATCTGCTCTGTAATCACCTCCAGGCATTTTATGCGTAGGCCTCAGCTTTTTGGCCTTCAGTTTCTTTTTCCCTTAGTCTGAAAACAAACATGTTTGCCTTCATGGAGCATATTCCGGGCTGCGCGGACTGGACTGGCTGCTGGGAAGCAGGTGTATCCCAGTCGCTCCTGTTCTTACACCCTTATTTCTTGCTGCGTGTGCGTTTTTGGGAGGGTTGTTTTCTTGCTTGCTTGTATCTAATCCAGTAATGCGTCCCAGTTGTGAGTTAGTGTGTTTTGTGGGTGTTAACCTCCTCGTCTAGATTCTTCTGCAAGAGCATCTCAAGTAGCATCTCTGCCCAGCCTGGTTTTTAGGTTGCAGGCTCCTGGGACACACGCTGGTAGTTCAGCAATCCGAGGTCAGCGTGGCACCCCTGTTTGCTTTGATGCAGCATCAGGCACACCGGTGAGATGACGGCTTTCGTTAACTAAGTGTTGCAGGGAGCAGAAACGTGTCAAGCTTGCAAGGTACTTGCCCAGCTTCTGTACGGAGACACGGCGTTGCTGGAGTCGGCAAGTTCTCTCTGGTTGTGGTTACGCTTTGTGGCAACCAGGGAACGCGGGAGCTGGACTCGAACTGCTGTTACCCAGTGACAAGGTGGTGGCCCTGCAGCCAGTTTGCTCTCAAAACTTGTGAGAAACCATACCCTGCGTTACGTGAGTGCAGCACGGGGATCCTCAGAGCACCTCTCCTTCTGCAGAGAGTTGGGGAGGAAGTCTTTAGAGGAGGAAGGATGAAGTATAACAAAGCTCTAAAATTTTCCCTGCATATTGGGAAAAGACAGACAGGCTTAGACACTGATACTGTGAAATCAGAGGAACTGCCTCCCTGATAGCTTTGGGGGGCTTATCTTCTGCTGCGTGCTTTGGTATCTGTTTTTTGTTGGCACTAATCCTGACAGGAGGCATTCTTAAAAGAAGAGAACAGCTTCCACTTGGGTGAAGGAACTTACCTAATTGCGCAGGAATGGCTTCATTAGTAAAGTCTGTCTCGCAGAGCCAACGCTGTAGCTTTGCATGACAGTTGGGGTTTTTCTCTTCCCCTTACAATCCTCCTCTAAAGCTTGCGACGCTGCTTATGTGTCTGTGTTTTAATGGGAGGAAATTACTGTAGTAAATGTTCTGCGCAGTTTTAACCTGCTTAGGCTTTTATTTTGGAGTCTAGAGTGATTTCACTTTAAGTTTTACAGAAAATCAGCCTGTTGGTGACTCTTGTTTCTACTCAGTTTCCTACCAATTATCATAAACAGTCACTTAAAGTAGCGATTGTCCCTTGGGTCGCTGTTCATTTTGCATTTGCATAGGACATCAGCCCTGTGTTTACCCTGAAGATAGGAAATTTTTTTGTCTGCATCACCGGGACTTCTTAAATTACAGATGACTGGATTAAACCATTTCCAGCTCTTCCTGAAATCCGGATGAATGCCACAGAGGCATGTATTTAATGGAAGAAACTTAGCTTTGCGTACGGTAGGGGGTAAAGCGGTGGCAGTGGAATTTTCTTCCTCTTTGCTCCATTAGCTGTTTTCTTCTTTTTTTTTTTTTTTTAACCTGTTTTGTCTTAGGGTTATATAGAGCATTATATTCCAGTACAGCATTTAAGTGGGTTGAATGCAAGTAATTTGTATTTTTAAATAAAGCCTTGAAAAGTGATTTGGCTTGTCTTCGAGATGAATTGCATCTCCAGTTGTGGAAAAGACCCCGTCTAGCGTTAGTGTTGAAATATTGCCAGTGCAGAGCAGGCTTCAAGGATTAACATTTATTTATGTGCCTGAACTATTTTTTGTCTACATTTGACAATGCAGATGAAGGGGGGGAAGGATCAAATGCCAATTTAACGCTCTCATTAGAATATTTGTCTCTCTATTTTCTTATAAATACTTGAAATATCTTGGTTTGTAGGCGGATAGTATTATAATGCAAATAGTTGTTGAAAAGACATCCGGTACCTTGTCAGTCAGTTATTTCCATGGGCTCCTTACCTGGAGTTCTCCTTGTCTTGAACTCTTGCTTTGAGGCTGAAAATACGATCTGCTGACCTCCTCTGTGTCTTTCCCTGTCAACATCCCCTTCGGCTCTTCCCACGCCTCCCGTGTCCCCTTCTCAGGTTGACGAAAGAAAAGTAGGGCTGTTCACAGAGTCTGCCTTGGGAAGTGTGGGCTGCAGGAGGTAACGAACTAACTGTCTGACGTTCATCTCTCTGATCTGGTAACAAGATTTTACAGATCATCGTTGGTTTGGAATAGTAGATTTTCAAATCGCTGGCAGCTGGCAATGGCCTCCTGTCGGTACGTTGGTGTGAGGTACAGTGTTGCTGTGCTTCCCTTCGGCTTGAGGAAGGACCGAAATAAACCTTTACATCTAAATCTCGCGTCTTTTTCCATTATGTGGCGGCACACAAGTCTCTGTGTGGATCTTGAGATCTTTCCCTACAGAAAATGAAGCGCCCTTTCTCTCTTGCCGTAAGTTACGGGAGACACACAGAGACTTGTCTGTACACGGTGTGCGCGTGTCATTCATGGAAACTTCAAAGCTGCTCTGGGTGACCCCGAGAGCGTCCAACGTCAGTAACTCGCTGGCTTCCTCCGCTTCCCAAGCGAGCGGTGACTCTTCTGGCATTCACCAAGATGCTTTCAGTGCATGGGAAGCACCGAGTCCTGTCCTGCCGGGTTGTGTCTCGGCAAGCCCTGTGCGTGCACATCTTCCCGTTGGGAACCCTGCCGGAGCCGCGCGGAGGAAGCCAGCAAGGCTGGTCTTGCCGTTCCAAGGGATTCCCAAGTTGTGCATCCGACTTCATTTTAATATTTAACTAGAGCTGTTTTGAGTTCCTCATCAAAAAGGCACAACTTGATCCAGGAGTTCAGACAGTGGGTGGAGAATTGTGTCAGCTGGAACTTGAAACGTGCCTGGACGGTGTCTCACGGGCTGGCACCCGCCTGGTCACCTGAGGACGGGGCTCATCAGTGCGGGGTGTCCCGACCTTGTCACCATCTTCACTGCAGCACAGCATCCTCATAGGGAAACGTCCGAACCCAGCTATTGTCCCTTTGCTTTCTTCGTGTAACTTGTGATGGCCACTGCTGCCTGCTGTAAATTGAGCCGTTTGCAAAGATAACGAGTCTTAATGAAAGCAGAGACAACATCCAGGATAAATTTAATAATAGCCAGACTTGCTTAACGTGCTGCAGTTGCAGAACGCTAATGGCAGGCATGGGGCTTTTTAAAAAGTGTTTCAATTAAGATTTGAATTTTAAATCTTACTTTGTGCTTTTGACATGCTGCATTATGCGCACTGTTAACTTCTCCTGTGGATTGCACCCAAGAAAAGAGAGATTTTAAAAATAGTGCAAAACCACAAAGCCTGACACCTTTCAAACAGGCACAGAAGCAACTGTTTCCTTACACCTCTTAGAAATAATATTGGGCTGACATTGACATTCAGCTTTCAGCTTGAGAGGGGTTTGCTGCCATACCTGGCACTGTTGTTGGCTGTAACAAGCAAGAGAAAAAACTATTTTATGATAGGCGCGCACTGGAGTGTGAGCTGTGACCGGTCATCCGTTATGTTTTAGAACTCCCTGTGAAAAGGCAGAGCTCTAATAGGCGAATAAGGAGCCTGGTTTTGCTTTCAATTCTTCTTGGATTTAATGTTCTTTTTCAATCTTTGGAAAAATAAGTTTAAAAAATAAATAACCCAGATGCTGTGAGTGTCTCTGCGTTGTTGCCGTGAGACTTGGACTGGCATATCTTATTTTGACAGTTTTCCAGAGCGATTAGCCAGGCTGCAGGCTGGCCCCTTCCTGTATTCCTGGGACCCGCAGGAAATCTCCGGGAGCCTTCGACTCCTGCCTCCTTCTCTCATTGCTAACGCTTGTTTTTGTTTCTCCCAGCTACCAGAATGTCCACGGACGGTGGCTTCGGCACAGCGGGCAATAGCGATGCCCAGCAAAGCCTGCAGTCCTTCTGGCCGCGAGTCATGGAGGAGATACGCAATCTCACGGTGGTGAGTGTCCTCCTTGGTTGTGTTACTTCAGAAGAACTGACAGCGAATAGTGCCCGGTCGTGTCTGGCAGCAAGATAAACCTCAGCTTGAACATGTTCCTGCTGCTGCTGGGATGTGGTAGGGTTGGCTATTTACACACTGCAAGGTGGCCTTAAGGGCTGATAAATAATCATTCAGCCAGGCTTTGGACTATTTGCTACGACTGTCCAAACCTGAGATATAAATTGAATGCAGCTCATTTCTAGCATAAGGAGATGTGATACTCATACCTTCAGCTCTTTCTGGACCAAGGAAGAAGAAAAAGTTGATTCAGAGGTTCTTTCAGCAGGCTAGATGGTGACTGTGGCTGCTTTCTGGAGACTTGCAGAGGAGTTGTCTTCTGTTGGGTGGTGAAAGGGATGTGATTTTAAAATAGCTACAGGTATAAGCGTAGCTGCCATAAGCTGTTTTAGCTAACAGAATGCTGAGGGATTTGAGAATATACCTGACATTGTCCTTCACGGGCTGTTTAACTACTGTTCAAATTCTATGACCAGCGTGTGAGGGAACCCTTGCCCAGAGGACAAGCTGCATCAGTGCACCCTGGAGATGTTACTGTCCAAAATGCGACTTGGGTCTTTCACCCCTTCATAAATTCAAACACCCAGCTACTGGCAGACGGTTCCAATTCTGTGAATGAATTTTTGGGTTTGGACTGTCGTATAGAATTATTATGCCCTCTTTCAGAACAGTCTCCTTTGACAAGCCTCAGGTTTTGAAAATCACTTGAATGCCAAGCGCATCATTATCACATGCTTTATTAATTTAAAGACTTTTGATCAAAAAAAATCATGCGTAGACTGAGAATAAGAATTGGACTAAGTAGTTTCTATTTTTTTCCATCCTCAAAAGAGATGTGTCTGAGAACAAGGGCATGTGATAATAATGACTTTTCAAGAGAGATTGATAGATTACTGTGATACTGCGGTCCTGGAAGCACACTCCTGTGCTTTTAACGTAGCTGAAAACAAAAGAACTCCAGTCGAAGACGGGCTGTTCAAAGTGAAAACCCCAGTCCAGTAGTCTGAAGATAAGCTGCTTTTTTCAGCCTGTGTGCAGATAGTTGATTAAAGAAACAGATGTAGAAATTTGTATGCATAACCGGAATTAATTACTTTCCTCTTTCAGCGCAGTGAATTCTTGTGTTCAAGAGCTGTAGTTTGTCTTCATCCCCACATGAAAGGGGTTTATTCTGCAGCTTATCAAGTATGGGCAGCTTAATTTTTAACTGTTGTATGAATCTATTTATTGCACTGCAAGCTAGTAAGTCATTGAAAATTTAACTGAGGACAGCGAAGGGAGTTGGAAAGGAAAAGGGATAACTGCAAAACATTCCCCTGCAGTTGTCCCCTGCGTAATCAAATCCTGACACTTACTGTGCATCTCCTTGATAGCGCTCCCGCGGATGTGGACGTAAGTGAAGTTAAAGCTCGTCCACGTGTGCTGCGTAGCAGAGGTCAGAGCAGCTGCGTGGTGGAAAGCCCGCTTGGGTTGCCTGCTTCGCAGGGCTGTCTCTGCCTGCTTTTGTGTGTTTGCTGAGTGCCACCAGTATCTCAAATTCTGCGTAAGAACAAACCCTGTCGCCCTGTCCTCTGCCCCGTGTGGCAGAAAGGCCTGTACCCTAGTCTTGGAGAACCAGGGAACGGGACTAGGCTGAAACTTGCATTTCAGCTCCACAGTGAGTTAGAAGAGGCCTGTGAAAACATTGAGACCTAATTTGGAAAAAAAGAAAAGATGAAGAATTGGTGTCTAAAGTTTGTTCTGCTGGGCAGTAGCCAGTAGTGGTCATGCTTCCCTTCACCATGGTACTTGCGGATTAATTTTGATTTATGTGACGTTTGCCTGTCTGCCTTAAAGGAATAAAGGAGCTTTAATTTCTTCCTAATTTCTCCCGTTGTGTCCCTTCTCTAAAGATTTTAATAGCATTGTACCTGTGCATGTCTACTTGCAGTTCTGCTGTTCGTACAAGTTAATATACTTCAGAGTTTCACAAATTGGAGATTGTGTCCCCATCTTTCTTGGAAGCTTGCTCAAAGCTCACAAGGCTCTTTAAAAAGGAATGAGCTTTTTTTAAAAAAAAAAAAAACTTCAAAAAAAAAAAAGCTTTGGGATATTTTTCCATGCCCTAGCAACCCCTGAACTTGTTTACGTGGCGGTTACTGGCTGAAAATGCCGCCGTGTGTTCAAGCACAGGTCCCAGCCCTGGCTGCCCTCTTCTCCCACTGCCCCAAAGCCCGTGTTCACCCATGGGGCGCAGCAGCCCTCGGCACTGCGGGCAGGGACACCCCCTGCTCCAGGTTAGTTCTGACTTGCAGCACGTTACCAGGAGCCTCGCATTCACGTCTCCCTGCAGAATGAGGGCACGGAACGCTGTTTTTTGAGATATGCATGTAAAATAATGTATATAAATAAGGTTTGTCTATAGAAATTAAATAAAATACCCCCTGCAGCAGTGCTGGCTGGACCATGCACCACCTCCACATTTGGCTTCAACAGAAAAGAGCATTTTCAGCATTTTTTCCCCTCTTCTCTTTCACCAACATGTCTTGCAGTGCCTTCTTCCCTAGAGAAATGAGGTTCCTTTTGTTTTCTATGACGCTTCTGTTAAGAAGGGAAGACTTGTTTTTTTACACACGACCTTTGTGGGTCGGGATTCTGCCCCCTGACACAGCGGCCCCTCTGGGGGGAGGATCTCCAAGGGACACGTTAGTGCCACCTCCTGCAGATAGTGGCTTGGGGTGTCTCAGTACGACGACAGCGTCGCTTTGAGTCAGCAGTTCTCCTCGCTGGAAAATAGCGAGGAAACCATCGAAAAACAGGAGTAGAAGATTTTTTTTCTTTTTAAACAAGATTCTTGCAAGGTTTTTAACACCAAAATTGGTATTGGGCAACAGGGAAGTACAAATAGAGAAGGTTTCATCCTGTGGCCCAACATAGCTCTTGTTTGTCTTTGTTTTCTCTTGTGACTTTTTGTAAATTCCAATGGTTTCTGGGTCCCTAGACAGCTAATTGAATTAGTTCCTTCAAATATAAATAGATGCAGAAATGTGTAACGTTAGAAACATTCTGTTCCACAGAATGACTTCAGCTTTGAGGTGAAATAGTAGATGTAAGTGTGTGACAGAGGGTTTAAGTAGAATTATATCAGTATAAAACACAGAAAAGCAGATGAGAATTCTCGGGCCTGAGGAAAACCTGCCATATCTCAAAGAAAATAAGTTATTTTTATAAATCTAATGTTATCTAGTTTAGTTTTAGACAATACTTGTTTTAACGTTTCTTATCCAACCTTTGGTTTTGGTTAAGTATCAGTAGTGAGTCTCTCAGATGTGAATTTTTTCCACAGAAAGACTTCAGAGTTCAAGAACTCCCCCTGGCTCGTATTAAGAAGATAATGAAATTAGATGAAGATGTGAAGGTACACTCGTGGTGGTTTTTTTTCTTAAGTGTTTATGATCCTTTTGGTGGATGTTGTAGCTATAATTCCTTGCAATTCCGAACTCATTATTATCATTATTTATTACTATTTTTAAAGCACACTGTAGCGGTTGCCTTCAATGCAGGATTAGCTGGCTTGGTGTAATTAAACTGGGGTGGGAAAGGGAAATCGTTTGGGATCTTTAGTTAAGACACCAGTTTTGCTTTCTTCTGGTAAATACCAATCCACGGTATAATTCTGTGTATTTCCTGTTTTGTTTTTTTATTTATAGTGCTTAACTGTCTCTTCTTGTTTCTCTCTACTCTGACTTTCACAAAGCCAAGGAGAGTTTAGTATGAAGAGCGATATTACTTGAATGTGTGCTACACCGTTTCAAATTCTATGGAAAAAATAAGTCATAATTTCAGTGGATAACGTGGGTTTGATACCGGTATTTGGGCTGAACCCTTGACGTGTGACTGGTGACAGTAACACATGAATTGACTGACATAAAAGGAAGGGGAAAGAAATCACCTGCAGGGTTTGACTCTTGCACCGCTCCAGTCCTCCATGGTTTGTTTTTTTTAAGTTGGAAAACTGTCAGGCACTTAACTCCAAAGAGAGAAGGGAATGGTTTGCACTTTCTTCTTATTTTTCTCAATGTGACACCATCCTTCTGTTAGGACAACCTTTAACATTTCAATGAGATCCTGAAAAAGGTGCGCGTTGTCGTCTCGCACAAGGGAGCTATTCATTCAGCCTGGAGAGGGACTGCACCCCGGGCTCTGAGGTCCAAGTTCGCTGTCTGAACCAAATGAGTGCCAAATTTTGCATGATGAAGGGGGAAGATGAGATTTTAGGGCAGGGCAGTGGAGGCGGGAAGCCTCTGGCCTGCCTGGAACATTATTTAACAAGCAGGCTCTTCTAGGGAGTAAGCTTGAGTGCCAAGCCATCTAACAATGAAACTGCTTAATTTGAGTAAAACTTGAGTGTGATACTTTTTAAGGAAAAGGAATTTGGTGAGGCAGTCTTTACTCAGGCCTCCAAACCTGCTTTGCAATTTCAGTGTTCCTTTCAAATTACATAAATATTACAGCTGTTAAGTAAGGGCCAGGTTTTAAAATGAGCCCTTGACCTGTCCTCTTCGGTTTCCGAATCGTTCGTGCAGATGCCGAGGCGCTGCCCAGGGAAGCTGCAGGTTGACAGCCCCTGGGTGAACGTGCAGCGATGCCGTTTACCGACCGGCCGTAATCCAGCGCAATACGGAGCAGGCGTCTGACTAGTCATGGAGGAAACAGACTTTCCAGACAAATTTTAGATGCCCACTACTCTCAACGCTCCGTTTAACTTGAGACTTGTACATGTTTGGACTGTCAGACCTAAAGATACTCTGATGTGGAAATTCCCCAGACTTCACTGTTCAGCAGGGCAACCATTCGGGTTTGATACAGGGGCTCTGACTACCGAGTTACAGCATCTTTACAATGGTGAACTTTACTGGTTTTTTTTAAATTGTTTTTTAAATGTAATTGCAGATGATCAGTGCAGAAGCTCCCGTGTTGTTCGCCAAGGCAGCTCAGATATTCATAACAGAATTGACTTTGCGAGCGTGGATACACACAGAAGATAACAAGCGCAGGACTCTGCAGGTAACAGAGCGGCTCCTACCTCGCCTCCAGCTGCTTCTCACACTGTTTCCAACTCTTTGTTTCCATAATACCAGGCATGTTTTGTAGACAGTAACTTTAGTACCTGTGTTTATCGCTACAAACCTGTGTACAAAGCGCAGTGCCCTGTGTGACTGTGCAACTGAAATGCTTTTTTTCTTAATTTGTTTAAAAAAAAAATAAATAAAAAACCAAACCCATCAACAATCAAAAAAAAACAACAGCGAAAACCAAAACTGCAGCTAATCGTGACCTGAGTGAAGAGGTCACTGAGCGACCTCAAGAGTAAACTGTCACTCTTTAGGGTCTTTTTATGGGGGGAAGGCATTCACTTTGTCTCTTACACCTTGACCAGAACTACTTGAAATTAAAATGATCATCAGTTCGGGTCCCCGGATCAGAGGTGAGAGATTGGGATATTTAGGACCGCGGCAGCTCTGCTGTACCCTGGCACAGAGAATGCTGTGGTGCAGGGAGACCTGGCTGATTTCAGACCAAAGCTGTCCTATCGAACAGCATCCAGCTGCTCAATCCCTGCTAAATTGGGCTTGCTTAACCCAGGTTTTAATGCACTTACTGTGAGAAGGATGTATTTGATATACATTCCATGAACAAGATGCTTCCTAAGTACAAGTGCTGACTCAGGCACGTTCCATTAACAGTTTTCAAGCTTGGATGGATCCGTTTATTTCAGAATCGCACTTAAATCCTGATCCTAATGTATAAGACCTTGAATTGACTCAGGTTTTATTTCTGACTGCCTTGCCTTCCACAGCAGCTGCCCTCCTGGAACAGCTGCTCTCTGCTCGGACTGTGCAGCTGGAGAAACACAGTCTCTGCTTACCAAGTATTTGGGAAGAAAATTTTGCGTGGAGAGGTCTGAGTTATGGCAGTCTGTTCCTGAGGAAATTGGATTGCACCCAGTCCTCAGCGTGGAGAATGAAATATGAGATACATCTGTTCAGCAACAGTTTTCTTCCTGGTGAAGATACTTTTGTAATATATGCTGCCTACAGAACAAAAGAAATGTCGTTCTCGTGCTTTCTACGTGATGGTTGTTTGGCAGTGAGGCGCCAAGGCAGTATAAGGCTTAGAAATGTCAACTAGCCTGAAACGAGGCGATTGATGGTCTTTCAAATTTTACCTACTCATTAGGCAGCGTCGAGATCCTCATCTCAAATCTTGCTTTACAAATTTATCTTCAGCTAATGAGAATGAGACTTTTAATAGCTTGTTGAACAAGCCCTGCTTTTTAAGATGGTGTGCAAGTGCTTCTTTTTTTTTTCTCAGAAACTCACCTTTTTTATCTTGGGGGTTGTTTCAGATCTTAAGCAAATAGATTTAAGTGATGGCTTATTACTGGGTAATTCTTTATTCAAGTCTTTAATGCTTTGACCTAATGCTATTCTTTGGATTTCTCCTTCAGACAAGGTATAAAAGTAAAGTTAGAAGCCGTTCTGAGCAGATACTTACCTTGCCAGTTTTTCTGATACGTGTTTGGCCAGTTTGCTGAGTACACGTTTTAATCTTCCTGCTTTCTTTTAACCATTTTGCCCTTCCACGTGCTGAAGCTTGTTCTCTCAACATCTCTTGGGATTCCCCTGCCCTGAATAGGATCTTGTAATATGTTCTTTTTTCTTTTTCTTTTGTTTTTAATCCCATCCCCAGCTCATAGATTCTGCATGTGTTGCTACTAATACATGTAATAGTCATCCTGGTCTTTCTGCAAAGCTGCTTTTCAGATATCTTTGGGATTTTAATTTTTTTTTTAAAGAATTATTCCCTCTTTTTTTTGTTGTTTAAATGTGCTAAAAGGCTCATGGTGATTGTCGTGAGCCCTCTGTGGTAAATTACGGTGTTGCAGAGAGCCTGGTTAGGCCTGGCTGTGACTAGATGACTGCAAAAGCTCAAGTTTAATCAGCTTCTTATTGCACGTCTTGGAGACCTCACTCAGCACGAGGCAGTGGTGCTGGTACTGAAACAGTTCTCGTCACCTGGCTTGGCCGCTTGGGATCTGGAGAAGACACCCTCACTTGACTCAGTTAAAAAGCTCTAATTTTATTTACCTGGTGACAAAACCAGACTTCTAAAGCTGAAAAACTTTTTTTTTTTTCTCTCTCTTTCTGATGTTGTAGAGGAATGACATTGCCATGGCAATTACAAAGTTTGATCAGTTTGACTTTCTTATCGATATTGTTCCAAGAGATGAACTGAAGCCTCCAAAGCGGCAGGTGAGACAGAAAAATGCCTTCTTGTCTGTCCATTTCTTGGGGTGATCTCAGGTTCTAATTAAAAGAGAGTTGACAAAGCAATGCAGCATCAGGTTTAACCATGAAGTTTGTGCCTCTCTCTCTTACATGTTTATTTACAGTAGTTTTCAGGTTCTTAATTTTTTTTTTTAATGAAAATAGAGCTTGGTTGGAGATTTACAGAAGTCTGACTTGGGGATTTACTTATGTAACAAAAACTACTAACTAGCTCTGATATCAAATGTTGCCAAAGTTCAAAATTTAACTTTAAAAAGCATGCTGAGCCTGCATCCTTTGCCTCATAGAGGGATAAACAGGCTTCTCTGCTTTGCGGTAGCACCCCTGGCATCCTTTGGGGCAGTCCTTGCTACTGTAAACATCCTTGACTGGAAGCTGTAAGGTGTTCGAAGGAGCTTTCAGTCGGATGTTTACAGCAGCAGGCTGCTGCGGTCATCTGAGCGCAAGATCTTTGGAACTCCACAGGTTTGTGTTTTACAAAGCACTTGTTTTCCCTCCGTGTTGGAGACGGTGCTGAAAACGCAGTGAGGTGGGGTTGAAGCTCAGTCTTGCTGCTTCAAATGGATGAAGAAGCAGATCCAGCTCCTGGTAGACTAATTGATCTCCTTCACCTAAAAGCTTGGTGTTTGGCTGCTAAAAGTTCACCAGCTCGGTAATTGCTCGTCTCCCTTCGTTCCAGGTTGCCTGGTAGGATGGCTGGGCTACCATCGGTACAGCCCTTCCAGGGAACAGCGCCGTTCGGACAGCGCTGTTCCTTGTTCAGAAACTCCTGGAATCATTGCCCAGGACTCAGCTGGAGGAATTTCTTCTCTGAACAGTACATTTCAGTAGTTTATAAAAATTTAGAGCAATTCCTTCTACTGTGTTTTGGAGACTTTTGAAGGTTTGCAGTGTGTTAGCCTTTGTACAAATCCAAGGTGGTCCTTAAAATAGCTTCTCTGGTGAGTGCTGTTGGAGAGGCTGGCATGCTTTAAAACATCTTTCTGGCAAGTGTTTTACTTGGAAATTTTTCTTTGACGTGGTTGTATTTTTGTATTCCAATATAAATCTGGGTAACGTGCACAAAGATACCCGCTTTGAGCGTAGAGACCTGTGGTTCCGCTGTAGACCTGGATTTTGGAGGTTGCTATTTTACCTGTTGTGGTTTTTTTTGTTTGAAGTCCTCACGGTGCTGCTGAAGTGACGGCCAAAGGGAGGAAATACACACCTCATCCTTTCTGAGGATGTCCTGAGCTGAGTTTAACCTTTCATCCTGCTTTCCAGAAGCAGCATAACTTTCTAGTAAATGAGGAGAAATACCTTTAAGTGTTGCAATACACGCAGGAGAGTCCATCCTGCGGCAGTCGGCTATGGTTAAAGTTAGCAGCTTCCCAAGGCTTCGTTACAGGTGTGCTGGGAACTCTCTATGCTCTACCCATGGCGAGTGTCGCATGTGGGAGCGTGGCACGGCTCCTTCCGTTCCTTCGCTGAGTTCCCTGCTTCATCCCCACAGCAGAGATGATTTATCTCAAGATCATTAGTTTGGTATTAAATAAAAAGACGAAGCAGCAGCCTGCAGAGCTACTCTCCGTGCTTTGCGTAACTGGGGGAAAGAAAGCCCACGTTTCACTTTGTGCAGCTTAATAAGCTGAAATGAGTTGGCTGCAGCCTGAAGTAACGCAGGTTAATTCTGGCATTGCAAATTCAGTTCCTTTTTCTTTTAGCGCCTCGGTTATTCTACTTTGTAGTGCTATTTTTAGAAGTACTCCATGTTTGGGAGGGTGAAGCCGCCCGTATCTCTTCCGTGCTGGAACCTTTTGATTCACATCAGAACGTTCTGATTACAGAACATTCAAGTTCTGTAACCAAATGAATGCCTCAAGTATTTGAGTAGTGTGTTAGATGCATATAGGTTGCTGGGTTAGTGTGTCTGGATGATACGTCACACCAGAGCTCTGTCTTCTGGATTGCACAGCACCAGCAGCGAAACCCTGTTGACTCTTCTTTTGCAAGAGGCTCTAGAGATCCGTCTCTTGACGGTACGGCCGCTGTCTGTGAGCACTGCTCAATCGCTGGAAATACTTGTTATGGCAGGAGAACTTTGATGGAGAAAGAGCTGCCCGGTAGGAACCTAGGTTAGGATTTGCAGTGGAAAACACTCCTTTGATTCAACCTTGTTGAAAAGCGGCTGCCTATAGGCTGACAGCCTGCGCTTTTTGGCTGGGGGTACAATCTGTATTTTATCTCTACCACGGAAAAGACTGTTTGACAAGTTAGTGTTGGTTACGTGGAAGAACTGGGAACGAAATCACGACTGTTATGTTGCTCTGGTAACTAAAGCTGTGGCTTGAAAATAAAAGATGGCAAACGATGTGATAGAACCTAGTTCAAGCAAATTTGGATTAAAAGCCATTCTTGCCTGTAGCAAACGCAACTTAACCTGGAACAGATACTTACAGAAGTACTCGGTGGCTTTAATTGTTTCAGGATTGAGCTAGGCATTGAGCATGGGAGCGCTCTGGAAATAGCATATCAAAGGACCGGGCTTTACAGAAACAGCCGCAGCTCTTCTGTGCGTGTGGTTTTATGGTTAACTGGAGACAGGTCCTGTTGAATATATATATTTTAAATTTGTTATTAATCCCTCCCCCAGAGGATTTGATGAAGCGAGTAGGAATAATTAGTGAACTAGCATGTGCAGGAAGTATTGTAAGTGTGATTGCAGCGGTTTGCAGTACCGTGGGATAGTGCTGGTGTTTGCTCTGAGGGCCACGCTTAGCAGTTGCATCTTGATTACAGCCAACTGTGAACAGCTTCATCTTTGGAGGGTAGTTTTCTGGTAGGCTGTTGAGAAACATCCCAATAGTCTTTAGTTGCCGAGAGACTAGCGTCGAAGTGAACGGGCTCTTCTACTCATGCGTGATGCACTCCTAGACGACCTACGTTGATCGTGTTTAACGTGAATTTTTCTTTTCCTACCCAGTTGGATATACTGAAGGGAATCCATGAGCAAGCCTCGTTTAATGCAGGGGAGTCAAGCAGACTCGTGTAAGAGGGAATCTACCATGTTGTAGCACGTGTAAACATCCTACACTCTCAGCTGTGAACTCGAGGTGGCTGGGAGAGGATTGTTTACGCCTTCTGCCATGGAGTGAACATCTGGTGAGCTGCATCTTCCGTAAGGTGCACGATCCAACTGCTCCTCTGGGGAGCTGAAGAATTTTGATTCTTGAGTGTTAACGGCTTGCCACTTAACATAATCTCTAAAAATCTACTTCTTTGCCTAAAATGTCATTGATCATAAGGGGCTTTTCTCTCCTAAAGACGTGCTTAGATAAAACAGCAGCAGTATTATAACCTGTGCTTCTGGCAATGAGCTTGAGCAGAGCCTTTGGTTTCTTCACACTGTTGAGATATTCCTGCCACCAGCAGAATCAGGCTGTTAAGCCACAGTACAAAACAAAGTTGTTATAATTCTTGAAAAGCTGGATTTAAATGAAGTCACAAAAGTATACATCCAGGCCGCGGCTTTTATTCCCAGGGGTTTAATGTCGGAGCTGGATTGAGGTTTGTGTTGGGCACGTAGGCTAAGAGGGGTTTGTTGACAGATGGGCTTTGTAAGTCTTCCTGGTGCATTTGCAATTCATTCTGTGTTAAGATAACAGGCAATGATGGAATTTACTGATGAGGAGTTGCGTGGTTTTCAGCTATGATAATTTTACTCATTTGCTTCTCGTAATGAAATTGGTGACTACTTTATTATACACGGGGCATTGGAAATGTTTTTTATTTCCATGTAGCTGAATAAATGAGGAAGCCCAGTTTGGTTTATCATTTCAGATTTACTTAGTTAAACTGTTACAAACAAGATACCCAAGATACTTTCCCATGGAGCATGCTTACGGCGGGGGGGATGTTTCCGCTGTAGTTGAGGCGTTGGGCTGTTGATCTGTTCCCTCCCCATTTACCTGTCTTTCTCCTGTGCTGCAGGAAGAGGTGCGCCAGGCTGTGACCCCAGCTGAGCCTGTACAGTATTATTTCACACTGGCTCAGCAGCCTGCTGCAGTGCAGGTTCAGGGGCAGCAGCAAGGACAACAGACCACCACGTCCACCACCACTATCCAGCCAGGCCAGATCATCATCGCTCAGCCTCAGCAAGGGCAGGTGAGCCACGAGCAGCGGTCAGGGGCTCTGCACCCCAGTGCAGCCAGTGAAACCCTCGACTCGCCTGTGTTGCAGTGTCCCATTCTCCCTGCTCGGAACAGTCAGTAATATAGAAATGTGTTTTCTGGTCGTGACCAGGTGCTGAGACACCTTAATAACAAGGGTTGTTACATCCTGGGTTCCCTCCACAGATTGGCAGGAGTGGGAAGGGCCCTGTGGAGATCACCCAGTCCAACCCTCTGCCAGAGCAGGGTCACCCTGAGCAGGGGGCACAAGGTGGTGTCCAGGCGGGGTTGGGATCTTTCCAGAGAAGGAGACCCCACACCCTCTCTGGGCAGCCTGGCCCAGGGCTCCGGCATCCACAGAGGGAAGAAGTTTTCCCTCATGGTCAGGTAGAACTTCCTGTGTCCCAGTTTGTGCCCGTTGCCCCTTGTCCTGCCCCTGGGCACCGCTGAGAAGAGTTTGGCCCCTTCCTCTGGACACCCACCCTTTAGATATTGATCAGATCCCCTCTGAGGGTTCTCTTCACCAGACTGAACAGCCCCAGCTCCCTGGCAATTGAAGCATCAACAAGTACCAGTGGGTCAGAGAAGTCCTCTGTCTATGATAGCCTTTGTACCTTGCAGCGGTGTCGCTGGTGTTCAGTCCTTGCATGGTCCTTATCCCTGTTTTGAATGCAGACCACCCCCGTGACGATGCAGGTTGGAGAAGGCCAGCAGGTACAGATAGTGCAGGCCCAGCCACAAGGACAGACCCAGCAGGCTCAGAGCGGGACTGGGCAGACCATGCAAGTCATGCAGCAGATCATCACCAATACAGGAGAAATCCAGCAAATACCGGTAAGACTTTACCAGTAGAAATGTGTAACAGTTCTGTGAGCAAACCGTCTGCTGGCGTGACGGTGTAAGTATGCTTTTCTAACTAAGAGGAAGTTTGGACTGAGTGGTGTGTTTCCTGCACTGGAGAGGAAAACTAACCAGGTGTGACATGAAGGGGGAAATAAATCTAACCTATCGAGTGTAGACTCACTGCTCACCCCCAGCACTTTCCCCTGAGTGAAATAGTTATGATTAGGAAGCAATAAATAAAATATTTTGTGGATAAACCCGAGTTCTTTACTACAGCATGGTTTCAATCAAGCATAATTAACTTTTGCCTTTCCTTAGTTCTGCCTCTGCAATCTGAAGTCATGCCCTGGCAGACTGAGGGGGATAGGTGCCATCTGTGAGTTTATTAATGAACTTTTATGTTATAAGAAATACTTCTACAAAATACTTTAAGCTGGTTGGAAGAATGGCTTTTCTCCTCACTTCCACGTCGGTATAGACCCACTGCGGCCTTAAGAATGGGATTTTGAGTACCCAACAGCAGCACCAACATTCTAGCAATGAGTCCTAGGTAAACACGTTGGTCAAAAAAAGTCACTTTTTCTCCGCGCTCTCTGTAGCTCATAGTCACATCAAAGCTGAGTCTTTTGGTTCCCATCTGGAAAATTTCACACCTCTTAAAGAAAGAAAAAAAAAATTAGAAATCCATCCAGTTCTGTGTACTTAACCAGCAACCCAAAGGTCAGACCAAGTGACCAAGACAAGCGTTTCACTTTGATTTCTATTATCAAGAAGTGTACCCACAGCTGCGGCAGAACTGGTCTTTCACACAGGTTTGGCTTTTTGAGATTTGCTGAGCTTCCCTCTGTACGTCTGGCAAACGTTCGTGCTTTGACATAGCATCTTGAAAAAGGTTTAGATTGTCCTTCTTGCCAGATTTTTCCAATTCACTTCCAAATGCTTCTCATCTCTTAAGTCTTCAGCTCATTCCTACCGCTTGGCTTAAGGTGTTGGTCAGAAAGGAAGCGGATTGCTGGCCAGATATGGTCTTTTACTACAAGCAATCTTTTTCTCTTCGCTGCAGTCTCCACTACCTCTCTTTCACGTTGTTGTGGTTTAACCCAGCCAGCAGCTAAAACAACCACACAGCCGTTCGCTCACCCCTCCACAGTGGGATGGGGGAGAGAATCAAGAGCGGGGGAAAAAGGGTGGAACTCATGGGTTGAGATAAAGGCAGTTTAATATGCCAGAAGAGGAAGAAAATAATGATAATGATGATAAAAGAATATACAAAACAAGAGATGCGCAGCACAATTGCTCACCACCTGCAGACCGACGATGTCCAGTTAGTTCATGAGCCGCAGCCTAAACCCCGGCCAGCTCCCCCCGAGTTCTATACTGAGCACGATGCCGTATGGTATGGAATACCCCCTTGGCCCGTCAGCGCTCCTGGCCGTGTCCCCTCCCAGCTCCTCGTGCACCCCCAGCCTCCTCACTGGCAAGGCAGTGTGAGAAGCTGAAAAGTCCTTGACTTAGTGTAAATATTGCCTGGCAACAACGAAAACATCAGTGTGTTATCAAGGCTATTCTCACCCCAACCCAAAACACAGCTCTATACCGCTACTAGGAAGAAAATTAACTCTATCCCAGCTGAAGCCATGACACATTCTTTTTTTTTTTCCTTCCTTATGAAAGTCTCTCCAAGATCCTTTTCTTCAAAGCATTTTGGAAGATCTCCACCTCCAGCCTTAGTGAATCTGTTACAACTGATTGTTGCAGCGTCCTTCTCGGGTTCAGCCATAAAAGAACGGTTCAGGCTGGTTTTCCAGTTGTCTCCGGTGAATGCTTAACTCCCTAAAGAAAGGGACTTGGACATCATCTAGGAGAAAGAATTTGTTATGAAGTAGCTGTGAGCGGGCCATGACCTTCTACAGAAAGTACCATTCTCCACATAAGTGGATCCTGTTGCAAATGGTCCTCTCTGTTTTGGGAGTGTGAGACTGGAAGCTCTTAATCGCTGCCTGGTTTTGGCCAAGCATTATGCTGCTTCCTTCCTCTTGCCTGGGAGCATCCCAGCACATGCCTGTGACTGGTCTTCAGATGCTTCTTGTGCTGCAGATGTGAGACACAAACTGCTGAGTGCTGGAGCATGGGATCTTCTGTTTTTGGGAGCACTTGGGTCTCTAACAAGTGTAAGACTGCAAAACAGAGCCACCGAGGAGCAGTGTTTGAACGAAATAGTCACAATTCACCCTTCTGTATCTAGCAGAGATACTGTTTGGACTGTAATTAAGAGGATTCTTCTTAATCACGACGTTGAAGAGTCGCGGTTCGTGCTGAAGGAAGCTTCTTTCCCCTGGCTCACTTCCTGCAAGTGAAGTAAAATGGAACGTGGAGCCGTGCGCTCGCCGCAGGAGCTTTTTAGTGCCCTAACCTGGAAAGCGGTTTTTGTTTGGCTTCACCAAATTACAGCCATTGGTCTCCTCAGTGCTGCTGTCTGTTCTGCTCTTTCCACTGTGCTTTTGTTTGCTCTTGAGTTTCCTTTCTCTCTTGATCTAGTTAGTGCTGTTTTCTGATAGTTTGTTTTCGCTCTGGTATCTGTTAGGGTTCAGCAGAGAATCCTTCCTAACACAAATACAACAGTTTGAAGCGCTCGTAACACTGGTAGCGCCTCTGGCGATTGCAGAGGCGGTGAGAGAATCTTACTAATGCCCTTTGCTGGTTTTCCACCTGCTCCTGGTGCTCTGTACGCTTCTGTCTGTGATTTACCGTTTGCTGTAGGACCACGGGCTGCCTGTGGAAAGGGGGCTTTTATTTTTTACAAACAGAGAAGAGCCTGGAAGTGTTTATGTCAGTTAAATGATGATCGATTGTCTGCATTAGATATGTGTTAAATTTAATCTGTATCTTAGCTAGATCTCACTGGGCAGGTTTTTTGGAGCTTCCTCTCATTGCTGGAAGAACGCTCTTTCTAAACCGCTTTCGTCCCTTCCATTAGTATTGTAGCTACAATCTGTGCAGGAAGCCCCCAGTGTGGAAAACATGATCTGCAGGCAGATCTCGGTGCAGAAACAAATTCTTTATTGAAATGTTTATGCTCGTGTGGAGTTTATTTGCTCTTGAAATAATATTGGAGCTTTTAGACACAGCTGGTGAAGTCAGCGGCATTTGTGTAAATGCCAAGACCACGTTCTAGGCACTCGAACCGCTGTCAGTGAGCAGTTCTCAAGTATTTTGCATGTCCTTCTTTCCCCTTTTTAAAAAGAGAAAAAACAAACCTCAAAACCTTTTTTTTGTGTCTGTAATTAACCTTAAGGTTGTGACTCTAAATGCACTGCAGTTAAATATCACTAAATGAAAAATTCGACGTTAGTAGCAATCGTACTGTGACCTTTTTATTGCGTCTCAGATGCGTGTTGGAAGTTTTTGCTGTTTATATCACAGAAAATGCAAGATGAGAGCTGAGGTTACCGTGATGACAGTGTTTTCCTATCCCACCCCCCCAAGCATCTAACCTTGCAAGGTCAGGAAATAAATTTGTAGGAAATAAATTTGCTTTTGGATGTTATGCAGAAGGTATCGACACAGAAAGGATTGGCCTTTGCCAGGTGGGGGTTGACGTATGTTGGCAGAAAGTTGCATTAAAGCTTCCAAATGTTACCTTGCAATATTCCTGGGGTTTGTCATCTGGCTGTCTTTATGTGAAAAATTCCCTTATATTCTTTTATACTGTTTTGGCAGGATCTAATAGGAGTGTCGTTATGTGCAGCTAGCTCATAAGAATTTTCTTTATGTGAAATGATACATCAAAGCAGTAACTCCATTCTTGTAACTGAAAAGAAAAATAAGTGTTCTCCAAAGCTCTGAAATTTAGCAATTAATATGCTTTAGCTACTAACTGACCGCTCCCGTTCTGGAGAAAGAAGTAATGTTGTGCTTCCTTGGGGTTTTACTTCAAGAGCCTGCAGGAGTTCTGTGGACTTCGTTCTTGCTTTGGCAGGGTCTGTGGTAGTTACTCGTCAACGGAAGCTTCCCGATGTCATCTACTGCTCTGGCTTCTGTTGTGGAAAGAAGGTGGCGAGTTTGTGTGTTTCAGGTTACAGTTACCTGTTTAATTTTCTTTCCCTGCCCCCTCCGCTTGTCTCCAGGTTCAGTTGAATGCTGGCCAGCTGCAGTATATCCGCTTAGCCCAACCTGTGTCAGGCACCCAGGTAGTCCAGGGGCAGATCCAGACGCTTGCAACCAATGCACAGCAGGTATGCACTTAAAACAGCAGGGCGGACATTAACTGTTAAAGTGGTGTTCCCTAGCTCCTGAAACTGCAAATTCCAGTCAAATTTACCAACTCTTGGGCTAGGGTTCCTGCGTTTCTTTTCTTCCTGTTACCTTTGTCAGAATAATAAAGCACGGAGCATAGCGGAAGTCTCCTCTACCTGTCCATGGAAGGTGCATGCATATATATGTGTGTGTGTGTGTCTCGCTGTATAAAGCTCATGCTGCTTCTGAGCTGACTGCAGGTAAAACTTCAGTTCATCACCCTTCTCTTTACTTCTGCTCCTTCTGGCTGGGTGAGGGAGGAGCAGCAGCACAACCTCTCGGGAAAGCTGGTACAGAGGTGAAACATCAAGACTAGCGTTGCTGCCAGCAGGTTGTCTCACGTTCTTGTTGAGACTGGTCACTGAGGGATTCTGCTCTGCCCTCAGAGGACAGGAAGGCTGCTGCTCTGTGATCCTGAAGGCCACGTTCTCCTCGTGAAAGTCAGCGAGGGGACGCTTGTGTTTGGTTTGGGACAGCTGAATCCCGTGTCCTTTGTTCTTGACTCGCGGTTAGCACCAGCATGACTGCGGGCCGGCGGCGTGAGCCGTATCCTACCCCGTGGTGGGGTAATGAAGTTTGAAAGAGTCTAAAAGCCCTCGAAAGGCAGCAGCAGAATATTGTTAGTGGGGTTCTGACCCTCTCCGAAGTGCCGTCAGTGATCAGCCTTCTCTTACCCTTGCAGATAACGCAGACGGAAGTCCAACAAGGGCAGCAGCAGTTCAGCCAGTTCACAGACGGACAGGTAAGAACTTGGGAGGTGGTTGGTGCAACATCCCTTTGAACTCAGGGGCTGGAAGGAGCGTCCTAAAGTCCACGTGTTCTAGCAAACTGGCTCCTCCCGATAAAACACTGCCACTGCTACCAAACCTTAACCAGGAGCAGGGTAAGTGGGTGTTGTGCCAATCTTGATTCGGGTGGCGGCTTTGAGTTCTGCTGCCTTTGCTCCAAATTAATCCAATCCCTTGCCCTGGGATCTGTTTTAGTCTGAACCAGTTTAGGAATAAAGGCCTTAACGCAACAGTCAGTAGCTGGATGTTAAGTCACCTGCACTCCATTTGGGCATCAGAAATTCACGGCGTGATGTTGTTACGATTTACCAACCAACTTCTAGTGGCAATTTGTGGTCAGTTTTTTGGGGGTGGGTTTTACTTGGACCCGAGAGTTGCTGTTACTTCCACCGCTGAACGTGTAGGGTCAATGCACAGCGGGAGCTTAGAGGGGGCTGGTGCTGGGTGTGAGGAGAACTGACAGCCCGTCCTTTCCCGCTTCTGTCTCCGCCAGCAACTTTATCAGATCCAGCAAGTGACCATGCCTGCAGGCCAGGACATCACCCAGCCCATGTTCATCCAGTCCACCAACCAAACCTCAGACAGCCAGGCCACGCAAGTGACAGGGGACTGAACGGGGACATCGTAGAGTCGTGTCTCTGCCTGGCAACGAATGCGTACCGGCCCGACGCTTGCCATCCCACCCTGGTCTGACGAATACATCTGCTTCTGTGTATCTGCACTTGATAGTAAGCCTATAGTAGGCTGCGATCTCTGGTGCACTGTACACCTTCCTCTGGTGGGTATGAGGGAATATCCAACAGACATTGACAAGAATGCAATATTTTTATTTTTGGAAACCAATATTTCAGTGTCTTCAGCTGCTCGTTCAAACCTGTAAAACCGAGAGAACTAATCAAAAGGAATTTGCAGCATCTCATTGAACAATGTGTAAAATGTTTTTATCTACTAAAGTTATTAAAGGGTACTGCATCTGGTTTGTTCTAAGAGCTTTATTCCTGGTATTCTGTTTGTATTTTTTCTCTGAATAGAGCTAGATTCAGCCCTCGCCTCTCAATGGTTTGTTGGGGTGGGTGGGGGGAGCGTGTGTGTGTGTGGTAGATTTTCCTCTCCTGCCTCCTTTTTTGGTAAGCCGGAGCATTGGCTATATGCAGCTCAAGGGTGGGCAGTAGGGGAGGGGTAATTAAAGTGAAAACAAACAAAAAAACCCCACCAACCCCACATTCCTTGTATTATGACTGTATTTTCTAAGGGCAAAAGATTCTTTAATTTGGCTTGGTTTATTCCAGAAACACTAATGGAAGTCTGGACAAACCCCAGCCCTGCTGTTAACTGTCGTACTAGCTTCAGTCGATGCATGTACTATAAGCTTCATAAAATAAAATAAATTTCCTTTGTAAGATAACGTGTGCTTTCTTTGAGATCCAGGGCCCAGTCTCAGCCGGCCGAGCAGAGAGCATCCTCAATCCCCGGAAAATACTGCACCCGAAGTAGGGAGACAAGCAGCAGGGTTTAAGGGTGGCCCGAGAGAGGGGAGGGGTGAGGCTGGGGGGGGTCTGTGGGTGCCAGCCGCACCGAGGGCGCTCCACGCAGGTGTCGTGTTGTGATTCCTTCAACTGCGGGTACCAACTGTGCCGCCTCTCCCTGCAGCTTCTGTGGCTGGTGTCCCTCCACCCCAGGCAGGAGTTCGGGGCACATTTGAGCCACCTCCAGAGGTCGGGTTTAATTCAACAGGCTGCGGCGATCCCGGCAGCGTTAGGCCAAGGTTAGGGCTTGGCTACCAGAGGGTGGGAGTTTATAACCATCCAACATGGAGCAGTCTGACGTAGTTGGCGCTTCATCCAGGAGAGGCTGCGTGGCTTTGTGCAGTGCCCTGGCAGAGCCAGCGCTGCCCCTTGTTTCTCTTTCCCTGGCAGAAGCACCGGGCTCGCCGTGGTTTTGCGACGAGCGGAGGCTGGCCGCTCCTGCGCGGGGCCGTGCGTCGCAGCGCCCAGGCGCCGGCTGCGTAGCCCGGGTGAGTTCTTTCCCCAGCCGCGGGCTGCGGGGTGAGAAGCGCTCGCCCTGCCCGCGTGAGAGCTGCGGGGGGTGCCTGCTGCTGGGGAAGGAAAACTCTGCTTCAGCAGTTGGCTGGTGCAAGCTGCTAAATCTGGGCCAGGTTGTTCCAGTCAGGCCGGGGAGCTTGCTGCATTACCTGCACCTCCTGGGCTTTTAAATGTCAATTTTCTTATTTCTTTGGCTTTTTTTTTTTTTTTCCCTCGGA
>VWZZ01004965.1:9232-20477 GCA_013399095.1 Psophia crepitans | reverse complement strand
TCACCCCCCTCTGTCCTTGCAGGAGCTCATCACCGCCTGGTACATCGGCTTCCTGGTGCTCATCTTCGCCTCCTTCCTCGTGTACCTGGCTGAGAAGGATGCCAATGCCCAGTTCGCCACCTACGCCGACTCCCTGTGGTGGGGCACGGTAAGCTCAGCCGCCACGGCCCCCCGGCCCCGGGAGGGGGCGAGGAGGGTGGGATGGGGCAGCGGGGGGGGAGCTCCCTCCAGGCCTCCCCCTGCTCTGCCCCCGGGCAGGTCACCCTCACCACCATCGGCTACGGGGACAAGACGCCGCAGACGTGGCTGGGACGGATGCTGGCGGCTGGGTTCGCCCTACTCGGCATCTCCTTCTTCGCGCTGCCCGCCGTGAGTAGGGCTGGGGAGGGGGTCCCCGCTCCTCCTGCCCTGCAGAAATTGGGGAGAAAGGGGAAAAATCCGCCCCTGCAGTGGGAGGGTCCCCATCTCTCTCACGGCTGGCGGTGGTGGCATGGCTGGCACGCGCAGACCCTGTCCCCTCCTGTCCCCAGGGGATCCTGGGATCCGGCTTCGCTCTCAAAGTGCAGGAGCAGCATCGGCAGAAGCACTTTGAGAAGAGGCGGACTCCGGCAGCGAACCTGATCCAGGTAGCGCGGGGCTGTCGCGTCCTGCCCTGTCCCTTCCCAGGGATGCCCTACTGTCCCCTCATCTGCCTGTCCCTGCCTGCTGCAGGCAGGACCCGAATGCCTCACCCCAAGTCTGGCAGCTGTGGGCCAGACTCTGCCCGTGGTGGCCCAGGGGGATGGAGGGGTTGGTGTGTGGGGTCTCTCCTGACCCCACAGGGGCTGATCCCGATGCCCGCGGGCTCTCGCTCCCGTCCAGGCTGCCTGGCGCCTGTACTCGACGGACATCAGCCGAGCATACCTGACGGCCACGTGGTGTTACTACGACAGCCTCCTGCCCTCCTTCAGGTAGGCAGGGTGCGGGCGAGGGCTGCGGGGCTCCTGGGGGGTCCCTGTGAGACCCCCCTGGCTGACGAACAACCCGGGCAGCCCCTGGCACGAGGGGCCACACGGAGCCCACAGGGGCTCGGTGCTGCTGAGCCCCAGGATGCTGGAGCCCCAGCACAGCATCTGCCAAACACCAGACACCCTCCTTCACCCCCCAGCACCCACCCCATCCACTCTCGCCCCATCCATAGCCTTCATCCAGCACCTCTGCAGGGAAGAGGATGGTGCCGCTGGCCGCAGGGACCTCATGGCCGGAGCAGGGGAGCTGCAGCGGGCCGGGAGCGGGCTCTGAGGGCAGTGACAGAGTGGATGGACCTGTGGGGGGGGTCCAGCAGAGAGCCTTGTGCCCTGTCCCTGCAGCGCTCTCCCCTCCCGGAGCCTCTGGGCTGTTGCCACCACGGGTAGATCGAGGACTCTCCGATGCTTTTCTAGACGACCTGCGTGTTCCCATCACACCACGCGCACGGGGGGCTGCCGTGCAGTCCCGGTGCCCTGCCCCGGGCTGGCGGCGTGGTGTGCCGCAGCCCTGCCCTCTGCCCGCCTCCGCATCCCTGTGTCTCTTTGCGATGACAGACTCACTGCTCCGTCTCACTCTGTTTTTTCAAAGACAGGGTTCTTAACAGTCACAGCAACGAGTCCCGCTTCTCCCCGAGGAGATCCGGCTTCCCGCGTGTCGCCGCCGAGCGCTAGTGCCGGGCTGTCCCGGCGTAGGCATCATGGGGGGCTCCGTCAGCCCCTCCTGCTGTGCTGGGAGCCCTTTCTCCTGCAGCAGGGAGTTGGGACAGGGCCAGCCTTGGTCCCTGTCGGGGATCTGGCAGTGCCTGGACCCCCCAGATCAGATGGTGGCAGGCCCCCATGTCCCCACCCTACAGCAGAGGTGGTTGTCCTGCCTGGACCATCCCTCTCAGCACGGGGCCGACCCCTTCTCCGGTGGGCAGCCTCTGTGGGATCCTTTCCCAGCACCCCAGGTGCCGGCAGCACCCATCGCTGGCTCGACCCGCTGCCGGCAGCACCCGTCAGAGCCATTAAGAAACTGTTGTTTGAAAGAAAGCGTTGGCTTTTGCTTCTTGTTTTGCTCCTGGTTTCGCTTTGGTTTGCACAGAGGAGGAACCCGGCCCTGCTCAGCCTTGGTTTGCTCATCTCATTTGCTTTGAAAAGTTTAATTTCTCCATGTTTTTATTTAACCCCCACCTCAGAGAGCTGCTCCTAATGTTTGAGCATTTGCACCGAGTCCGCAACGGAGGATTTAGGAATTCAGAGGTGAAAAAATTGCCCGACGGAGCCCCACCGCCTTATCATTCCTTCACCCCTGGCCAGAAAAGCATCAGCCCTGCCGCTTGCTCAGGGGAAAGGTAGGAGGGTGCAGCCCCACGGCCCCGCGTTCTCCCTCCTCTCTGCCCTCTCTCCTCTGCTCGTCTGTGTCTACCCGTGGTGCCACCGTGGTGCCCGTCACCGCCAGCCTGGACCCCAGGGGAGCAGCCCCCAGCCCTGCTCCCCACCCAGCGCCGTACCAGGGCACCCGTCCTCCTCTGCCGCTGGCGTCGCTCACAGCTCCGGAGGGGACACGTTTGGTCTCCACGGACAGACTTTGGGCTGTTGTAACAGCGTGAAGCCTCTTGCAATGTTCAGCTCCGCCTCGATGCCATTTTTGATGTGACCACGGCGCCAGGGGGAACTGAGCGTGGCCAAAAACGGCCCCGCAACAGCAGTGCTGCAAACCTGGTGGGGCTGGAGCCGCCTGGCCCCGCGACGGGGCCGAGCAAGGAGCCAAACCCAGTTCCTGTGGCCTGAGGCGGGGTTCCCGTGCCCACGGCGGTGGGGAGCAGTGATGCTGAGCCGCCCTGGTGCTGGTACCGCTGAGAAGAGACGAGATGGTTGAGGGCTGCCGTACTGCTGGCAGCGCCTGCCCGTGCACTGTGTCCTCAGTCCCCTCTGGGCGAAGAGATCCTGGAGACCCTGGTGTGGCCACCGTGGCTGCTGGCCTGTCACCCGGGACATCAGCACAGCATGGGGCCTGGGCCAGCGTCAGGGTTAGGTGGGGAGAGGGAGCGCTGCTCCTTTGTGTCGTGCCTCAGTTTCCCCTGTGATGCCGGAGACGGGGCGGCAGGAGGTCTGGTGCGGTGTGGGGATGCGCCGAGCTGTGGGGCTGCGGCTGCCCCTCTGTGAGCGTGGGGCTGAGGGGAACGTGGTCCCCCCACCGGCCCCGAGGTGAGTATGGGTTTGGGGGGCTCATCCCTGCAGCAGCAATGGCCTGTGCTCAGTTTCAGCCAGGAGCTGATGAGAGGGACTGCAACCCCCTGCATCCCCCCCGGGGGGGCCCGAGCCTCCCCCCATCTCCCCCGCATGGATCACCTCTCATAACATCTCATCTTCTCTCTCTCCTTCCCTCTCCTGTTCACCCTCCTCCTCCTCCCCATCCCCCCAACTTCCCCCCNNCCAAGCTGGAAGGAGGAGGACGTGCAGCCCTACAAGTGCTTACGCCTCAGGTAACGTTTGCTCCCGGCCATTACTCACCGCCCATCCCGTCCTCCCGCAGCGGGGGGGCAGGGGCCGGGGGTCTGCAGAGCCCTGGCGGTGCTGGCAGGGTTACCACCGTTGGGTGCCGTCACCAAACCGCTTTTTTGCAGAGCTCCGCCGCTGAGAAACCGGCCTTTCCTCTGCGGGGCAGGCGTTAGTGTTTATGCAGGACCTACGCAAACAACTTTCGTGCTTGTTGCCTCCGCAGCAGAGCGGGGGTACCGTGGTGGGGTCTGGTGCAGCGGGAGATGCTCGCCAGCAGCGGGCAGGGACCCTGCATCCATGCGCTGGGATGCGGGCGTGCCCGGGGGATGGGGGATGCTGGGGCCCGGGATGTTCTGCTCCCTCCTGGCTATGGGCTAACTCTTTTTTTTTTCCCTGTGTCTCTGCCCTGACCCTCCAGCCCCATCTTTAACGGTAAGAGGAGGCTCTTGCGGACATGGGGCGCTTGGAGATGGAGGTACTGCGTCCCGGCTGCCTGCCCGTCCCGGCTGCCTGCGCTGGGTGGCCACGCCGGGCTGGGGAGCACCACGTAGGGCTGGCTGCTGCCTGCAGGGTGGGGGGTGAGGCAGAAGAGTAGAGGCCGAAGGGTGGTCCTTCCGCAGGGCAGGGGGTCTGTGCATGGCCTGGGCTGAGCCGGCTGGCCCCGCTGCCCCCGCTGGGGGGCCCTGCCTCAGTTTCCCCCCGCACGCAGCACAGGTGAGCCCAGTGCCTTGGCTGTGCTGGGCTCGCCAAGTCCAGCAGCGGCAAACGGAGGCGCTTGGGTAAACGCTGTCCCAGCTCTGCCCTGCAGCCTGGCACCCCCCCGGGCACGGCCCTGCACAGCCCCCCGGCACAGCGCGGCAGCACCGCATGCCACTGGCTGCGAGGGCTTGCAGCAGCCCTGCCTGCCTGGGACCAGCTCTCCAGCAACCTGCCTGGGGAGGGCTTGGGAGCCCGGTGCCCTGCCTGTACCCCGGCACTGCCCTGCGACTCCTGGCCCGGGAAATCCAGGGGTTTCGGGGAGCCTGTTGTGCAGCGGATGTGGGGTTTGCTCCGTGTCCTCCGCGGCTGCAGCTTCTTCTGCTCGCGGGACTGTGCATCTGCCTGGTCTCCTTGCATGGCCCAAGGTGTGCTTGTGGTCCCATGTCACACAAGAGGCAGCATCAGATGATGGTTTTGTGTAGGTCCTATATAAACAATGCTGCTTGTTTCCTCCCCGCGACCCAGCGGAGTGGCTGGTTTCAGGAGCAGAGCCTGAGTTAGGCGGTGAAGCCTGGAGGAGGAGGAGGATGAAGGGTCCCAGCTGGGCACCCCGGGATGCCCTGTGGCAGCAGGGCTGGGGCAGGAGCAGGGCTGCAGGGCGGGTTACTCCGCCGACAGCTCTGCCGTGTGTCCTCCCATCACCGTACCCGGCTCTCCCCCCTTTCCCTGTCCATCTGTCTCTTCCTTTCTCTGCTCGCGGGGGAAGAAAACGGTGTCTCAAGGAGTGACCCCAGAGCTGCTCCTGCACAGGCATGCGGTACCGCCTGCTGCTGGCCTGGCCGGCTCGTGCCCGTTGTGTGTTGGGGGCTCTCCGTGAGCTCGGCAGAGTCACCCCCCTCCTTACCCCCACCACGGTGGGCACCGTGCACACCCACAGTGGGGATCTGCACACCCACAGTGGGGATCTGCTCCTCTCGCCGTCCCCATCCCCTTCCCCCTGGTGCCTGCTCGCCGCTGACGCTGCCCACCCTGCTCTCCCACGCAGCAACAAGATGGGCATCAAGGACCGCATCCGGCTGAGCAGCTCGCAGCGGCAGGGCAGCCGGGGCAGGCAGAACCTGGGCCCCCCTCTGCACCGCTCCCCCAGCACCGAGGACATCCCCGAGACCTCCAGCCCCACCAAGGTGCAGAAGAGTTGGAGCTTCAATGACCGGACCCGCTTCCGCGCATCCCTGAGGCTCAAGCCACGGACCGCTGTTGAGGGTAAGCCCTGGGGACTTGGTGGGGTTTGGCCCCGGCTGCGGGGTCATGCTGGGGGGCTGTGGGCATTTGGGGGACACAGGGGGGCAGCCCTTGGTCTCTGCCACCCACCCTTGCACCCACAGCCGACTGCCTGCCTGAGGACAGCAGTGAGGAGAAGAGCTCCCACTGTGACCTGACCTTCGACGACATCATGCCAGTGGTGAAGACCCTCATCCGGGCTGTCAGGTGAGACCATCCCCTCCTGTGTCCCCCAACGTGTGTGCTCCTGTCCCCAGCTCCTCTGCAGCTCTCAGCCCTTGGGGACAAGTAGACATGCCTGGAGAGCCCTGGTCCCCAGTCCAGCCCATGGCAGTGGCCAAGCCGGGCAGGAGCAGGGACAGCTCCTGGCTCAGCCCCCCATGGAGACCGTGCTTTGCACATGCCCTCCCCCTCGCCCCCCACTGCGGAGCCCCCAGGTGCCCCTGGTCTTCCCAGTGCCGTGCAGCCAGCCTGGGTGTCCTTGCAGAATCCTGAAGTTCTTGGTGGCCAAGAGGAAGTTCAAGGAGACCTTGCGTCCTTACGATGTCAAGGATGTCATCGAGCAGTACTCGGCCGGCCACCTGGACATGCTGGGCAGGATCAAGAGCCTGCAGATGCGGTGAGCTGCCCCGAAGGTGGCGAGGGGCTCTGGGCTCCCCTGAGTCTCCCACCACAAGCTGTGCCTGCTGGGAGGGGTGCTGGCCCATCGCGGTGGGTGGGACATGTCCCAGGAGCCCATCCCCATCCCTTGTGGTCTCACATGCCCTCACATGTGGTCCACTGGGAGTGATGGGCTATGTCCCCTCCCTTCCTGCCGGCCACCAGCGTGGACCAGATCGTGGGCAGGGGGGCTCTCACCGCAGACAAGAAGACGCGGGAGAAGGGGGAGAAGCTGGCGCTGGAGACGGAGCTGGTGGACGAGCTCAGCATGATGGGTCGCGTGGTCAAAGTGGAGAGGCAGGTCAGGAGGTGGGGGGGACAGCCATCGGGGAGCATGTCAGTGTCCCTTTGGCATCTGCAGGACGGGGGATCTGGGACCCCCAGGACCCCTCCCCGTGGAGAGGGACCCGCTCAGCCCTGCCCGCCCTTGCAGGTACAGTCCATCGAGCACAAGCTGGACCTGCTGCTCGGCCTCTACTCCCAGTGCCTCCGCAAGGGCTCCATGAACTCCTTCAGCCTGGCCGCCGTGCAGGTGCCCCCCGGCGAGCCCGACATCACCTCCGACTACCACAGCCCTGTGGACCACGAGGACATCTCGGTCTCTGCCCAGACCCTGAACATCTCCAGGTCGGCCAGCGCCAACATGGACTGAGCAGGGAGGCAGCGGGACGGATCCTGCCAGCGTGCAGCCGGCGGGATGGGATGCCAGGACGTGAGAGCAGCGTGGCATCGCCCAGCCCCATCTAGCCACGTCCCTTGCCCTGTTACTTGAAACTAGTCTTCCTTTGCGGGGGCATGGCTGCAGCAGGGTGCCTGCTCTGGGGATACGGTGGGAGCCTGGGCACTGCGGGATGCTCCTGCCCTTCCTGGGGGGTGAGACCCCCCCCAGCTCCTGTGGCCTCGAGTGCTCCCCAGCCATGGCAGGGACCCCCAGGCCCTCGGGAGATGTCCAGTTCCCAGTAGGGTCCTGCCTGGTCCCCCAGAGCTGAGCTGGGGCCACCACCAGCTATGCAAGGCTCCGTCTCCCTCCCGCTGCTGGTGCTGAGCAGGGGCGTTGGGGCGCAACCCAGTGTGGTCTTACCTGCGTCGCTCCAGGTCAGGGCAGCAGCGGGGCCCCCCCTGGGTGGGGGAGCAGGGGTCTGTCCCCCCTCACACTTCTCTGCCTGCATTGTCTCCCTGCTCGCAGGGCTGCAGCTCTGCAGCTGAGGCTGCACCTCTAGAAGCACAGCAGAGCCTTCTGCCTGCCCGTGCATGCTCCCAGGGCAATATATATATAGGAGAGATATATATATATTTATGCAATAATGTCTTAATATGCAACACCCCCGGGAAGAGCAACCCGTGGGGACATAGGCAATAAGCAAACCACCCTACCAGCACACAGGGCTGGATCCTGCTGCCCGTGGGGACCCGCCAGGGTGCCCTGGGGGCTCAGGGCCAGGTGACAAACCCCTGCCCGGGGGTGGCCCTGGGGCCAGGGGGCTGGACGGGGGCTGTGGAGGATGGAGGGATGCAGGCACAGGTGATGGGAACAGTGGTCCCCAAGGAGCATCCTTCCCTCCTGTGTCCCAGCCCCTGCTCTTGGTTAGAGGATTCCTTCCCTGCCAGGTCCTGCGGTGCTCAGTTTATCCCTCCCCATGTCCTCGTCCCCTCTGTGGCGTGGGGAGCACAGACAGGGCTGGGGGTGGCTGCCCGCTGGGGCCAGCGCGGTGTTGGCCATGCCTCCTCCACTCGCAGCAGAGCCATAGCAGCTCCTGCGCTGCCCGCTCCCCTTTGCTGCCCCGGCCCCGGGTCCGGTTTCCAGTCCCGCAGCGCTGAGCTGAGCTGGGCTGGAGGCAATCGTGGTAGTGCCAAAGTTTGCGGAGCTGGGGCTGGCACCTGCTCCTGCGTAGCCAGGGGTCCTGGGGGTCTCGGTGCCCCGTGGGGCTTGGCAGCAACTCCTGAGTGGCCACAGTGCCAGGATCTGACCTGGGCTGGCAGAGTCCCACCGAGCCCCTCGCTGCCAGCATCGCCCCTCTCTGGGCTCCGGACCGTGGGATTTGCACTCCTCCTTCCCAAGCCTCCTGCGTGTCCGCTCCCGGCAGCGGTGATCCCCGACCCCGCTCCGTTTTCTTGCCTCGTTAGTGCATGTGGCCAGCACGGGCTGTGCCAGAGCCACTCGCAGCTCCCCCCTGCTCCTGCACCGCCCCAGCCCCCTCCCCTCGCCCCGGGGGGTGCCACGGGTGGGCAGGCAGTGGGCTGGTACGCGGATGCCGTAGGTGCTTGGCCACGGGGTGAGGGTGCATGCGAGAGCTTTGCCCGCAGCCGCACGCAGGAACTAACTCATAGGACCCTCCCCGGGGCTGGCTGGTCCCCGCAGACCTCCCCAGCCAGCGGTAGTTACCTCACTTGATTAACTTATTAACTTATTTGTTTCATTAAAATTTGGAGTAGAGGCTGCCTGCCTGCCTGCTGTCTCTCTCCCGGCGCTCCCGAGAGGTGGCACTCCAGCCCTGCCGCCGACTGCTGCGGCCAGGGGACACGGGCGTCCGGCCAGGGGACACGGGCGTCTGGCCACCTCCCTGTCCCCTCGGGCTCCCCTCGAGCTGCACCTGCCCCCCCCAACACAGGAGCAGGACCCCAGCCCTGTCTCGATCGCCCTCCCCGGTGCCCTGTGCCTGGGGGCTGCCGGCCTGATGCCACTGCAGAGGGGCGCGTGCCCCGCATTTGGAGCCCAGCGCTGGCAGGGAGGGTCGCTGCCCCCTGAAGGGCCGTGCCCCATCTGCCTGTGAAGTGTCACAGTGTGTCCCCGAACAGGGATGATGCTGTGATGGCCCCAGGGCCATCCTAGGGGAGGTGAGGGTGCGAGCCCCCTTCCCCAGGAGACCACAGCCCCTCAAGCAATGGCAAAGCCTTCACCCCAGCCCCGGGTGCTGGCACCCTGCAGGGTTGTGTCCCACAGCCTGTGAGTGTCGGGGGGCCAGGGGTGGCCCCTTTTCATGCTGCCCTGCTCCAGCACTGGCTGGGGAGGAAGCCAGGGTGCACCGCAGGTCAGTCCCTGCCTTTCCTGGCTGCCTCCTGCCAACAATCCCATTCCTGGCTCATCCCGGAGCACTGGGCTGTGCTGAGCACCACGGGGCCAGCACCTCCCTGCCCTGGCTGCACCGGCCCCGCTGCTCCCAGAGCTGCCCCAGCCTGTTGGGACAGGGGGGCTCGGGGTGACTGTGGTCCCCCCACCCCACCCTGGGGAGCCTCGGCCGCCCCCAGAGCTGCGCAGCCTGGCTCGTGCGCGGGGCTGCTTTGAAGCAGAAGCTTTGAAGGGGGAGCCAGGATGCAGCAGCAACTGGAAAGCCCCGAGTGAGCGAGCTGTGCTGCGGCAGCGCTGCACCGGCCTCTGCCCGGCTCCCCCGGCCACCTGAGTGGCTTTCCTGGTGGGTTTGGAGGGATGCGTCGCTGCAGCTGCGGGGTCTTCACCCTGCAACGGAGTTGTGCATCACCGGGGGTCCTCACCCTGCACCCCACAGGGACGGCAGCACCATGCAGTGGGTGCAGCTCGGCAGAGCCTCTGCGTGTACCTGCTGCGCTGGGGACACCCGGGGATGACCCACTCGGGTCTGGGCTCTTTGCACGACTCCATGCAGGGGGGCTGGGTGCTGGGACCTTCCCTCTCCCCCAGAGCAGCCGGAGGTGGCTGCGGCAAGGGCAGGGCAGGCGTGCGTGCCAGCCCACGGCACTCGGCTCTGCCTCCTGCGGCCACGTGGGCCCACGGTGCCCGGGCTGGACTTTGCCCTCCGCCACCTTGGCTCCCCCACGTGTGCCACTCCCCGGAGCAGGGACAGGCTTGGCCGGCAGGGACACGCGGCGGAGAAAACGCCAATGCCAGGGACACAGTGAGCCATGACCCTGCGGCGCCAGCTCGCCATGTCCCACCAGGAGTGATGCTTGGCATGCCAAGCATGACTGCAGGAAAGTGGGGGGGCGGGGGGAGTCGCAAGCACTTGAGCTGTCGCTGCTCCCGCCTCCGCACATGAGCCCTTCTCAGCCAGGGTGGGCTGGGGGCTGCAACAGGAACGGGAAGGGGCCCGTTCCGCTGGCAGCGCCCCACGGCATCCTCAGCTGCTGCCAGGGAGCTGCCTGGCAGGAGCGCAAGGACCGGGAGCAGAAGCTGGGGATATCCTTTCCACCAGTGGCTTTGCTTTGTCCCTTGAGGGTCTTCGGGAATTCATGACCCTGGATTCCTGTCAGTCTCGTCATGGAGCAAGTACGTGAGGCTGGAGACAGTCGGGCTCTGGGCCGGACTCAGTTCCTTCCTGAGGCTCTCAGCAGCCATCCAGCTGAGCACGCTCTGCCCAAGGCCGCGCTTGCAGGAAAAGGCCCTTCCTAGAGCGCTGGCCGGGCAGCCAGGTGGGGGGCCCAGCAGATGAGGGTCTTGCAGGACCTTCGTTTGGACACCCAGAGCATCTTGAGGGCTCAGGGAGCAGGCAGCCCTTGCACCCGGTGGGTTGCAGTGCTCCCCACATACGGGGGGCAAGCACTGGCCACAGCATCCTCCCTGCAGGCTGCAGCCGGGAGCCAGGAGCCCTCCAGCCCATGACCCCGGGCTCAGTCCGGGCTTCGGCTCCTGCAGCTGCCCAGGGAACCCCTCTCCCTCCTGCCTCCCGTCCTGCCTGCCATGAGGCATCTTCGAGGAATCCTTTGGCAGCAACCAGGAGATGCTCCTCGTTCCGCCTGCGGTGCAGCCAAGACCCCCTCCCCGGGTCCCGAGCACCCGGCTGGACGCTGGCGCTGGCAGCGGGGACACAGGGCTGGCTCCAAGGGACAGCGCCTCTGTGTCCTGGGCTATGATGGGGTGTCCCTGTCTCATCCACACCGCAGCTGGGGTGCTGGGAGGGGGGAGTCAGGCAGCCCCCCCTCCTCCTCCCCGTACACCCTGCCCCGGGCAGCAGCGGGGAACCCCTGGATGGAGCAGGGGGTGCTGGCAGCGCTGCCGGGACCCCCGAGTTTGCGAGGGCAGGGGGTGGGAGGCACGGAGAGCAGGAAAGCCCCGGCCCCTCGGGGGAGGAGGTGCCGCCGGGGACTCCGGCCGGCGGGCGGCACCGCGGTTCTCGCCCCGACAGGAGCCCCGGGCCCGACCC